>JABWTJ010000213.1:890287-1160418 GCA_016801875.1 Solanum sitiens
CTATGTGTCGGAACGTGACACTCCGATCCCCTAATTCTACGTGTCGGTTCGTGACACCCGATCCACTAATTCTATGTGTCGGAACGTGACACTCCGATCCCCTAATTCTATGTGTCGGAACGTGACACTCCGATCCCCTAATTCTATGTGTCGGACACCCGACCCACTAATACTATGTGTCGGAACGTGACTCCGATCCCCTAATTCTAACAATTCATCAAGCCTTCTTTTATACCAAGGCATCACCAATCTCATTACTTTAGTTCATCAAGCCTTCTTTTATACCAAGGCATCATCAATAACAAGGTGAATTAGGGTTTCTTCAAGATTTTGGATTCAAAGCTTCATTAAGCTTATTTTATCACAAACACATAATCACATTCATGAAAGCATAAGATTAAGCATATAGAAGGGTTTACAATACTACCAATACATATCATTCACTATTAAGAGTTTACTACAAATAGTATCAACCATAACCTACCTTCACCAAGGATCCTTGATCAAACAAGCAATCTCTCAAGCTTCTTGGTTCCTCTTGGTTGTCTCTCTCTATAGATCGTTCCTCTCTTCTCCTTGTTCTCTCTATTTTTTCTTCTCCCAAACTCTCTCTCTTTTCCCTAATTTAGCATCTAATTAGGTATAAAAGATGAGGAAACCACCCACTAAATAACTCAAGGTCATCTCCTTTACACCCCCAAGGATTTGAGTTTTTAACATTGACCCACTAAAATTTATAATTATAGCAAGAATAGTCCAAAACTCCCCTTTAAAACTTACCCAGAAATTTGACCCAGACTGGGATTACGCAACCTGTGACGGTCCGTCGTGCCTACGACGGTCCGTCTTGCACTTCCGTCACGACGGACAGAGAATTGCTCTCAGTACCCAATTCTCAAGAGTTGAAGTGTTCTGAAACGGAACCTCACAACGGTCCGTCATGTCTGTGACGGTCCGTCCTGCAGGTCCATCACAGACTTCAAAGAATTGCTCTCAGTACCCAATTCTCAAGAGTTGAAGTGTTCTGAAACGGAACCTTACAACGGTCCGTCATGTCTGTGACGGTCCGTCCTGCAGGTCCGTCACAGACTTCAGAGAATCGATTTCAGCACTCAAATATAAGAATTCCAAGTGTTTGGAACGAGACACCCTCGACGGTCCGTCGTGCCCATGACGGTCCGTCGTTGGATACGTCGTCTCAGACAGTTTTCCAGAAATAAAATCTGCTGCTCAAAACGACTAAGCAGGTCGTTACAGTTATAGTGATAATTAAACTTACACACCTCGTCTAAAGAATTGCTCCTTTCCAAATACTTCCTCGCCCCCTCTGATTTTGAGTGTGTTTGAACGAGAATGATTTTGATAATTGACAAATAGAGGAATAGATGAAAGGAACCGGTTGCGCCAACATGTACTTTTCAGACCTAATCCGAGTGGGATAAGGAGAACATCTACCACCGAATTAGAAGTTATAAAGTTGTGGAAGTATTGTTTTTTTGACAAGAAACTAAAACAGAAAGTTTCCTTTTATAAAGGAGGCAGGCAAGATAGTTTTCTTAATTAAATATAAAGCTAGACAAACAAGGAAGCTGAAGTAAAGAATGAGACAAAAGCCTGAAAGAAGTAGAAAAGCAGAAACTTTCCACGTGAACTTAAAAATTCGAAGTAGAAAAGGAAGTCGAAACCAAGTAGAAGAAGGAGTTAGTTCTTAATAAAGTTTTCTTATTCAGTTAAGTAAACGGCGTCGAAGTTTTTCCTTTCAAAGTAGAATGCAAGGAGGAGTCCTAACGTGAGAAGGAGTTCGAGTCAAGTTCGGTTTAAAGAAGTTTTTTTAAAGCGGCGAAGACTAGGTTGTGTTGAACAATACATAGGAGAGTTTTAAAGTCTATAAATACTGCAATAGTTCATGGCAGAATTTTGCGCACTTACATAGAGAGAAGATCAAAACAAGATCAAGAGTTTGAGATTTATCGGGGAGTGTTGCGAGTTTGTGAAGAAAAAGTTGTAAGATTGTAATTAAGAGTTTTGATTACAATCAAGTGTGTGTGTAGGATTCGTCTAACAAGTTTGAGAACTTGACGGACGGTAGAAGACTTAAATCTGGTTTTTTTAATCTTGGGTAGCTAAGAATTACAGTTTGTAATTCCTTAGGTTACATAGGTTTGTGATCTTTTGTTGAGCATCATAGTTTAATGAAATGGAGTTAAATCATATAGAGGTGTAGGTCATGGTTTTTACCCATTATGAGTTGGGGTTTTCTGCGATAAAATATTATGTCATTATTTTATCTGCTTTACAAAACATAACTGTTGTAATCTGCAAAGGAACATATAGAATATACTTGTTCCTTAGGAAAACTTGGGGTCAGAATTCCAACAGAGTTAACATTAATGGGACATGGAAGAATGAGAATGGAGAAATGGAAAGACCTAGAGGAGAGTAGAAAGAAAAAAAATTAGTCAAGTGTAGGTAATTTAGTCGAGGACATGTGATTTGTCGAAAACAAGAAATAGTGTACACATGAAAGACCTAGAAGAGATTAGAAAGAAAAAAAGTAGTCGAGGACAGGTGATTTTGTCGAGGACAGGTTATTTGCTGAAAAACAAGAAATAGTGTACATATTTTGTGTATTTTTAGAAACGTATTTTTTACTTGCAGCAAAACTTTTTTAAATAACATTTTTATTTGTTTTATATGATCTATACGTAAGTAGAAAAATTCTAAAAATATTTATTTACATATTTAAAACAAAATAAGAAAAATATAAAAATAAAATAAAAATAAATTATGAGCAGAGTGTTAGATGAGGTGTAGATTATTTTTATTTTATTTTATTAAACCTTCATGATTTAATTCATTTGATTGATCACTAGATTACACCCTTTAAATGCTAGAAAACTCTTCTTCTTTATCAACATTTAATGGATAATTATATAATGTTATTACTTGTGCCATTTCACAAAAGAAATTATGACTCGTGTGATTTGTGAATCAACTGTAAGAATTATTATTAATTATTTCTTACTTATAGCCCAAATTTACTTGCAACCCAAGTAATACCATAAATATTATTTAATAAGGAATAGATCTCATTTTTACATTGGTTATTTGATGGACATACCAAATTAAGTTATAACCTCTATAAATTGGTCCTCCATCCATGCACCCATTAGGGTTATCACATATTCTCTAAAATAATTCAATCGTTGACGGTTGTGATAACATAAAGTTAGGGCAAGGAGGTAGAAACAAATTTACGACTAACGCTTCCGCTTTTCTCTATGTTGATGTCTTCCTCATCAGCTATGTACTCCTAACGATCTCTATGTAAGCTTGTCGTGTTCAATATCCTTATATTATGTATCCAAGTATTTTATCTTATATCAAATATATAAACTACTAATATATCATTACATTTGAAGAATAATGCAAAGATTTTAATATTATAAAATAATGACAGGTTGAAATTACCATACCTTTTCTTTGATTTCTCACATTTATATGTAGATGATTCAACAATAATTGCATATCTAATATAATCTCATAAGCTAGATTTGAAAAGAATCATGTATAGGTAAATTTACTCTTATCTTATAAGCTAGAGAGATTATTCCTATTAAATCTTCAATTCAAATAAAACATTTCAAAATAAAATGAAAAACAAACATAGTAATTAAAAAAAGGAAACATAATGTCAATAATAGTCCAATTGATGAATATAAAATATTATTATGCAAAATGTGATCTTTAAAAATTTTAAAAAATCATATTTCTTAGTAACTAATATAAATGGCAATTTATGGACGGAAATTGCCATTATCCAATTGAATTAAGCCTTTAGCCACTTTGGGAAGTTGACAATGAGAAGAGTAAAAGGTTTTGTCGACTATGAGAGGAGTAAAAATACAAATTAATTAATCATGAAGATTCATAAGAATCATTTATTTATATAAAAGAGAACCTTAGCCCGCTTATGTTGCGCAACCACAAACAAGAATTCTCTTTTAAATTATTTATTTCCAAAATTAGACTTCCCTTTCAATGAAAAGTTGTGACTTTTACAAAAAATTGAGACTTCTATGAAAACGTGCAACTTTTGCAAAAAGTTATGACTTTTTATGAAAAGTAACGACTTTTACGAAGAGTTGCACTTTTTATGAAGAGTTGCAACTTGAATGAAGAGTTGCGACTTTTAGGAAGAGTTGCAACTTTTATGAAATATTGTGACTTTTATGAAAAATGGTGACTTTTCAAAAGAGTTGTGGCCTTCTTGATAAGGCACAATAAGCATTTATTGATACTATCCTTTGTTGTCTATAAATAGAGCAATTTCCTCTAATTTTAAAACAACGAAAATTCTAAACTACTACTTCTTCTTCTTCTTCTTCTTCTTCTTCTTCTGTACAATTATATTCGTACTTTGCTCATGTTGAGTGACTGACTGATACCATTGTGTTTTTATCAACACACTTGTGAATAGAATCGCTCTATCATGAGAGGATCTATTCCTTTAAACTTCAGGTAGTAGAAGAATGGACTAATTTCTTAAGGGAACAATGTGCATTCACTGGGCTTGAGTTTTCTTTAATGTTTTATTTGTTAGTAAAGATTCTTGTATGTTGTTTACAGTCACTAACTTATGCTTATTTTTTATTTTTATTTTTATTTTTGTGTACATGTTTCAAACTTTGTTGTTTATGTTTACGCTTTTGATCATTATATTGAAGTAAAGATATGTTAATCAAGAGTTTGATGTAATCATTAGACTATTGGTGTCATGTAGATTAGAATTTTTAAACTTGTAAAATAAATGACTTTAATTTTTATAGAGTGTTCAGTGGCTAAAAGATCCATAAGATGTGCAACAAAGGACTTTCAGTGTTCAAAAGTTAGTGTGGTTCAACACTACCTTGGAGTTTTATTTATTAAGCTTTCTATCTTATCGATGTATTCAATCGATTAGTGACATTCAAAAAATAAAGGAATGTAGTGGGATGGTAATTATTGTACTCAACCTTAGTCAAACGTTTGGGGTTCAAATGTTACGTTGGAGTCAATGAATTACCCCTCACTGTAGGATGAATCTATATTAATGACATATTAAGGAAATAATTACCTCCTTATAATTAGATTGAAAGTCCCAAAAACAATAAAGTCTTAACCATATTGATAAAAACATAAACAATAAAATATGTCTTTTAGCTATCAAAGTAGTGTCATCGACTGCGTATGATTTTGAATAAGGGACCTGCCAAGATATCATTTAATCGGAATTATTTGAGTAACATATGTTATTTCATTGAACTCCAAGAGATGTGTTTTTATATTTTAATAATTAACTTATCAAGTACGCAACTAATTATATAAGATGTATCATATTTAGATTTTACAACTTTTTCAAAATACAAATATAGACATTGAAACAATTACATATCTTTTGTAAAGACTTAGATGATGAACAACTACCGTAAAATGAAGAATTAATAACAATATTTGTAAACACTTAGAATCAAATCGTTTTCGTTTTAAGATTAAAAAAACATTTCATATCATCTTTGGATAAAATATTATTGACAATTTATTGTATGGTTGTACCCTCTCAAAAACACATGTATTATCATATGTTTAGAAGTTGATTATTGACATAGTTCACCACTGCGCGAAGCGTGGGAAATTTACCTAGTAGAAAAAATAATTACAAGAAGTTAACATGATGTAAATCATCAAAAACGCACTAACAAAAAACTAATTAAATATTTATTGATTTAATATTAACCAATGCATGTTGTGACGCTTTCTCTTGATAACATGTGGTCACGGGAGAGATAATGATACGTTATGTGTTATCACATCGTAGACGTACATATGACGATTGCTGGTGTAGTAGATGGACTCAAGGCCGACTCAACAAAATTGGGGGCCTAAAAGTCAAACCTTAAATAGGGGCCTTATTATTCTTTTATTTTATTTTAAAAAAAATAATAATAATGTACTATATATATATATATATATATATATATATATATATATATATATATATATATATATATATATATATATATATATATATATATATATATAGGTCAAACACATAAACAAATCCCTTAACTTGTTGGATTTTCCTCAGGTACCTCAACTATGCTATTTTCCTATTAAATCATTGAATCATCCATAATTTGTTCCTTTTTAACATTGTTGGCTGATAGTGGAATCGGATTTTGTGAGGGGTATTGGTAGGAGATACACATGTTGTTCCAAAACTCATTAGTTCAACTGATTGTGAAACTTTTCGAGAATAATTTTGTTTTACTTCAAGTTATTTGAAGACATTATAAAACAAATGAGACTAACACAAAGTTACTCTTCATTCCTTTAATCAAAATCATTACAATACAAACACAATTGAAGACATTTACAATTAAAAAAAGCCGATCAAGATCAGCCAATAGAGTCTAAAATGAACAAATTATGGGTGGTTTAATGATTCAAAAGGAAAATGGCGTAGTTGAGGTACCTGAAGGGAAAAACCCAACAAGTTTAGGGATTTGTTTATTTGTTCGGCCTTTATTAAAATCTATTTTTCTTGTATTTTTAGATGTCAAGTCATTGATTAGTGTTTTCTAATAATTGTTTTAGTAATTCCTTTTAAATTGATGATATAGATAATACATTCACTCACATTGTTGATCTTAGATAAGATTTTATCAATTTTAGTTTCGAAAAACTTCTTTTAGCCGAGGCAATAGTTACCGGAATTGTTAACATTATTCTATAAGCAATATAAGCATTAGGAATAAATCAAGTATTTTTATTTGATTGAGTATTTTATTAGATCATTATGTTTTACTTGTATTATTTCTCTTGATAATAACTAAAAGGAGAATAAATATATACTTACTAATTAAGAATATCAATAAAAACAAAAATTCAAGAAAATTATAAAATTAAGTTAGAATAATAAAACCTGACTCACGAATCTGGTAAGTTGATATAATAATATTGAAATAGTCTTGCGTTCCTTCAATCTAATGATTGCTTGTTGCACTTCTTAAGATTTTGAAGAAGACTCTCAAAAGCAAATTTTGTTCTTTTTTGACTTGTAAGCAACAATAAGTCAATTTTTTAGGAGAGAGTTCAACATTGAAAATAAAAATAATATAATAGAGGATACAAAAAGATGAGTATAAGGTAAATAATAATATAAGGTCAAAATTTTCGGAGATGAATAAGAAAACACAATTTCCCACTTGAGAAAATTATTTTCTTAAAATATTTCATTTCCTTAGAAAAGTGGGAAAAACTAACAGCTATTTTTATATTTTTGTTATACTTCTTACATGTTTTTTTTTTAAAAAATATACATATAATTTTAAGTAATATGTGTAAGTATTTTTTTTTAAATTGAGGAGCCCCAAAAATATGAGGCCCCAAGCGACGACTTTAATGGCCTAGTGGTTAAGTCGGCCCTGGATGGCCTCTTTATTAAGATTGGTGCCTTTTTCATAATAAGTTGTACCAGCCTTCACAGGGTAACTTATAAAAATTGTTGTTTCTCCAATTCTCTCCGCTTTTATCCATCAAATGATAAGATTGGCTAGTGAGTCAATGAAAGAAACAAGAGTTTAGTATATCGAAGGGTTCAAGGTATTTGAAATTGTATTATGAAAAGAATTTTAAAAAGATGAAGGAATAAAACCTCTCGTATAATACCTTGGTTTGTAGTTGAACGATTTATTGAATTTTTGCCTATTAGTTTAGATATGACCGTGGGATGTGAACTAGTTTGGTACAAACTTACTAGATATTTATCAACTTTTCTAAAGATCGAGTTTTGTTTGGGCCACATGGAAAGATGTGTGGAAGATTCTATGTCGTTATGTCAAGCTAGATTTTTTAAATTATGATAGGTAACTTATTGATGATTGACAGTGTGGACCTATTGTTTTACATATTTAATGAGGATTTCGAAGGAATTAAAACTACTTTCCAGACTGTTATGATGTGTTACAGAGGCTTTTGATAGTGAGTAGAGGTTATGAGCTTATAGTATAACCAAATTATTGGAGTGACCAAGAATTTCTTAAGTATTGGTATGAAGTAGATGATGGTTTTGAATATTACTTGAAATTTGGTATCTGAAAAATTATATGGAGTTAATATTGAGTGTGATTTAATTGTTTTATCTCTATGGTAAAGTACTTTAGATTTAGGAAGTAGTGCTATCAATATTAGGTGTGACTCATACACATTATGTAATGCTTAAATGGAAAGAGAGAGCCATATATATTTTTTTTAAGGCTACAATGTGTTTTCTAATGAGACTTTGATACTAGTGACAGTTTGAGAGTAAGGCAAATGGTTGGTGTAGTTATGATGTTTGTTGGTATTAAGAGTGTTAGCTTCAATGGAGTACTGGGAGGAGTATGTGGGTTTGATGAATCGAGTGCTTGTAATGTTGCGATGGGGATCAAACTGGTTGATTATGGGTGGCTAAAAATTGAGAGATGGAGTCAGATGAATGAAATTTTATTTATATGAACCCTATGGAAGGAGTATCTTTTGTTATTCGACTTTACTTCTGTATATTCTTATGTGACCAACTACTTCATTCTTGACATGGTTTAGAGTATGATTCACTTTCTACGTTCGTGTATATTTTCCCTTCTATAGGTGAATTCCTAGTGGTGGATCGGGTGTACCGATCCTGTGATTTTTCTTGTAGGGTGGCATCCTTGGTTAGACTTGTTCATTTCAGTTATGGAAGATTTGGTGTTGTTTGTGATAGTTAAAGTATACTAGTGATTCTACATGCACGGCCTTGCTTATGAGAACTAATATGAGAGCTATGAAGAGTTATCACTGTCTAAGAGTGTTGTTAGAGGTTCTACATTTTAAGTGTATCGCTTGTTGGGTGTTGAACATTTTCTTCTATGGGTTAATAAGTTTGATTCTCCCTTATTGAGTACTCAATATCTAAAGATCAAATTTTTATAACTTAAACTCTTGAAAAGATTGTATTGTAAAAGGGAATCTTAATCAAATCTATCATGATTTGTGCGTTTTGAGTGTGTGGTGGATAGTTCAATTTCACTTCTGGTTGTAGGTGGTATTGATTCAGAATTTGATTGTGGTTATGTGAAAAAAAATTAAAAAATCATCATGGTGATTATGTTATAGTCCAGAGTGTTTCAGTTTAGATTGAATTCAGGGGTTATTCTGTGGGTTGATAAAATTTTATTCGAAATTTCAGTTCTTAGTATCTAATCTTGATGATATGGTCTTAATGAGGAGCTCACTTGGAAAGACGAACATCGACTGGTAGGTCATAACTGAGCTTTGATATCGTTGTTTATCTTCCTTCTTCTTCCTTATGTTCGAGACGAACATGGATTTTACTGGTGGATAATGTAATGACTCGGAAGGTCATTTTTGGAAATATTTACAAAATTATCGTTTTACCCATCTCAATCGTTGCCTAGAGTCACTTTTGATCAATTTGTGAAGTTGGGTTTGAAATTTTTGAGCTATTAGTTAATTACGATTGTTTAATTAACGGGTGTTTTAAAATAATTAATTTTAGTTAGTAGCTAATGGATAAGTGCATACTTTATTTAAAAATCCAATACTATTTGGCACAAATTTATTAAAATAAATAAATAGGGTTCAACAATTATGTACAAAATTACTTAAGAAGCGAGAGGATCATAGTGAGAAAAATATTTGTAGGACACTGACAAGAGAAAAAAGACCTCCCGGTAAGCAAATCTTCACGATTTATGCCTTGTTATCTTATCTCCGCATGCACACCCAGTAGCTAAAAAAAGTTTACTCTTCCAATTTTGAACACCCTTGACAAATTTTTTAGCTCCGCCACTGCTTCTACTACCCTGCTAAACTACAATCTTGAACTGATATTATAACATCATCTTTTGTCCATTTGATATAAAAAGAGTGTGCACTCTCTTAAAGAGAGTGAGCAACCTAATATAACTAATATAAAATAATTTTGCGGGTTAAATAAATTGTTACTTCACCATAATTCTTTTATATAGTTTAAAAATTATGAAATGTTGTGGCTATAATTACTTTTCGAAACTTACAAATTCATAATTTTTGTTTCAAAATCTAAAGTGTGAATTCACATTCAAAATTTGAAAATGACGATAAAAATTGAGATAGAAGGAATAATATTTATCGTTACGGACATGCATGATGCATAACTTATGCAGCAATGTAATATTTGCGTACACCGAGGCCATGTGTAGATATAGGATAGTCACCGCTAAAAATTAACTAATTTTTCCCTGAAAATTGGAAAAGGGTCAAAAAAAATTCTTAACTATGCGAAATAAATTACTTCTGTCAACCATTATATTTTAGGATTAAAAATACCCCGTCATTATTCCAAGAGATCACAAATACCTCTCAAGAGTTAACACCCAAAAGTTTTAATGACGTGCTAGCCATATGGACTTGTCCCTCCACTTAAGCTGCCAATTAGTGGAGGGACATTAAAAGACTAGTCATTGTTCTTTTTATATTACTATTTTCATTCATTTTTTAATTGTCATAGTTTTCTTTTACTATATCCGTTCACTTTTAATTGTCATAATTTATTTTTTGAGAGTCAAACTATAGAAATTTTGACTATATTTTAAGTGTATTTTTTCATCATATTGGTATGCAAATTACAATTTATAGTACTTTTCTTGTAGTTTTAAATATTTAAATTATGTTTAAAGTATCAAATTAATGTAATCTAATTTAATTTTGAAATTAGTCGAATTGACTTTCGAGAAGCGCAACATGACAAATAAAAATAGCCGGAGGGAGTAATAACTTTAAATAAGATTTTATGATGTACTTTTTCATCATATTATGCAAGAAATTAGAATATATAGTATTTTCGTATAGCTTTGACATTTTTTATTTAAAATAACGAATTAATGTACTCTAACTTTAAAAATTAATAAAATTGACTTTTGAAAAATATAACATGACAATTAAAAGTGGGCCGCGGAAGTATATATTTAGGAGAGAAATGAGAAAAAATAAAATGGTCAGTATTATACTTTTTGTAGGTAAAATTATTAAATAATTTAAACAGATATCCTTTTTATTTCTTACAATTTTGATTTTAAAAAAGCTTCATGTCAGAAAATTTAAATGAAAAATCAATTAAATAGGTTTGACAACTGTGTAGGTAAAATATTTATAATTGGGTGACTTTGAGGTTATGAAAAAGAGTTGAGTGACTTTCTAAGAAAAAACTCTTAGTTGAGGGATCATGTGAGATATTATCTTCTTAATATTTATGAGTATATGTATATCTTTCATTTTCTCTTTACTAAATTTAGGGATAATTTTGGATACCTCCTCAAGATATGATTCAATTACAGTGGACCTCCAAGGGTGAAGCTACCCCAGGGGCAAGGGTGTCAAGCTACACCCCTTCGCCGAAAAATTACATTGTATATATTTCTTTGGCATGACGTGTTACAAATAAAGAGAAAACAATGACAAAAGGAGTTACTGATTGAAGCGACATAAGTAGAAAATATAAGAATGCTATAATTATACATCAAAACTTACTTCCCGTTTGGCCATGCGATATGGTATCATGATATGGAATTATGAAATGGTATCATGATATGAAATCATGAGATAAAATTAAAGTTTTCTTTGTGTTGGTGTGACATTTTAATATTAATAAAAATATATATTATGTCACATTATATATAATGTTATGTCTATTGATAGACATTACATTTGTGCCTCTTTACTCTCATCAATTGTGAAAGAAAGTGATCATTAGTTTTTAGCAACTTATGTAACCACCAACTCTTCATTTCATTCATTATTCTATATTTATGTCTTGTAACTTATGTAACATTTCAGTCATTCATTTGGCAAATTTACTATCCATTATCTCCTATTCATTGCAAGGAAGAATTTTCAGCTATAAATAGTGTAGTCTTCATTTGTGTTGAGATACAAGAAGAAACAAGAGAAGTACAAAAAAATATAGAGTGAAAAAGATGAGTAGTATTATATTTAGGTTTGTGTAGTGAAAGAGAGAGTTGAGACATAGAAAATGTTCTAAGTCTTCAACTATATTCACTATACAAAAGAGAGTATTATATGTTGAAGGAAGGTGTTCTTTTGTGGAGCTTTGGACTCTTCAACTAATCTAGAGTTGTTTGAGTTATACGTTGTTGTTGGGTTGTTGCATCCTGGAGGGGGAAAATCAAGAGTTATACTGCTGTACCGGTGTAGATTATGCCGCAGTGGGATTGAATCTCCTTAAAGAGAGCGAGATATCCGTGCCTCAGCCTAAAGATTTGTTTATACATTTTTGTTCATTTAATTTCAACTGTAATTTATTGTATTTGTGGTATATTACACCATTTGGACATACGATATGAAATTTTGGTGTGGTATATTTTCTCATAAACATAAAAATCCCATAAGTTCTAAAACTATTAAAATAGCCCCAATTGTTTATTCAATCGTATCAAATAAACAAAAAATTATAAAATTGCATAATAAGTTTGTAATGACCCTCAACGTGAAGTAGGTCAAACTAGAGCTTCGCACGTGTTTCATGAGTTAATAATGTATTAAAATAATAAGTTTTAGCATTAGAGGTAATGAGGTCAGTTTGATAGTTTGGAAGTCAAACATCAAGGGACGACCAAGATGTTCGACGACTAGACGTGTTTGTGCTTGTGTGTGTTTTTGTGTGTCTTTACATGTTTTATGTATTTTTGGGGGGTCTATTTGATAGGAGAGAATCCTAAGATCTAGATGAGAATGTTTAGGGTTTGACGTCCGGGTACGACTCCCTAAGGGACACCCTAAGGGTCCTTGAGTAGGACCCAAAACTTGGCAAGAAAGCTGTCAAGCACTGCCCAAATGACGACCCTAGTCGACGGGCAAGATTGAATGACGCCCCGTCGTTTGGGGGCATAGATCCACACTTAGTTATGGGAGCTAAGCCCCCATGAAATGACTCTCTGAACCAAACGACTCCCAGCAAGATGAGTCTTTGTTCAAACGACGCCCAGTAGATGGGTCCGTCGTTTGGAAGGCTGCAAAAGTTGTCTGTAATTCGGTCATGCTTGGGGTGTTTTGGTAAATTCATCCCAAGTTTTTTAAAAGGTATTGACGGTTGTTTTAGTTTTTTTTTTAATTATTTTAAGTTAGTTTATACTCCTAGAACCTAAGTTAGTCTTCACTTATCTAAACCAAAACCTCCCACCCAAGAAAAACTCTCTCAAAACCCCATTGAAGCTTGAACTCAAGGTAGAGCTTGGATTGAAGGTTTTGGTGATTATTTCACCAAATCTCATGGGTTTCTTCATAGAAGGTATGGTATTTCATCCTTGACTTTTCTCTCATTCAAGGAGCCAATCCAAAGACTTTTCAAAAAGGGTTTCAAATTCCTAAATTCTTTTATTTTGAATTATAAGTATGGGTTCTTGCATAAAAATGTTTTAATGAATGAAATATGATATTTTTCAATGTTAGTTAATGATTTTACGGTCAAAAACTCAATGAACCCATGAATATGCAAATCCTCAATTTTTAACTTACGAAGTGGGTTTAATGTATATGATTAGGTAATGCTAGAGTTGTGCTTCTTATGTCGTATTGTGAATTACCAACTACCTTTGTGCTTTATTATGATGATTTTATGGAGAATTGCGAAAAGGTGGTAAAGGCTTGGATGAAGGGTAAGTTGATCTATCTTGCTTAGTTCCTTATGTGTGTATATGTATTGTCATTATGTCCTTGAAGACATTGAGATGTTATAATGCATAAGCATGAGTTCTGTTTTAATTCGTTCTCAAAAAATATGTTTTTTATAGGTTTTTGAATCTTTTAGAGTCACCACTTAATTTTTAAAGGAAAATCAAGAAAACTTTTATTTTCAAAAGACTTAAACAGAAAATCAATTTGAAAACTTAAAAAGGGGTTTCGAGATTCCTATTTATATTTTAGGAAGGTTTTTACAGCATCTAAAATATTCGCTAAATCACGATTATTCAACAACTAACTTAATTGGCTAAAAATATTCTTACTTAATTTTTGAGATAAAAATTATTTGAAGTTGTTTGAAAAAAGGAAGTATTAATTTTACTATCTAAGTGAATTTTAATTTGTAAAATTTATTTTAAGCATATTTACTTATTTGATTTAATCGAGTCATTAAAACAAAGTGACATCTTATGGGGGATTTGAATTTTTCTAACCTTAAAACTAATAATAAGTATCAATCAGCAAGTAAACGATAAAGTAAAGAGAGAGAGAGAGTTGGGTCCAAATCCGGTTTCTGTTCTCCTGGACCGGTATTTGGACCCATTTCGCTTTGGGTTTTTGACCCATTTCAATTTTTTACCTGTCCTAAGTTCTAGCAAAATACTACAAAGATGACAAGGGCTTTTGCCCAATTTTAACAAAATACAACATTAAATAAAAAAAAAGTTGGCTTTTGTCCACACGACTTCAACTCTTCAATTGACTTTATATCCTCTAATTTTGGGGGATCTGTTCGTCGATTTTTAGGTTGGGAGATTCGATGGAGAATTTAAGCATTTACGGCTCTCTCGAAATGCAAGAGGGGAGGCAAGAGTTCATGGCGATCGCGGACGGTTTTTACATGCATAAAAAGGGAAAGGAACATTAGCATACGACCTAACCAAAACGGACAGTAAAAAAGAACATACTTACAACATAATTAAAGGAAATCATATAAGGCCAAACAGAAAGCTAAAAAATATGACTAAAGAACATGCTGATCGTTCCAACTAAATTAATTAACATGGTAGTTAGCTATATGCACTACAGTGATCAAAATCAAATTTCACTTAACTACATAAAATATTATAATGAACAATTTTTTTATGAGAATTAAGTAAAAGGTGATCAAAAAAGAAACCTACAGACATTACTAGCATATGCATAAGCTGGGGAGAAAACGTAACAAGCTAAAAAATAAACATGATATGCAAGTCTCACATACTACTCCTTTTTTAAAAAAATAGTACAATTCAACACTAACAAATTTAGCACTTAGAGAGCACTTGAACAAAGGGCGATTTTTCAGTAATAAACTCATACTTAAGTCGCTAACGCTCACACATGAATGACCTTAGACTTTGAGCAAGAATCTACAAAAAATTGCACATTTAAGACAAGCTCGAGACAAGAGAGCGCTCATGCACAAGAAAAAAAAAAGATTAACAACAGTACTAGGATGATAGTTAACTTAAACACGAGAAAATCAATTAACACACGAGAGATCTTATTTATCAAACAAAGTAACTCAAAACTCTAAGTGACATGCTACATGCTGCTAAAATTATACCAAATATCATATCATATCATATATTTATATAAAAGTGAACCCCATGCCCGCCTACGTGGCACCACCACAAGCAAGAACTTCCTTTTAAATTTATTTATTTCCAAAACTAGCCATCCTCTTTCATGAAAATATGTGACTTTTATGAAAAGTTGTGACTTTAATAAAGAGTTGCGACTTTTATCAAAGGTTGTGACTTTTATGAAAAGTTGAGACTTTAATGAAGAGTTGCGACTTTTATGAAAAGTTGTAACTTCTATAAAAAGTTGCAACTTTAATGAAGAGTTGTGATTGAATGAAAAATTGTGACTTTTATGAAAGGTTGTGAACTTTCCGAAGGGTTGCAACTTTTCCAAATAGTTGTAACCTTTCTGGTAAGGCACAATAAATAGTTGTTCACACTACCCTTTGTTTTCTACAAATAGATGGACTTCCTCTCATTTTAAAATAACTAAAAGTCTGATGTTCTTCTTCTACTTTCGCAAAATTGAATATTTGTGTACTATGCTCCTGTTGAGTGACTCATTGAAACCATTGTTTTTGTATCAATAAGTTGGTGAATCAATTTGTTCCATCATAAGAGGAAGTAATTCTTTAAACATATGGTATTGGAGGGGAATAGTTTTCTTAAAGGCACGTTGTTCATTCAGTTTATTCAATTTTTCCTTTCTATTTCATTCTATTTTTACATATTCTGGTATATTTTTTTACACTCATTAATTTATGCTTCTGATACTAATTTTTATTATTGAGTACATGTTTTAAACTCTGTTTTTATGTTTGTGCAAAGTTATTGTCTTTGGTTATATTGAACATATATGCAATAGTATGTATATTCATTATAAAGAAAATAATTCTTGCAATTATTTCAAAGAATTTATGTTTTGATATTCTATATCAAATTTTATAACGTAAAGTACTATATATAAGCTTGCATATTGTCTATTGTTACTTAGATATGAAATTTCTCACTTATCAATTGAATCAATTCATTATGCAAGTTCAAAAGTTTTAATTGATTTCATGTTGAAGCGTATTTTCTTTTTGAATATGTTTACGATTTTTGAAAGTTTCTCCTTAGACATAGATAAAAATTGTATAATCTATGCAACTTAAGTATTTCTTTATATTAGTAAATGCGTTTGTATATATATATATATATATATATATGCTTATTTTGTTCATTACTTTTTGTTTTAATGTATATTAAAGATTCAATGATTAATTATTTTGTGTATAATTCATTCGCTAGATGTTCTTGAGTTATATGATAATGACAAATAATCAAATTCATGTTGGAATATTGATAATATATATTAAGAATCTATTTTCCCATTATTTTTTAATGTATGGATATTAGTGAAAAAATTAATTGCAAATTCAATGCAATTTTTATTTTTAACAGTGCGAAGCGCGGGGAAATTACCTAGCTTAACTATAATTATCTATCAATTAGACAAAATAAAGAAAGAGACTTCCCATATATTAGTTAGACCTCATATTCCACACATATAAAGTAAGGGAAAGAACTAATTCAAATAGAAATGGATTCACTGTTAAAGAGATTTGACTGACATAACATGAACTCAAATCACAATAACTACAAATTCTCTTGTTTAAATACAATACTCAAGAAGCCTACCAGACGGTAACTCGGGAATAGAATATAAACATAGCTAATTTCTAGAGCTTTTTGGACTAAAACTTCAGTAAGCTTAATCATCCCATAGGACTTGCACCAACTATAAAATTAGTCAAAATCTATCCCAACACATTAACACCTCCCTTGAATGCAAGAACAAGAAGAGGACATAGCTACCAATTTAAACAATGATGAAAATATCTTACTAATCTTGAAAACATTTTAGATACATTAATAACACACAAAAAAAAAAAAAAATTTACAGCAACAAATCTTCGGGACTAGTAATTGAATAACAAAGTAAGCAAGAGAACTTAATGCCAACTAACCGTCAAATAATTAGAGTTCAAACAAGCTTAGAAGACTAAAACACTATGCTATTTATTGAAAATCAATTTTATAAATAAATTGGCTAGGACAAGGAAAGTCGGTCTCTACCCAAAAAAAAAGGCCGAAGACAAGTTACAATCAAATAGTCAAAGTTGAGAAAGACACGCTAGAATGTGATCAACATAGCTAAAACTAATCATCTAGCACCAAAACTAAACATGAACTAAAATATCACTAAGAACATTAGACAGTAACAAAAATTTTAGGCAAGACGAAGTGGATACTTAATCGACCATAATATAGAATAACTAAAATATCACTAAGAACAACTAAACGGAAAGTATAGAACAACTATGAATCCAACAAAAAACAAAGCTAAGAAGAGACGTTTACCTTTGTTGGGGCAGCGAACGGGAGAAAGATGAGCTGAGCTTCTACCACCACGCGACTCGGATTCGAACAAAAACCTAGAGATCTAAGCGAGCTTATGCCGAATGAAAACAGAAGAATCGAACTAGACTAGGACTGATTCCATGTTATCATTCTTTAAACGTATCTTTTATCTATTTTTCAAGCTTTTTCCTTAGTATTAGTTGAAAGAAAACTTAATCGTTGATTTTTATCGCCTCTTTTCTCAAAAATTTTCTTCCAACCTATTTTCTCTGTTCTCCCAAAAATATTTTGCCCCTTTTTCCCTGAAACTTTTTTCCAAAAAAAAAAAAAAGTCAGACGAGGGCTTAAATAGAGGAGATTTTTTGGGAAAATGGAGGGAAATCAGGACCAATTCCAAAATTCAAAATTTTTTCGATTCCCTTCTTCAGAGATGAGATTGCTAACAACTAGAATTCGTACCTTTCTCAACGGAATGATAATGGTATCCGTCCGATTTTCTGAGCAAAGGACGAAGAGCTACAAGATCTGTTAGAACAAAAATACTCAAGAAACTGATTTGAAAAATAAAAATAGAGTGAACTTATGAAATTCCTTGTGTATATTAATCTGCAGAAAGCCTGCATTTATACAAAGAAAAAAACATAAACATTAAAACTAAAATAAGAACATGTGCCACTAACTACCATAACCACTAACAGCCATAATGGGG
Source organism: Solanum sitiens (assembly GCA_016801875.1). NCBI lineage: Eukaryota > Viridiplantae > Streptophyta > Magnoliopsida > Solanales > Solanaceae > Solanum > Solanum sitiens. The sequence goes on from JABWTJ010000213.1 coordinate 908,729, forward strand.
CCACTAACTTCAGAAAGTTGTGAAACTAAAGTTGACTAAGTCTAGCTAGAAAATAGGAAGCACTAAACTGAAATAAGTAAAAACACTAAAAATAATAATAAGCTGAAAAAATGCCAATTGTCTAACACTCCTCCTTGGCATTTTTGTGGCAAACACCAATTCTTTGCCTCAGATCTTCAAACCTTTCCTTTGGCAATGACTTGGAGAAAATGTCAGATAGCTGGTTCTCAGATGAACAATGAACAAGCAACACTTCATTAGATTGTTGGACTTCTCAAATAAAATTAAACTTGATCTTGATATGTTTAGTTCGACCATGAAGCACTGGATTTTTTTAGATTGAAAATGCTGAACTGTTGTCACACATGATCTTGGTAGCTTCTGTTTGTTCATGGCCTAAGTCCTTCATCATTTTCCTTAGCCAGATAACTTGATTCACAGCAGATGCAGCAGCTATGTACTCAGCTTCTGCTGTTGATTGAGCTGTAGTTTCTTGTTTTCTAGAGCTCCAACTAAAACAACTTGTCCCCAAATAGCAAAGATATCCAGAGGTGCTTCTGGAATCATCAACTCCACCACCCCAATCACTATCAGAGTACCCAATCAGGTTCATAGTTACTTCGGCAGATGTTGGGAAAAAATTTCCAAACTTGCTGGTTCTTTTAATATACCTTAACACTCTTTTAGCTGCTGTGAGGTGTGTGTCCTGCAAGGCCTTAGTTGGTAATCTGTTCAGCAAATATACAGAGGTATTGACTGTCTCAGCCCAAAACTGATTTGGGATCTTTCTTTCGAGCAAAAAACATCTGGCCATCTCCATTACTGTCCTGTTCTTCCTTTCATACACGCCATTTTATTGTGGAGTGTATGGTAATGTCAATTGGCGTGCAATACCTATGCTATTACAAAACTCCACAAATTGAGAAGAAGTATATTATCCTCCATTGTCAGACCTTAAAGCGTTAATACTAAGATTACATTGATTTTCTACTAAAGCTTTAAATTGTTAAAAACATCAAAGACTTCACTCTTCAGTCTTATGAAATAAACCCAACACATTCTGGTGTAGTCATCAATAAAGAGGAGAAAGTATCTGTTACCACTCAGCGAATTTGTTTTCACTGGGCCGCAAACATCCATATGAATGAGCTGAAGTTTCTGGTTAGCTCTCCGTACTTGATTTGCTTGAAATGGCAATTTTGTTTGCTTTCCTGTTGACAAGTTTCACAAACTTGAGCATTAGAAAGAAATTCAGGCATATTTTTCACTAGTTCCTTTTTTTTCATCTCGGCGATGCTTCTCAGATTGAAGTGACCAAACCTTTTGTGCCATAGGTTTGTACATGTTTATGAAGTAATAATGTAAGCCTGCTCAGTTATTTTCTCCCAATCAACTGAAAACATTCTGTTGCATATCTTGACATAAAATAACTCTACTCCAGAAGGGTCAGAAACAACACATTCACGATTCTTAAAATGCAGAGAAAAATTATTTTCAAGCATTTGTCCAACACTCAACAAATTTTGACTCATATCAGGTGTGTACAAAACATCAGAAATAGTTTTGATACCTGATATTGTTGAGATAGACACTTTACCTCTGCCTTTGACTTCTACTGCCTCACCGTTTCCCACTTTTACTTTAGATTTGTAAGTATCATCGAGGAATTTGAACAGTTCAACATCATTGCACAAGTGATGTGTGCAACCACTATCAAGAAGCAATGAATCAGAGGATTCACTGATTGAAAAGTATGAAACTGCAAAGAGTTGCTCTTCATGTGCATCGGCAGCTTCTGCTACTTGTGCTTGCAAAGCACCAGAGGCCTTTGCGCTTGATTTGCAGACCTTGGATACGTGTCCCGTCTGCTTACAGTTGCCGCATATAGCATCGACTCTCCACCAACAATACTTGTCTAGATGTGTATTTCTTTTACAATGTTTGCATGGAGGGAACTTCTGCTTCACATCTCCACTATTATTTCCTCCATCATGCTTGCCCTTATTCTTTTGGTGGAATTGTTGTTTTCCTTTTTGCTTTTGTACAGAGAAAGCTCCTTCACCGAACTTTTCAGGTCTCATAGTCCTCCTTTGCTCTTGTGCTTGAAGAGCACTCATTAGTTCACCTAATGAAAGTTTGCTCAGGTCCTTGGATTCTTCAAGAGAGGAAATCTTAGATTCAAACCTCTCAGGAAGAGTCACAAGAACTTTCTCCACAATTCGTTTATCTGTAAATTCTTCACCAAGAAGTCTAATGTTATTAACAATTAAGGAGATTCGATCAGCATACTTACTGATAGTTTCATCCTCCTGCATATTCAAGGACTCAAACTCTCTTTTCAGGTTTAACACTTGCATTTGACGTGTTCTATCGCTGCCTTGATATTCTTCTTTCAACCTATCCCAAGCCTCTTTTGCAATTTTGTAAGCCATGATTCTGTAAAACACAGAATCTGCCACATCATTCTGCATAAGCGACTTGGCTTTAGATTTCTTTGCCTTCTCTTCGTTGTTGGATTTGATCTGAGCTAAGGTAGGATTTGCTGGTAGAGCAACAAGTGGTTTATCTTCCGTCACAGTTTCTCAAAGTTCATAGGCTTCCAAAAAAGCTTGCATCTTCGCAGACCAAATTTGGTAATTTTCACCAGTGAAAGTGAATGGAGGATTTAAAGGTAGGTTGTTGGATGCCATTTGTGTTGTAGGTTAAAACTTTTTTTTTGTCTTGTAACATCAACTAGAGGCTCTGATGCCACTGTTAGAATAAAAATACTCAAGAAACTGATTTAAAAAAATAAAAATAGAGTGAACTTAAGAAATTCCTTGTGTATATTAATCTGCATAAAGTCTGCATTTATACAAAGAAAAAAACATAAACATTAAAACTAAAATAAGAACATGTGCCACTAACTACCATAAAAGGGGCCACTAACAGCCATAATGGGGCCACTAAATTCAGAAAGTTGAGCAACTAAAGTTGACTAAGTCTAGCTAGAAAATAGGAAGCACTAAACTGAAATAAGTAAAAACAGTAAAAATAATAATAAGCTGAAAAAATGCCAATTGTCTAACAAAAGACACCTGGATTTGAGTACGAGCGGGAGAATTCGACGACGCGCGATTAGGTTGAGTCGCTGCTGGACTTCCCGATTTCCTGTAGTCTGGGTCAATTTTTTGGGTTTGTCGCGTTGGAGGACAAACACGCGCAGGTGTCGGGTCGGTTGTACGCATTTGGGATTGTTGTGCGTATAGTTGGTGTTGTGTTTGCTAGAATAGGGTTGGGCTGGGTCTTTTTGGAATTGAAAGTGGGCTGAGGGGAATATTGGATTGGGCTACTGGAAGTAAAGGGAATTGGGTTGGTTTTTTTTTGTATTAAGATTGAATTCATTTGATTGATCACTAGATTACACCCTTAAATGCTAGAATCACTCTTCTTCTTTATCAACATTTAATAGATAATTATATAATAATATTACTTGTGCCATTTCAAAATAACAATTTATGACTTGTGTGATTTGTGAATCAACTATACAAACTACTAATATATCATCACATTTGAAAATTAACGCAAAGATTATAATATTATAAAATAATGGCTGATTAAAATTGCCATACCTTTCCTTTGATTTCTCACATTTATATGCGAAGTTAATCCAACAATAATTGCATATCTAATATAATCTCGTAAGCTAGATTTGAGAAGAAAAGTCGATATGTTTGGGTTTGTGTTATATGTATCGAGAGAGGTGGATGGTGAATACTAAAAACTCGAAGGTGTCCATTGTAGAGAGTTTTTCCATTGACAGGAGAACCAATGTAGGGTTTTTCCATGGTCCATTGGATATAATCCTAAGGAGAAAAAGACGTTAGTTGTGGTTTTAATTCTTTTTATCGAACTTATCTCTCCAGATTTGTTTGCAATGAAGTCTTTGTTGTCTATAGCATCGACAGATGGAAAGCCAATAGCTATAGATAAAACTACTCAAATCAAGCCAAGATCCGGCACAACTAGGGTCAAGGTTATACTTGATCTAATGGAAAAGCTTCCAAATCATATAAGATTGCAGTTTGAGGATGGAAAATCTGGCAAGTGAATGAGGTTTTTCAGGAGATTGTATATGATAATCCACCTTTGTATTTTAATTATTTTAAGCACCGAGATCATGAAAAAGATAATTGTCGTTTGATGTGGAAATGAAATTAAAATAACAAACAAATTGATGATACAATTGAAGTTTCTTAAAAACGTACTATCAATAGTGAAAAGTATCAAGGTGATGCGAGAGAAATATTAAATGAAAAAAAAAGGTTGAGCAACAATTGGTTGTTGTCACTTCTAAGCAAAGTCAAACACACTCAATAGATATGTTACGAGTAATATTGGTGTCCAAACAACTACTGAATATAGAGGGAAAACATCAAGAGTTGGGGTTGATGCGCCGCGAGTTGGTTCAGGCAAGAAATTAATGGAGTCAGGACACAAACTAATGGAGACATCTGATGTTGAAGATGCTGAAAATTCTGGGCAGCATGTTTTGCAAGTTGAAGCCAAGAATGTAACTAAAAATTGGACGTTGGTTGCACACAAAAATTCAACTAGTAGCCGAAGTCTTTCCCCGAATAGTCAAAATAATTCTCCATGTAGTGAAAAGGGTGTGACTGAAAATTTGCCGATTACGGTAGTCGGAAAATATAAAACTAGTCCTGACCATTAAACTATCTAAATGACCGACTACAGTAGTCACAAAAATATTAAAATAATAGTTTATTAATAAAACAAAATCCCAACTACAGTTGTAGTAGTATTTAAGTAATTAAATGTTTGAATTAATATATCTTCCGACAACAGTAAGTCGGCATATATAACTTATTTATAATCATTTAAGTAGTTTTCCGAGTACTGCGGTCAGAATATATAAATAATTTATTAAATAACTAATAAGGTACTCTCCGGTTGCTGTAGTAGACAATATTATTTTTTTGAAGAATCTAGGTCATTTTGCTGATTACTGTGGTAAAACAATTGCATTTTTATATAGAACAAATTGTTTATTTCATACACCATCTGTTAAATTATACTACAATCCATTCGTGAAAATTTAACAATAAAATCAAACATCAAATACATTCCTAATCATTCAAATTTCCATTCAATATAACTAAGTTTAAAAGTTCAAGCATCACCTGAAGTAAGTCTAATAAGTATTTAATTGTTATTCAAAACGGAAGTAAATAGTTAAAGTATACTAATGATTCTACATGCACGACCTTGCTTATGACAACTTATATAAGAGCTATGAAGAGTTATAATTGTCTAAGAGTGTTGTTAGAGGTTCTACATTTTAAGTGTATCATCACATTTGAAGAATAACACAAACATTATAATATTATAAAATAATGACTGGTTGAAATTGCCATACCTTTCCTTTGATTTCTCACATTTATGTGCGAAGTTAATCCAACAATAATTGCATATCTAATATAATCTCGTAAGCTAGATTTGAGAAGAAAAGTCGATATGTTTGGGTTTGTGTTATATGTATCGAGAGAGGTGGATGGTGAATACTAAAAACTCGATGGTGTACATTGTAGAGAGTTTTTCCATGGACAGGAGAACCAATGTAGGGTTTTTCCATGGTCCATTGGATATAATCCTAAGGAGAAAAAGACGTTAGTTGTGGTTTTAATTCTTTTTATCGAACTTATCTCTCTAGATTTTTTTGCAAAGAAGTCTTTGTTGTCTATAGCAGATGGAAAGCCAATAGCTATAGATAAAACTACTCAATTCAAGCCAAGATCCGGCACAACTAGAGTCAAGGTTATACTTGATCTAATGGAAAAGCTTTCAAATCATATAAGATTGCAATTTGAGGATGGGAAATATGGCAAGTGAATGAGGTTTTTCAGGAGATTGTATATGATAATCCACCTTTGTATTTTAATTATTTTAAGCACCGAGATGATGAAAAAGATAATTGTCGTTTGATGTGGAAATGAAATTAAAATAACAAACAAATTGATGATACAATTGAAGTTTCTTAAAAAGGTACTATCAATAGTGAAAAGTATCAAGGTGATGCGAGAGAAATATTAAATGAAAAAAAAAAGGTTGAGCAACAATTGGTTGTTGTCACTTCTAAGCAAAGTCAAACAGACTCAATAGATGCGTTACGAGTAATATTGGTGTCCAAACAACTACTGAACATAGAGGGAAAACATCAAGAGTTGGGGTTTATGCGCCGCGAGTTGGTTCAGGCAAGAAATTAATGGAGTTAGGACACCAACTAATTGAGACATCTCATGTTGAAGATGCTGAAAATTCTGGGCAAAATTGGACGCTGGTTGCACACAAAAATTCAACTAGTAGCCGAAGTCTTTCCCCGACTAGTCAAAATAATTCTCCCTGTAGTGAAAAGGGTGTGACTGAAATTTTTCATGACAGTGAGAAGAGACAAGATATTAGTAATGTCTCAAGAGACCTATTATGTTCGAATAACTTTTATGCTTTATCGAACTACTAGAAATTCATCGTTTGCCGACCACAAAAATAGTTAAAATGTAGTAGAAAATGGAGTTCTTCGATGAATTTCTGACTATTTTTGGGTAGTCAGCATATTGAACGTCGTAAAATATTTATCATATACATTATTCAGACTTTGCCGATTACGGTAGTCTGAAAATATAAAACTAGTGCTGACCATTAAACTATCTAAATGACTGACTACAGTAGTCGTAAAAATATTAAAATAATAGTTTATTAATTAAAAAAAATCCCGACTGCAGTTGTCGTAGTATTTAAGTAATTAAATATTTGAATTAATATATCTCTCAACAACAGTAAGTAGGCATATATAACTTATTTATATTCATTTAAGTATTTTTCCGAGTACTGTGGTCAGAATATATAAATAATTTATTAAGTAACTAATTAGGTACTCTCCTGTTGCTGTAGTAGACAATGTTAATTTTTTGAAGAAGTTAGGTCAGTTTGCTGATTACTGTGGTAAAATAATTGCATTTTTATATAGCAAAATTGTTTATTTCATACACCACCTGTTAAATTATACTACAATCCATTCGTGAAAATTTAACTATAAAATCAAACATCAAATACATTCCTAATCATTCAAATTTCCATTCAATATAACTAAGTTTAAAAGTTCAAGCATCACCTGAAGTAAGTCTAATAAGTATTAAATTGTTATTCAAAACGGAAGTAAATAGTTAAAGTATACAAATGATTCTACATGCACGACCTTGCTTATGACAACTTATATAAGAGCTATGAAGAGTTATAATTGTCTAAGATTGTTGTTAGAGGTTCTACATTTTAAGTGTATCGCTTGTTGGGTGTTTACTTTATCATTTCCTTCTATGGGTTAGATAAGTTTGATTCTCCCTTAATGAGTACTCAATATCTAAAGTCAAATTTTTATAACTTCAACTCGTGAAAAGATTGTATTGTGAAAGGGAATCTTAATAAAATCTATAATGATTTGTGCATTATGAGTATGTGGTGGTTAGTTCAATTTCACTTCTGGTGGTAGGTGGTATTGTTCAGAATTTGATTATGGTTATCTGAAAAAAATAAAAAAAAAATCATCATGGTGATTATGTTATAGTCCAGAGTGTTTCAGTTTAGATGGAGTTCAGTGGTTATTCTGTGAATTGGTAAAAGTTTTATTCGAAAGTTCAGTTCTTAGTAGCTAATCTTGATGAAATGGTCCTAAGGAAGAGATCACTTGGAAAGACGAACAATGACTGGTAGGTCATAACAGAGCTTTGATAATGTTGTCTATTCTTCCTTCTTCTTCCGTATGTTCGAGGACGAACATGGTTTTAGTGGTGGATAATGTAATAACCCGAAAGGTCACTTTTGGAAACTTTTACAAAATTACCGTTTTACCCATCTAGATAGTTGCACAGAGTCACTTTTGATAATACTAAATCAACATCTCTTTCTCCCTTTTGAGTTTAAACTTCTAAGCAAAAGATTGAGATCATATTATATCTATATAGACAATTTTTGCTTTAGGTGATGCACATGAAAAAATATGAGATTTCAATGAAAAATTATAATCTTGTGTCACGAAGTTCTTGATCAAGAAACTATCGATCTATTAGCAATCTCTCCAACACCGGGTAGTTGGTTATTAAAAGCTTGATAAACTGCATCTCAGACATTCTTCATATAAATTTTCTTGCTTAACCTTCCTCGAGGTGATCAAATGTCGTGTCCTACAAACATTCGAGTTCAAGTGATTCTTCAATATCACGATATATCATCTTCATCGAAAACCTAAAAAAACATACCACGAAGTCAACTCTCAGATCATTGAGAAACCAAAAAAGTACGAAAAATGACCCCTATATGAAAAAAAAAGAGTTAAAGGACTACATACATTAATATCAACATATTTCAAGTTTGGGAAGCTTCTTATCAAGGAAAGAACACACGAATGCTTATCTAATTTCACCAACAAAATGTTAGGTAGATAAAATCATTTGATACTATCAGTATTAAAGAGAAGCTTTGATGGTGCTTCATAAAGTACCAACAAGGTTTCCCATTAATCCTAACAATGTCAAACGATTCTATCTACCCGATATTTTGTTGGTACAATCATATAAAATTTCATATGCTCTTTGCTTGATAAGAAGTTTCCTATATTTTGGAATATCTCAAAATGTAGGTTTGTAGTGTTTTGACTCTTTTTTTCCTTTATTATTGGTTATTTATCGCTCTTATGGAATCCTCAAAATCTGAGAGTCATCTTCTTGTTATGTTTCTTCGATTTTTTGTGAAGATAATAGTGATACTAAAAAATCATTTGAATTCAAAAGTTTGTCGGACATGACAATTTATTCCTACCTTTTGTTTCAGACTAAAAAATAAAAGAAAATAATGATTTTAGAAATTTAAGCCAATCCACTTTAACATCGGAAACCAGAATCGAGTTTCACAAAGAGATGGGAAAAAAAACTATCTTCTTTGACCCCTTTGGTCACTGTATTCGCAAACCCAATCAAAGATCAAAATTTTAAAAATCATCCACAAAATATAAACCTTAATCAAAAGCTTTAAATACCTCAAACAATAATGCAAAATAGATATCGCTTCAAGCCCAAAAGGGTAAAATAAAATTGAATGTAAATCATAACAATTAACCAACGTATACCTGAAAATTACATGAACAATTCGAGAATAAGCTTGGAAAGTTAATGTGAATAGAAAGCATTGGGAGAGATCCTTTAGACTAATGGCGTTGAAGCATTTTTGCTGCCTGTAATACCACGTACATTAGTGTACATTAAACGTGTTTATCAAATTTGTCTGAAATTCATAGCATGAGAATAAAGAGTGAGAGGAATGGAATACCTTTTCATAGCCGTCTGATAGTTAGATTCTAAAAACTTCTTTGTCCACTTCCCGATTGATTTGGATTTGAGAGAGGAATAAAATCTACAACTGTAATGGAATACTTTTCAAAATACCTGTAGACCTGAAGTGTATATAATATCAAATGAGTGCCACAATAAGGGGTCAAATCCTGGAAAAGTTCCCTTTTCAGGAAAAGGAAAACAAAGGCAATGAGTTATTTGACTTTGTTTTCCTTTTTTCCAGAAGAGGGAACTTTTCCAGGAATTAGCTCCCCTATTATGGCACTCTTTTGGTACTATCACTGCATTCATACATATATTTTGAGAAGTGTTTCAATATTATTCTAGAGTTTATTCGTCTCTCTGATGCATATGATTGCTAAGGTATCACTCCACGCTGCAATTCCAATATTTCTTATATCTATTCAAACACACATTTTTTCAATGATTATTGATTACCCTTGCTTCACACTGCACCATTAAAAGTTATGAATATAAGGAAATATTTTTTACCTTTTATGGCATGTTATTTAGGAAACATCTTAATGACAAATCAATTAGGGTTACTAAGGAATTCAAATGATTAAAATTGTAAAATGTCTTATAGAGTCGTACATTTTTTTCCCCATCTTGTGGAGTCTTAGGATGATATCTATAAGAAACTCAACAAATGCTGATAACTTATTTTAATAAGCAAAAACAACACAGTAGTCGAAAGACTCAAAAAAACAAAGCGGAAATTGAGACGTCATAACTAAGAAAAGCCATAAAAGAGAGGAAAAGAAAATGTAACAGCTCATATACCAAATCTCATAAATAGGTGCGCACAACATTGATTTAACCTCACAATCGAATGTTTTAATAATTAGAAATGCATATACTGACTAGTCACTTGATGCAGGAAAGGAACGAGATACATCACCAAAGCACAGACTCTCAATCCAGATGATTGCAGGAATCAAGTGAATCATGAGCAAATCTAATCAAGAAAGGAAAGTGAATATTTGATCAATCAGATCAAATTTCACAGTTTGCAAGAACTAAAGGAAGACACACAAGGAAAATCTCTCAATTTAAACAAGAAGGACAAGATAATTAAATCAAGGTACAATCAAGGAAGAAATATCGATACGTAAATCTGGATACTATCAAGGATTTTGAACAAATATGAACACTGATTATCGACAATGATCTTTAAAACGAAAAAAGCGAGGGAAAACACGAAACAACACAACTTGATGTAATTAGTTAAACACAACCTAATTCAAAAAATGTTAAGCTAAAATAAACCTACATTCTTGAGCATTAAGATCAAAACAAGAGACAAGATCTAAAACTAACGAAGAGTGCTAAACAACGAAGTTAAATCAAAACACATTTATTTAGTTAACTAAAATATGTATTCATAATCGCTAAAACAAAAACTAAACCCAACACTTCACATTAAATGAGGAAGGAATACGAGTGTTACCTGGTTTTGTGCAGAGACTGGAACTCGAGCCTGGACTTGACGAATCCAACACCACTCAGACTCAAAATAGTTGCGAATCAAAAAAATTTCAGCGACGAAAATAAGAACTCCCAAAAACTTAGCGGGGTGTTCTTTTTCTTGCCTCCAAAAACTCCTCCGTTGAACAGTAAGAGTGAGGGGGTTTATATTGGACAAACTCTGGGTCGAAATAAAGGGTAAAACGATGTGGGACTCTGGAAATTTTCAAATCCCGAATTGGGTCTTGGGTCTCTTAATGTGAAATGGGTTTAATGAATTTGGGCCAAAATTTTGGGTTAAAGGTTATCTCATGGTCCAAATATGGACTAAATAAAAGTCCCTTAAAAGTGTTTCAAAGGGAAATGAGATGGATGATAAAGTCAACTAATTACTCGAGCTTCTTAACTTTACTAACATAAAAATAATTATTTCAAAAGGAAAGATCTTAATAAAATTGCTAGTTTCAAAGAAAATAAGTTGTGTACTTAACTGAAACTCTGTTTTTGGTAAAATGATTTCTAACTATCTAAACATTTTAAGTATAAAGATATATAATCCATATGAAAAAATGGCAAAAAAATGTTTGGAAGATAATCTTGAAAGTATTTAGATTTTCAAAAACAATTATTTCCAATTGTTCAATATTTGTGAAGCTTAAGAATTAATCGAATCGTGGAGCATTAAAATTGGGTGTTAACTGGTATCATCACTATAACATATATTGACGCTACTTCAATAGAAAGCCTAAATAAATCAAACTCTCTAATAGTTTCCTTCTACTATTCTTAATTTACCCATTAAGAAATCAAGGTATTCAATTATTTTATGAGATGAAAATGACAAAATGAACTCATATATCAACCTAACAAAAAGAATACCGGTACAAGATTTAGAATTTTCTTAACATGATATTACAATAAAGTAATAAAATTAATGTTTTAGGTATATCATCTTCTTAGCGTTACCCCCTTATTTGATTTTAGTTGTAGCAGATTGATTTACATATATTCACACATAAAAATAAAAAATAAAAACAAAAAAAATATTGATTTTAGAAATTTTAATCGGTCCACTTTAACATCAGAAGTCGAGAATGAGTTTCACAAAAAAAAAAGGAAAAAAAGTCAACTATCTTGTTTTTACCCTTTTTATCTCTGCAATTCACAAACCCAATCAAAGATCAAAACTTTGAAAATCATCCACATCTCCATATAAATCTTAATCAAAAGTTTTATATACTAAAAAGGGTAAAAGAAAAAATTGAATGCAAATCAAAACAATTAACCAACATATATATGCCCGAAAATTGCAGCAACAATTGGAGAAAAAGCTTCAAAATTTAAAGTGATAATTAAAGTTACACACCACATCTAAAGAATTGGTCCTTCCCGAATACTTCCTCGCTCCCTCTAATTTTGAGTGTGTTAAAACGAGAAAGATTTTGATAATTGACAAATAGAGGAATAGATGAAAGGAACCGGTTGCGCCAACATGTGCTTTTCAGACCAAATCTGACTGGGATTAGGAGAAACGTCAACCACGCGAATTAAAAGTTATAAAGCTATGGAAGTATTGCTTTTTCGAGAAGAAACCGTTACATAAAGTTTCCATTTATAAAGGAGTACGCAGGCAAAATATTTTCGTAATCAAATAGGAAATCTAGAAAAACAAGGAAGCAAAAGTAAAGAAGGAGACAAAAGCTTGAAAGAAGTAGAAAAGTAGAAATTTGCCACGTGAAATTCCAAATTCGAAGTAGAAGAGGAAGTTAAAACCAAGTAGAAGAAGGAGTTAGTGATTAATAAAGTTTCTTATTCAGTTAAGGTAAAATGTGTGTAAGTATTTCCTTTCAAAGATGAATGCAAGGAGGAGTCCTAACGTGAGAAGGAGTTCGAGTCATGTTCGGTTTAAAGAAGTTTCTTTAAAGCGGCGAAGACTAAATTGTGTTGAACAAGAATTAGGAGAGTGTCAAAGTCTATAAATACCTCAATAGTGTTGGATTTTAAATGTGTGAATGGAAAATGAAGAGTTACGACTTTTATGAATAGTTGTGACTTTTATGAAAGGTTGCGACTTTAATGAAAAGTTATGACTTTTATTAAAAGTTGTGACTTTTATGAAAAGTTGTGACTTTTATGGAAAGTTGTGACTTTTACGGAAAGTTGTGACTTTTATGAAATGTGACGAACTTTCCAAAAGATTGTGACTTTTCCAAAGGTTTGTGACCTTTCCGGTAAGGTACAATAAGAACCTTTTCACACTACCCTTTGTTTCTATAAATTGAGAGATTTCCTCTCATTTTAATAATAGAATTACTTGACTTCTTCTACTACCTCTAAATCTAGTATTCTAAGTGTACTTTACTGTCGTTGAGTGGCTTGCTGACACCAGCGTTCTGGGTATCAATAAACTGGTGATTGAGATCATTCTATCCTGGGTGGACATATTCCAAATCAAACCTCGGATACTAGAGGGGAATAATTTTCTTAAGGAGACACTGTGCATTCAGTGGGCTTGATCTTCTTTCTATTTTTCGAAATTCTGTTATGTGTTACAGATTTTAGATTTATGAATTAATTTATGTCCTTCTGTTCTTCACTGGTTCATTAAACTTTGGTAACTTCGTGTTTCTGCAAAGTTTGTTGGAGTAAGATTCTTTAAACACAGATTGACAACAATTCTTCTTTAAGAAAAATATTTCGTATATTTTTTCTAATCTGTTTCTGATCTAGTTTCTCTACTATTTTTAATTTTCTAGTCATGAAAATATTCTTAAACTTTGTTGTGTATTATTAAGTTCTTCAAAGTTTTGTTTTAATTATCTTAGGAATATAAAATGAACAACAATCTTAAGGATACTATTAGTATTTTTTGTATTCTACAGATTGAGAGAATCTGATCATGGAAGTAGAAGATAAATGCATTACTTCTCCATAATTCATTGCTTTGTTTAGAAAGGTCGAAGTGAGAATGTAACAGAAAAAGTTTTTTTGGTATTCCAATTAAAGATGTAACCTTCTTATTATTCATTTAATGAGGAAAACAGTTTCTAAAGGTTAACAATTTTGATATTTATCATGTATGCCTTTGGAAAGAGTTATGCAAATCGTATGATTTTTGAATGAATTTTCCTTGGCAAACAGTGTTGCCTTCAAAATTCACTAGTTTGCAGAGTGAGACATGAATATTTTTGTTTGATAAAATAGTATGTCAAAATGTTATAGTTGGAAGACTATATGAAATCAAAAAAAAAAAAACATTTCTATGTGATAATCTAAGAATATGTTTTATTCTGTTTGGAATTAAAAAAAATTGTAGTTTTGTACTCCCTCTCAATTTGATTGTGTCTGATTGTTGTAGACTAAAGAACTTTTGTACTTTTCTACTTTGAATAAATTGGACTTTGCAATTGCTTTGAAGAATATGAAAACTTCACATGATAAGTCAGTGTTGTACTTTTTATGTTCTATAAACTTCATTGTTAAATAGAAAAAATGTACAAAATTTTGTCTTTATTGTTAGTATTCTAAATACTAAGTGGTATGTTGATTTTTGATAGATAAAAAAGACCAGCGACTTAGAGTTGGTGTGTTTGTGCCTCTACGGAATGAACATTGACACTATGTAAAGATTGTCAAAGAGAATTGAAACTCTATAATTCTTTCGTAGAATAATATTTTCAAAAGAGGTTTCATACTACCAATGACATTTTGAGAGTCTAAAAAAATATGTCAAAAAAATTATTTTCAAATACTTGAAAAATATTTTTGAGATCACATTTAAAATGTGGAGTTCTTTGCTTATGATTAGACTTGGTGTCTAATTTAAATTTGGAGCAAAAGATATGAAATTCAAGGATACTTTTGTATTATGTTAGACCCACAAAATTCTTGGAGTATATTTGGTATTGTGGTTGTTGAGTTTCACTATTACTAGTATATAGTGTAACTAGTATGAAACAGCCAAATTATATATATACTTGTTCAAAATAATCGTATTCTTTTATGAAAAAAGTGTCACTTAAAATGTTGTGATTTTTCATGAAAAGATATGTCTATTATAATAAAATTATTTGCATAGACATGAATATTGGTGAATAGTCATTTGTTATGTTTTTGTAAAAGTAACATTTAGACTATATTGTCTTTATCTAACCCGATGAAACTTTGTTCATGGGTAGTTCTATAACAATCAAATTGAAAGTTATGGAAAGGTTCTTCTTAAAAAGACATTTGACAAGATGATGACTCTAAACAATGTTTGCATCTCACATAAAATTGTAAAAAATAGGAACAAAATATTAGTGAGGAAAAAGCTACCTCGCGAAAAGCTTTTCGAATTGAATGTTTTTATTTGTTCTTACTTGCTTGAGTCAATGTTTGTGACATGAACACTTGGGGCATGTCAATTACAAAACCTTGTAAGGAAAACTGATCAACTATGCTGAGCATTCTTAAAAATATGTTGAAAGGAATTTTAATCCCTTAAAATTGATTTACACTGCATTTGTGATATGAAGTCAATACCATCTCGTAGTGGGAAAAAGTATCTTGTTACTTTAATTGACATTTACATTTAAAAAAAAGACTGTCTATTTGCTTAATGGTAAGGATGAAGCAATAGAAATGTATAGACAATATAATATCGAAGTTGAAAATCATTTGGAAAAAAGATAAGAAGTGATAAGAATGGAGAGTATGAATCTCCTTGTGCAGAAATATGTTTGGAAAGTGGCTTATCCATCAAATTACTGCCTTATTCACATCAATCTAAAGAAAAAAATTGAACGTTGAAAGAAATGATGGATGCATTTGTAGAAGTTCGGGTTTACCACAAAACTTGTGTGGAGGAACCATTCTTACTGCAAAAGGGAACAAAAAAAAAAAAAACTTTTCATAAAGAAAGCAATTTTTTTTGTTCAGGACACAATCTATTCCATATGAGAAATGAAAAGGAAGGAAATCCAACTTAAAATATTTCAAAGTGTGTGGGTGTCTATCCAAAGTCCAACTTTATATTCCTAAAAGGATTGAAATAGAACCTAAGACTGTGGACTATAAAATTAGACTTGATTAGTCTAGTGAAAGGTATAAACGACCTTGGAAAGAACAAAAGGAAAATGTACTTAATAAAGAGATTCAGAGGTGTAGTAAATGTCAAGGGACATATACTTCCTTCGAATATGATCTTGTAACATTTCTTGTGTCTTATGTAGACTCATCCTTTTGGACAAATGGTATCAATAGTGAGATTGATGTAAGCTTGAGCAATCCTATTGGAAGTTGGTTGATCTTCCTCCAGTAAATAAACTTTTGGGTTCAACGTGAATCCTCAAAAGGAAAATGAAAGTTGATAGAACTGTTGACTTATATACAGCAAGACTTTGTGTCAAAGACTTTAGGAAAAAAACAAGGTTTTGATCTTGTTGATATATATACTCATCAGTAACTAGAATTATATCCATTCGGATGCTAATAGTATTAATTGTGATATATGACCTCCAAATTCATCAAATGAATGTGAAACATTTCTCTTAAACAAAAAATTAGAGGAAGAAATTTACATGAAACAACCCGAGGGTTTTATAGTTCCTGATAAATAAAAGAAAATGTGCAAACTTGTTAAGTCACATTATGGACTAAAACAAGCACCCAAAAAATGACATGAGAAATTTGACCAAACCATGTTGGCAAATGGATTTAAGAATGATAGAACTGATAAATGTGTTTACATTAAAATCACAAAGTCATTGTTTGTTTGTATATTGGTGATATGTTGATCATCAATAGAGACACTAATGACATAAATGCTACTAAACATATGCTAGAAAGCAAGCTTGGAATGAAAAAATTTGGAGTTGCTGATGCGATCTTAGGTATAAGAATCCTTAGAACTCCATAATGTTTAGCATTTTCACGGTCTCATTTCATTGAAAAAGTACTTGACTAGTTCAAATATTTGGATGTCAATATTGTCAAGTCTCCAATAAATGTGAGTTTTGCATTTCAAAAGAGTGAAAGCGAAAGTGACTCACAATTGGATTGTGCTAGGGTATTGGAGATTGTGATGTATATCATGAAGTGTGCGCGATCAGGTATAGCAATTGCTATTAATAAACTGAGTTGGTTCACAAGCAATCCCAATCAAACTCATTAGATGACAATAAATAGAGTTTTGGAGTATTTAAAAAATACTTTAAACTATGTTTTGCATTATAACAATATCCAACAGTATTGAAAGGATATAGTGATGCAAATTTGATCACCGGACAAATGAAGTAAACTCCACGAGTGGATATATACTTACTCTTGGTAGAGGAGCAGTCTCTTGGAAATATTTCAAAAGAGACATGCATCGCTAGCTCTACAATGATCTTTGAGCTAGGTGCTCAAGATAAGGTCAGTGAATAAGTTGAAAGACTCCGGAGTTTCTTGATAGATATTTTTTTTTGGACCAAACCATTGACATTAGTATGCATACACTTTGATAGTCAAGATGCAATAGGTAGGGCATGGAGCATGATGTATAACGGAAAGTCTCGTCATATAGGACATAAACATGATACCATTAAAAAACTACTCACTAGTGGAATTATCAGAATTGACTATGTAAAGTCAAAGGATAATGTGTCGGATCCACTTATAAAAAGGCCTAACTAGAGAGAAAGTTTAAAGATAATCTAGGGGAATGGATTTACGGCTTAGGACAAGTCATCATGGCGGTAATTCTATCTAGCAGACTGGAGATCCCAAGAGTTAGATTCAAGGAGAAAAACAATGTTGTGACTGACGGTTCGGCATTGTCAACAAACTCAATCTATTCTCATGATGAAGACAATTCTTAGGACAAGGTTACAACATTAAGGCTTGTTAATGAGTTAATAAAGCTTAATGGTTTTAATGATTTGCTAAGTTTGGCAGAGTTGACTAAATAGTGTATCTACGCGATAACACAGTTAGAAATCACTTATGTGAGTGTGAAGTGTAATCCTTTTCAAAGAGGATGATTGTCAAAAGCCCATCTCTCTATACACTCATGAAACCAGGAGATGTTCATGACTGAAACGAACACAATCGTAAGAACCATAAACGGTAAAGTGTTAATTGTGTGACATATGGTTGTCTTGGTATACACCAAAGCTCGACGGTTCAAAGATATCGCATCTACAGATTGATCGAGTATATCCGACATATGTTCACTACGGAAATTCCAAGGGGAAAACTACTTATCCAGATGCAATTAATTCTTGCTTGTAAAGTACACATACTTGTCCGTTTCTTTGTCTTGGAGTCATTCCCCATTCATGCGGGTGATTGTTGGGTTTTAAATGTGTGAATGGAAAATGAAGAGTTGCGACTTTTATGAATAGTTGTGTCATTTATGAAATGTTGCGACTTTAATGAAAAGTTCTGACTTTTATGAAAAGTTGCGACTTTTATGAAAAGTTGCGACTTTTATGAAAAGTTGCGACTTTTATGAAAAGTTGTGACTTTTATGAAAGGTGACGACCTTTCCGAAATATTGTGACTTTTCCAAAGGTTTGTGACCTTTCCGGTAAGGCACAATAAGAACCTTTCGCACTACCCTTTGTTTCTATAAATTGAGAGATTTCCTCTCATTTTAATAATAGAATTTCTGGACTTCTTCTACTACTTCTAAATCTAGTATTCTAAGTGTACTTTACTACCGTTGAGTGGCTTGGTGACACCAGCGTTTTGGATATCAATACACTGGTGATTGAGATCATTCTATCCTGGGAGGACATATTCCAAATCAAACCTCGGATACTAGAGGGGAATAATTTCCTTAAGGAGACATTGTGCATTCAGTGGGCATGATCTTCTTTCTGTTTTTCGAAATTTTGGTATGTGTTACAGATTTTAGATTTGTCAATTAATTTCTGTTCTTCTGTTCTTCAATGGTTCATTGAACTTTGGTAACTTCGTGTTTCTGCAAAGTTTGTTGGAATCAGTAAGATTCTTTAAACACATATTGATAACAATTTTTCTTTAAGAAAAATAATTCGTATATTTTTCTAATATGTTTCTGATCTAGTTTCTCTACCACTTTTAATTTTCTAGTCATGTGAATATTCTTAAACTTTGTTGTGTATTATTAAGTTCTTCAAAGTTTTGTTTTAAGTATCTTAGGAATATCAAATGAACAACAAATAGTTCATTGAAGAATTTTGTACACTTACATAGTGAGAAGATTAAAACACGATCAAGAGTTTGAGAGAGTTTTGAGATTTATTAGGGAGTGTTGCGTGTTTGTGAGGAAAAAGTTGTAAGATTGTAACTAAGAGTTTTGATTACAATCAAGTGTGTGTGTAGGATTCTTCTAACAAGTTTGAGAAACTTGATGCATGTTAGAAGACTTAAACCTGGGTTTTTTTGTCTTTGGTAGATAGGAATTACAGTTTATAATTTCTTAGCTAGGAATTAGAGTTTATAATTCCTAAGGTTACATAGGTTTGTAATCTTTTGTTGAGGCTCCGAGATTATGAAGTGGAGTTAAATCCTACAGAGGTGTAGGTCGTGGTTTTTACCCTTTATGAGTTATGGTTTTTCACGATAATATATTTTGTCATTATTTTATTTTCTTTACAAAACGTAACTGCTCTAATATGCAAAAGAACATATAGAATATACATGTGCATTAGGAAAATTTGGTTGTTAGAATTCCAACAGAGTGAAGATTAATGGGACATGGAAGAATGAGAATGGAGAAATGGAAAGACCTAGAAGAGAGTAAAAAGAAAAAAAAAGTAGTCAACGACACGTGATTTAGTCGCGGACATGTGATTTGTTTAAAACAAGAAATAGTGTATTTGAAAGACCTAGAAGAGAGTAGAAAGAAAAAAAGTAGTCAAGGACAGGTGATTTAGACGAGGACGGATTATTTGCTGAAAAACAAGAAATAGTGTACACATGTTGTGCGTTTTTAGAAAAATTAACTTTACTTGCAGCAAATCTTTTAAATAACATTTTTATTTCTTTTATATGATCTTTATGTAAGTAGGAAAACATTCTAAAAATATATTTACATATTTAAAACAAAATAAGAAAAATATATTAAAAAAAAATAAGTTACGAGGAGAGAGTTAGATGAGGTGGAGTATATTTTTATTTTATTTTATTAAACCGTTATGATTGAATTCATTTGATTGGTCACTAGATTACACCCTTAAATGCTAGAATCACTCTTCTTCTTTATCAACATTTAATAGATAATTATATAATAATATTACTTGTGCCATTTCAAAATAACAATTTATGACTCGTGTGATTTGTGAATCAACTATATAAACTACTAATATATCATCACATTTGAAGAATAACGCAAAGATTATAATATTATAAAATAATGACTGGTTGAAATTGCCATATATTTCCTTTGATTTTTCACATTTATATGCGAAGTTAATCCAACAATAATTGCATATCCAATATAATCTCGTAAGCTAGATTTGAGAAGAAAAGTCGATATGTTTGGGTTAGTGTTATACGTATCGAGAGAGGTGGATGGTGAATACTAAAAACTCGAAGGTGTCCATTGTAGAGAGTTTTCCATGGACAGGAGAACCAATGTAAGGTTTTTCCATGGTCCATTGGATATAATCCTAAGGAGAAAACGACATTAGTTGTGGTTTTGATTCTTTTTATCGAACTTATCTCTCTAGATTTGTTTGCAAATAAGTCTTTATTGTCTATAACATCGGCAGATGGAAAGCCAATAGTTATAGATAAAGCTACTCAAATCAAGCTAAGACCCGGCACAACTAGGGTCAAGGTTATACTTGATCTAATGGAAAAGCTTCCAAATCATATAAGATTGCAATTTGAGGAAGGAAAATCTTCTTCTTTATCAACATTTAAAAGATAATTATATAATAATATTACTTGTGCTATTTCAAAATAACAATTTATGACTCGTGTGATTTGTGAATCAACTATATAAACTACTAATATGTCATCACATTTGAAGAATAACGCAAAGATTATAATATTATAAAATAATGACTGGTTGAAATTGTCATACCTTTCCTTTGATTTCGCACATTTATATGCAAAATTAATCCAACAATAATTACATATCTAATATAATCTCGTAAGTAAGATTTGAAAAAAAAAGTCGATATGTTTGGGTTTGTGTTTGTAAAGAAGTCTTGTTGTCTATAGCATCGGCAGATGGAAAGCCAATAGCTATAGATCAAGCTACTCAAATCAAGCCAAGACCCGGCACAACAAGGGTCAAGGTTATACTTGATCTAATGGATAAGCTTCCAAGTCATATAAGATTGCAGTTTGAGTATGGAAAATCTGGTAACTTGAATGGAGGTTTTCAGGAGATTGTATATGATAATCTATCTTTGTATTTTAATTATTTTAAGCACCGAGTTCATGAATAGAAAAATTGTCGTTTGATATGGAAATGAAATTAAAATAACAAACAAATTGATGATACAATTGAAGTTTCTTCAAACGGTACTATCAATAGTGAGAAGTATCACGGTGATGTGAGAGAAATATTAAATGAAAAAAAAGGTTGATCAACAATTGGTTGTTGTCACTTCAGAGCAAAGTCATACACACTTAATAGATGTGTTACGAGTAATATTGGTGTCCAAACAACTACTGAATATAGAGGGAAAACATCAAGAGTTGGGGTTGATGCGCCGCGAGTTGCTTCAGGCCAAAAATTAATGGAGACATCTGATGTTGAAGATGCTGAAAATTCTGGGCAACATGTTTTGCAAGTTGAAACGAAGAATGTAACTAAAAATTGGACGCTGGTTGCACACAAAAATTCAACTAGTAGCCAAAGTCTTTCCCCGACTAGTCACATCAAGCCAAGACCCGACACAACTAGGGTCAAGGTTATACTTGATCTAATGGAAAAGCTTCCAAATCATATAAGATTGCAGTTTGAGGATGGAACTTCTGGTAAGTTGAATGAGGGATCACTAGATTACACCCTTAAATGCTAGAATCACACTTCTTCTTTATCAACATTTAATAGATAATTATATAATAATATTACTTGTGCTATTTCAAAATAGGTAGATAAAGCTACTCAAATCAATCCAAAACCAGGCACAACTAGGGTCAAGGTTATACTTGATCTAATGGAAAAGCTTCCAAATCATATAAGATTGCAGTTTAAGGATGGAAAATCTGGTAAGTTGAATGAGGGATCACTAGATTACACCCTTAAATGCTAGAATCACTCTTCTTCTTTATCAACATTTAATTGATAATTATATAATAATATTACTTGTGCTATTTCAAAATAACAATTTATGACTCGTGTGATTTGTGAATCAACTATATAAACTACTAATATATCATCACATTTGAATAATAACGCAAAGATTATAATATTATAAAATAATGACTAGTTGAAATTGCCATACCTTTCCTTTGATTTCTCACATTTATATGAGAAGTTAATCCAACAATAATTATATATCTAATATAATCTCGTAACCTAGATTTGAGAAGAAAAGTCGATATGTTTGGGTTTGTGTTATATGTATCGAGAGAGGTGGATGGTGAATACTAAAAACTCGAAGGTGTCCATTGTGGAGAGTTTTTCCATGGACAGGAGAACCAATGTAGGGTTTTTCCATGGTCCATTGGGTATAATCCTAAGGAGAAAACGACGTTAGTTGTGGTTTTGATTCATTTTATCCAACTTATCTCTCTAGATTTGTTTGTAAAGAAGTCTTTGTTGTCTATAGCATCGGCAGATGGAAAGCCAATAGCTATAGATAAAGCTACTCAAATCAAGCCAAAACCCGGCACAACTAGGGTCAAGGTTATACTTGATCTAATCGATAAGCTTCCAAATCATTTAAGATTGCAGTTTGAGTATGGAAAATCTGGTAAGTTGAATGAGGTTTTTCAGGAGATTGAATATGATAATCTACCTTTGTATTTGAATTATTTTAAGCACCGAGATCATGAAAAAGATAATTGTCGTTTGATGTGGAAATGAAATTAAAATAACAATCAAATTGATGATACAATTGAAGTTTCTTCAAAAGGTACTATCAATAGTGAAAAGTATCAAGGTGATGTGAGAGAAATATTAAATGAACAAAAAGGTTGATCAACAATTGGTTGTTGTCACTTCAGAGCAAAGTCATACACACTCAATAGATGTGTTACGAGTAATATTGGTGTCCAAACAACAACTGAATATAGAGGGAAAACATCAAGAGTTGGGGTTGATGCGCCGTGAGTTGGTTCAGGCCAAAAATTAATGGAGTCAGGACACAAACTAATAGAGACATCTGATGTTGAAGATGCTGAAAATTCTGGGTAGCATGTTTTGCAAGTTGATACCAAGAATGTAACTAAAAATTAGACTCTGGTTGCACACAAAAATTCAACTAGTAGCCGAAGTCTTTCCCCGACTAGTAAAAATAATTCTCCATGTAGTGAAAAGGGTGTGACTGAAAATTTTCATGACAGTGAGAAGAGACAAGATATTGGTAATGTCTCAAGAGACCTATTATGTTCGAATAACTTTTATGCTTTATCGAACTACTAGAAATTCATCGTTTGCCGACCGCAAAAATATGTAAAATGTAGTAGAAAATGGAGTTTTTCGATGACTTTCTAACTATTTTTGGGTAGTCAGCATATTGAATGTCGTAAAATATATACCAACTACAGTATTCATACTTTGCCGATTACGGTAGTCAGAAAATATAAAGCTAGTCCTGACCATTAAACTATTTAAATGACCAACTATAGTAGTCGCAAAAATATTAAAATAATAGTTTATTAATTTAAAAAAAATCCCGACTACAATTGTCGTAGTATTTATGTAATTAAATGTTTGAATTAATATATCTACCGACAACAGTAAGTCGGCATATATAACTTATTTATAATCATTTAAGTATTTTTCCGAGTACTGTGGTCAGAATATATACATAATTTATTAAATAACTAATTAGGTACTCTCCGGTTGCTGTAGTAGACAATATTAATCTTTTGAAAAAGTTAGGTCATTTTGCTGATTACTGTGGTAAAACAATTGCATTTTTATATAGAAAAAAATGTTTATTTCATACACCACCTGTTAAATTATACTACAATCCATTCGTGAAAATTTAACTATAAAATCAAACATCAAATACATTCCTAATCATTCAAATTTCCATTCAATATAACTAAGTTTAAAAGTTCAAGCATCACCTGAAGTAAGTCTAATAAGTATTCAATTGTTATTCAAAATGGAAGTTAATAGTTAAAGTATACTAATGATTCTACATGCAGGACCTTGCTTATGACAACTTATATATGAGATATGAAGAGTTATAATTGTCTAAGAGTGTTGTTAGAGGTTCTACATTTTAAGTGTATCGCTTGTTGGGTGTTTACTTTATCATTTCCTTCTATGAGTTAGATAAGTTTGATTCTCCCTTAATGAGTACTCAATATCTATAGTCAAATTTTTATAACTTAAACTCGTGAAAAGATTGTATAGTGAAAGGGAATCTTAATAAAATCTATCATGATTTAATCATTATGAGTATGTGGTGGTTAGTTCATTTTCACTTCTGGTGGTAGGTGGTATTGTTCAGAATTTGATTGTGGTTATCTGGAAAAAAAAATCATCATGCTGATTATGTTATAGTCCAGAGTGTTTCAGTTTAGATTGAGTTCAGTGGTTATTCTGTGAATTGATAAAAGTTTTATTTGAAAGTTCAGTTCTTAGTAGCTAATCTTTATGAAATTGTCTTAAGGAAGCCTCACTTGGAAAGACGAACACCGACTGGTAGGTCATAACTGAGCTTTGATAACGTTGTCTATTCTTCCTTCTTCTTCCATATGTTCGAAGACGAATATAGTTTTAGTGGTGGATAATGTAATGACCTGAAAGGTCACTTTTGGAAACTTTTACTAAATTACAGTTTTACCCATCTCGGTAGTTGCACAGAGTCACTTTTGATAATACTAAATCAACATCTCTTTATCCCTTAAGCATCCTCGAGGTGATCAAATGTCGTGTCCGATAAACATTCGAGTTCAAGTGATTCTTCAGTATCACTATATACCATCTTCATCGAAAACCTATAAAAACATAACACGAAGTCAACTCTCAGATCATTGAGAAACCAAAAAAGTACGAAAAATGACCCCTATAAGAAAAAATGAGTTTAATCACTACATACATTCATATAAAAATATTTCAAGTTTGGGAAGCTTCTTATCAAGGAAAGAACACAGGGACGATTATCTGATTTCACCAACAAAATGTTAGGTAGGTAAAATCATTTGATACTATAAGGATTAAAGAGAAGCTTTGATGGTGCTTCATTTTCTTCGTCAACTTTGATGAAGAATATGAAGCACCAACAAGGTTTCCCATTAATCCTAACAATGTCAAATGATTTATCTACCCAATATTTTGTTGGTATAATCATATAAACTTTCATATGCTCTTTGCTTGATAAGAAGTTTCCTATATTTGGAATATCTCGAAATGTAGGTTTGTAGTGTTTTGACTCTTTTTTCCCTTAATTATTGGTTATTTATCGCTCTTATGGAATCCTCAAAATCTGAGATTCAACTTCTTGTTATGTTTCTTCGATTTTTTATGAAGATGATAGTGATACTAAAAAATCATTTGAATTCGAAAGTTTGTTGGACATGACACTTTATTCCTACCATTTGTTTCAGACTAAAAAATAAAAGAAAATAATGATTTTAGAAATTTCAGCCAATCCACTTTAACATCGGAAACCAGAATTGAGTTTCACAAAGAGATTGAAAAAAACAACTATTTTCTTTGATCCCTTTGGTCACTGTATTCGCAAACCCAATCAAATATCAAAATTTTGAAAAAATCATCCACAAAATATAAACCTTACTCAAAATCTTTAAATACCTCAAACAATAATGCAAAATAGATATCGCTTCAAACCCAAAAGGGTAAAAGAAAATTGAATGCAAATCATAACAATTAACCAACGTATACCTGAAAATTACAGGAACAATTCGAGAATAAGCTTGGAAAGTTAATGTGAATAGAAAGCATTGGGAGAGATCCTTTAGACTAATGGCGTTGAAGCACTTTTTATGCCTGTAATACCACGTACAAATGGGTGGGGGCTTTCAGGGAAAAAAAATCACCTGTATATTAGTTTATATTAAACGTGTTTATCAAATTTGTCTGAAATTCATAGCATGAGAATAAAGAGTAAGATGAATGGAATACCTTCTCATAGCCCTCTCATAGTTGGATTCTAAAAACCAGTTTGTCCACTTCCCGATTGATTTGCATTTGAGAGAGGAATAAAATCTACAATTGTAATGGAATACTTTTCAAAATACTTGTAATGGAATAATTCCTGGAAAAGTTCCCTCTACAAGAAAAGGAGAACAAAGGCAATGAGTTATTTGACTTTGTTTTCCTTTTTTCCAGAAAAGGGAACGTTTCCAAGAATTAGCTCCCTTATTATGGCACTCTTTTGGTAGTATCACTGCATTCATACAGATATTTTGAGAAGTGTTTCAATATTATTCTAGACATTATTCGTCTCTCTGATGCGCATGATTGCTAAGGTATCACTCCAAGCCGCAATTCCAATATTTCTTATATCTGTTCAAAAACACATTTCTTCAATGATTATTGATTACCCTTGCTTCACACTTCACCATTAAAAGCTATGAATATAAGGAAATATTTTTACCTTTTACGGCAGGCTATTAAGGGAACATCTTAATGACGTATCAATTAGGGTTACTAAGGAATTCAAATTATTAAAATTGAAAATGTCCTGTAGGGTCATAGTCTTTTTTTTCTTTTCATATTGTGGCTTCTTAGGATGTTATTTATGAGAAATTCAACAAATGCTGATAACTGATTTTAATAAGCAAAAACAATACGGTAGTAGAAAGACTCAAAAAACAAAACGAAAATTGAGACGTCATAACTAAGAAAAGCCATAAAAGAGAGGAAAAGACAATTTAATAGCTCATATACCAAATCTCATAAAGAGGTGAACACAATATTGTGTTAACCTCATAATCGAATGTTTTAATAATGACAAATGCATATGCTGACTGGTCACTTGTTGCAGGAAAGGAACGAGATACATCACCAAAGCACAGACTCTCATTCCAGATGATTGCAATAATAAATTGAATCATGAGCAAATCTAATCAAGAAAACAAAGTGAATATTTGATCAATCAAATTAAATTTCAGAGCTTGCAAGAATTAAAGGAAGACACACAAGAAAAATATTTTACAGCTTGCACAAATTAAAGGAAGACACACAAGGAAAATCTCTCAAGTAAAACAAGATGGACAAGTTAATTAAATCAAGGTACAATCAAGGAACAAATATCGGTACTTAAATTTGGATACTATCAAGGATTTCAAAAAAAAATAAACAATGATTATCGAAAACGATCTTTAAACGAAAAAAGCGAGTGAAAAGACTAAACAACACAACTTGATGTAATTAGTTAACCACCACCTAATTCACGAAATGTTAAGCTAAAATAAACCTCCATTCTTGAGCCTTGAGATCAAAACAAGAGACAAGATCTAAAACTAACAAAGAGTGCTAAACAATATGTATTCATAATAGCTAAAACAAAAACTAAACCCAACACTTCACGTCAAATGAGGAAGGAATACGAATGTTACCTGGTTCTATGCAGCGACTGGAACTCGAGCCTGGACGTGACGAATTCCAACACCACTTTGACTCAAAATAGTTGTGAATCAACAAAATTTCAGCGACGAAAATAAGAACTCCCAAAAACATAACGGGGTGTTCTTTTTCTCGCCTCCAAAATCTCATCCCCTGAACAGTAAGAGTGAGGGAGTTTATATAGGACAAACTCTGGGTTGAAATAAAGGGGAAAACGATGTGGGACTCTGGAAATTTTCAAATCCCGCATTGGGTCTTGGGTCTCTTAATGTGAAATGGGTTTAATGAATTTTGGCAAAAATTTTGGGTTAAAGGTTATCTCATGGTCCAAATATGGATTAAATAAAGTCCCTTAAGAGAGTTTCAAAGGGAAATGAGATGGATTATAAAGTCAACTAATTACTCGAGCTTCTTAACTTTACCAACATTAAAATAATTATTTCGAAAGGAAAGATCTTAATTAAATTGCTAGTTTTAAAGAAAATAAGTTGTGTACTTAATTGAAACTTTGTTTTTAGTAAAATAATTTTCTAACTATTTATTCAAATTGATAAATTATATAAATCTATATATTTTAAGTATAAAGATATATAATCCATATGAAAAAATGGCAAAAAAGTGTTTAGAAGATAATCTTGAAAGTATTTTTGATTTTCAAAAACAATTATTTCCAATTGTTCAATATTTGTGAAGCTTAAAAATTAATCTAATCGTGGAGCATTAAAATTGGGTGGTTAACTGGTATCATCACTATAACATATATTGACGCTACTTCAATAGAAAGCCTAAATAAATCAAACTCTCTAATAGTTTCCTTCTACTATTCTTAATTTACCCATTAAGAAATCAAGCTCTTCAATTATCTTATTTTTACCCCTTTGATCACTGCTATTCACTAACCCGATCAAAGATCAAAACTTTGAAAATAATCCACATCTCTATATATAAATCTTAATCAAAAGTTTTAAATACCGAAAAGGGTAAAAGAAAAAATTGAATGCAAATCAAAACAATTAACCAACATATATATGCCTGAAAATTGCAGCAACAATTGGGGAAAAAGCTCCGAAAGTCAGAGTGATGATTAAACTTATACACCTCGTCTAAAGAATTGCTCCTTTCCGAATACTTCCTCGCCCCCTCTGATTTTGCGTGTGTTAGAACGAGAAAAATTTTGATAATTGAAAAATAGAGGAACAGATGAAAGGAACTGGTTACGCCAACATCTACTTTTCAGACCGAATCCGAATGGGATAAGGAGAATGTCAACCTCGCGAATTAGAAGATATAAAGTTGTGGAAGTATTGCTTTTTCGACAAGCAACCAGTACATAAAGTTTTCTTTTATAAATGATTACAGAGGCAAGATAATTTTCTTAATCAAATCGGTAAACTAGACAAACTAGGAAGCAGAACTAAAGAAGGAGACAAAAGCCTGAAAGAAGTAGAAAAGCAAAATCTTGTCACGTGAACTTGCAAATTTGAAGTAGAAGAGGAAGTCGAAACCAAGTAGAAGCAGGAGTTAGTCATTAATAAAGTTTCTTATTTAATTAAGGTAAACTTCGTGGATGTTTTTCCTTTCAAAGCAGAATGCAAGGAGGAGTCCTAACGTGAGAAGGAGTTCGAGTTAAGTTTGGTTTGAAGATGTTTTTTAAAAGTGGCGAAGACTAAGTTGTGTTTAACAAGACTTAGGAGAGTTTCAAAGTCTATAAATATCGCAATAGTTCATTGAAGAATTTTGTGCTCTTACATAGAGAGGATTAAAACAAGATCAAGAGTTTGAGAGAGTTTTGAGATTTATTGGGGAGTGTCGCGAGTTTTTGAGGAAAACGTTGTAAGATTGTAATTAAGAATTTCGATTACAATTAAGTATGTGTGTAGGATTCGTCTAACAAGTTTGACAAACTTTACGGATGGTAGAAGACTTATACCTGGGGGGGGGGGTTCTTTGGTAACTAGTAATTACAGTTTATAATTTCTTAGCTAGGAATTAGAGTTTATAATTCCTTAGGTTACATATGTTTGTAATCTTTCGTTGAGGCTCAGAGTTTAATGAAGTGGAGTTAAATCCTACAGAGGTGTAGGTCGTGGTTTTTACCCTCTATGATTTGGTGATTTTCGCGATAATATATTGTGTCATTATTTTATTTTTTTTTACAAAACGAAACTGTTGTAATCTGCAAAGTAACATATAGAATATACTTGTTCCTTAGACAAATTTGGGGGTCAGAATTCCAACAGAATGAAGATTACTGGGAAATGGAAGAATGAGAATGGATAAATGGAAAGACCTAGAAGAGAGTGGAAAGAAAAAAAGTAGTCAAAGACAAGTGATTTAGTCGAGAACATGTTGTTAAAAGTTGTACAACATCAGCCCCTATTGTTTACTTTGACTAAGTCTTCAGTATAGCTATATTTTAGCTTTCAGTTGGTAGTTGTTTTCTTTTAACGTGATAGTTTTCCTATTGTGTAGTATTTGCAGAATTGTGTTCCTAATCTTTAGGTGAGTTGGTTTAGTGGAATAACAGCAGTGGTTTAGTGGGAATATGATTCCATAATATGTAAACCTATATAAGGCTATAGAGCCTATTGAATAAAATCATCCCGTAACAATCTCTGCAAAAAGAATTTGGCTATATTATATTCTTCCTGTTAATTTTTTTTTCAACTATTGATTTCTCTATCAAAGTTGTCTTCGTCATTTGGCATCAGAGCCAGGTTTAAAAGAGAGAAAGAGAAGTCACACATCTATTGCGATGACTGATTTACAATCCATAGGTGGAGTTAAGAAACTCGACCATCAAAATTACAATACATGGATGACATGGATGACTTCCTACATGGAAGGTCAAGATCTTTGGGAGGTCGTCATTGGAAGTGAAGTCAAACCAGGGGAAGAAGAACCAAATGGCGCATTGATAAAATGGAAGATTAAAGCAGGAAAAGCATTATTTGCCATCAAGACGACCATCGAAGAAGACGTTTTGGAACATATACGAGATGCTGGAACATCAAAGGAAGCTTGGGACACGCTGGCTGCACTCTTTTCAAAGAAGAACGACACACGACTACAACTTCTAGAAAGTGAGTTATTGTCGATAGCTCAAAATGATATGAGCATTGCACAATACTTTCACAAAGTGAAGGCGATATGCTGTGAAATTTCAGAATTGGAACCAACAGCTCCAATCGGGGAAACCAGGATGAAAAGAATAATCATTCATGGTTTGAGATCTGAGTACAGAAACTTTGTCACTGCAATACAGGGATGGCAGATTCAACCATCACTTGTTGAGTTTGAGAATATGCTTGCTGGACAAGAAGCCATGGCTAAGCAAATGGGCAGAGTTTCACAAAAAGGTGAGGAGTAAGCACTCTCTATCAACAAAAGCAGATGGAACTCCAAGAAGTACACTGTAACTGGGACGAAAAGAAGAGATAATAAGGAACAAATCATCAAGGAAAGGAGAATTATCGTCCATGGGGAACTTCAAAGAACTATTGGGGCAAAAACAAGAGGTTTGAAGGGAAGTGTCATCGCTGCGAAAAGAAGGGCCATAAAGCCAAAGTGTGCTGGTTCAATAAAAAGGTTGTTGAGAGCAACGCTGCAGCCACTTCTAGTCCAAAGGAAAAGAGTGAAGATGATTGGGATGCTGAAGCATTTTTTGCTGTAGAACAAGAGGAGTTAGCTCTTACAGTAACAACCTCTAAACAAATTGATTATGAGAATGATTGGAATGTTAACTCGGGGTGCTCAAACCATATGACTGGCGAAAATGAGAAGTTGCAAAATCTAACCAAGTACAAGGGAAGTAGTGAGGTGGTGACAACGGATGATACAAAATTATCGATAGCTCATATCGCTAAGGCTGTAGTGTCACCAAATAGTAGTGCTGATCTGATGTTGCTTCAAAATGTTTATCATGTCCCAGGTATGAAGAAAAATCTCCTTTCAATAGCACAGCTAACATCTATGGGTCAATTTATTCTGTTTGGTCCGCAAGATGTAAGAATATATCATGATCTTGAGATTAAAAAAGAGGCAATAATGAAGGGACAAAGATTGAATTTCGTCTATGTAATGTCGGCAAAAACCGCATATATAGACAGGACAAGGAAGAATGAAACCGCAAACTTATGGCATATGCGGTTGAGCCACGTTAGCTACTCTAAACTAAGTGCCATGATGGAAAAGTCAATGCTGAAGGGTCTTCCAAAACTCTCAGTAAGTACTGATGTTATATGTGCGGGTTGTCAGTATGCTAAAGCACATCAGTTGCCGTATGAAAAGTCAAAATATAAGGCCAAGGAAACGTTAGAGTTAATTCACTCTGATGTATTTGGACCTGTCAAACAACTCTCTGTTGGTGGGATGAAATATATGTTAACCTTCATTGATGATTTTTCCAGGTATGTATGGATTTATTTTCTGAAGGAAAAGTCTGATACATTTTCAAAATTCAAAGAATTTAAAAAGGTTGGTGAGGCAGAAGTTGGCAAGAAAATTCTTTGCCTGCAAACTGACAATGGTGGGGAATACACCTCATATGAATTCTCTGAATTCCTTCAGAAGTATCAAATACGTCGTCAGATCACATGTCCAAATATGCCACAACAAAATGGTGTAGCAGAACGAAAGAATAGACATCTAGCAGAAATCTGTTGGAGCTTACTTCACGCAAAAAATATTCTGGGACAATTTTGGGCGAAAGCTATGAAAACTGCAGCTTTTGTGATCAATAGAATTCCCCAACAAAGGTTAAGTTTTCTTTCACCTTTTGAGAAGTTATGGAATATGAAACTATCAGTTAGCTATTTTCGTGTTTTCAGATGTGTCTGCTATGTATTTGTACCTAACCATTTACGTAGCAATATGAACAAAAACGTTGTTAGGTGTATCTTTGTAGGGTATGAAAGTCAATGAAAAGGGTGGTGTTGTTGTGACCCAAGCACGGGAAAGTGTTACACTTCTCGGAATATGATATTTAATGAAGCTTCTTCATGGTGGTCTTAAAATAAGGAAATCCTGCCAGATTCAAATGTTCTCAAAGATGTATTGGACTCGTCCCATATCCAGCTGAGTCTAGATGAAGCTGAAGCTGAAGAGGAAGCTAGCAAAGATATTGCTGAAGAAGGCTTGGCTCAAAATCCTTGGCAAACTGGTGTGTATCAACAACAAAGTGAAGCAGACGAGCTAAGTGGAAGAAACACACCCCAGACTCTTAGAAGGTCATCAAGGATCAGAAAGCTTAATCCAAAGTATGCCAATGTTGCCATAGTAGAAGAAGAAGATGAAAAAGAACCAGAGCATTTTGAGGAAGACTTCAATAATCTGAAGGGATTAAAGTTATGAAGGAGGAGATTGATGCTCTAGAACTGAATCAAACTTGGGAGCTCGTGGTAAAGCCAAGTGATGTCAAACCTATTTCTTGAAAATGGATTTACAAGATAAAGCATCACACAAATGGGTCAATTGAAAGGCACAAAGCTCGTCTTGTAGCCCAAGGCTTTTATCAGCAATATGGACTAGATTATGATGAAACATTTAGTCCAGTGGCTAAGCTTACTACAGTCCGAATAATACTTGCACTTGCTGCCAGTAAAAATTGGAACCTATGGCAGATGGACGTAAAGAATGCCTTTTTGCACGGAGAGTTGGATCGGGAGATCTACATGTGTCAACAAATGGGCTTTCAGAGTCAAGCTCATCCTGAGTATGTATGTAATCTTTGAAAAGCGCTATATGGGTTAAAGCAAACACCAAGGGCATGGTATGGTAAGATTTCTAAATTTCTTACTCATAGTTGCTATTCTGTAGCACCTGCAGATTCCAGCTTGTTTGTGAAAGTTGTTGGAAAGAAACTAGCTATTGTGCTAGTATATGTGGATTATCTAATCCTAACAGGAGACTGTGAGGAAGAAATTCTTCTAACAAAGAAGAATTTGTCAGTTCGCTTCATGATGAAGGAACTTGGACGACTCAACCATTTTCTTGGCTTGGAGGTTGATTGTAATGAAGTAGGAATTTTTTTGCATCAGAAAAGATATTCTAAAGATCTGTTGAACAAGTTTGAAATGTTGAATTGCAAACCAATATCAACGCCATTGGATCCAAATGCAAAGATGTGTGCACATGAAGGAAAAGACTTAGCAGATGTGACGATGTATTGACAATTGGTAGGTAGTCTAATTTATTTAACTCAGACTCGACCTGATATTTCCTTTGTAGTTGGTGTGATGAGTCGCTACATGCACAATCCAAAGAAGCAGCATATGGAGGCTGTTCAGCGAATACTAAGATATGTGAAAAGTACAATTGATTATGGTCTTTTGTACAAGAAAGGTGAAGAATGCAAGCTGGTCGGATATTGTGACACTGACTATGCAGGAGATCATGATACCCGACGTTCAACAACTGGCTATGTGTTTAAGCTTGGAGCTGGAGCGATTTCTTGGTGCAGCAAAAGGCAACCAACTGTATCGCTGTCAACAACAGAAGCAGAGTATAGGGCAGCAGCAGTTGCAACTCAAGAAAGTATGTGGCTTATGCAATTGATGATGGATTTACACCAACCAGTTGGATACTCAGTTACCTTGTTCTGTGACAATCAGTCAGCGATTTGCTTGGCTGAAAATCCTATTTTTTATGCTAGGACGAAGCACGTGGAAATACATTACCACTTCATCAGGGAAAAAGTGTTGCAAGGAGAGATTGGCTTGGAGCATATAAAAACTGAGCAACAAATTGCAAACGTGTTCACGAAAGGCTTAAGTGTCCATAAGTTTGAAGCTTATGACTACAACTAGGCATGGTTAAGACCGGAGCTGATGTCGAGAGCGGGTGTTAAAAGTTGTACAACATCAGCCCCTATTGTTTAGTTTGACTAAGTCGCAGTATAGCTATATTTTAGCTTTCAGTTGGTAGTTGTTTTCTTTTAACGTGATAGTTTTCCTATTGTGTAGTATTTGCAGAATTGTGTTCCTAATCTTTAAGTTAGTTGGTTTAGTGGAATTACAGTAGTGGTTTAGTGGGAATATGATTCCATAATATGTAAACCTATATAAGGCTACAGAGCCTATTGAATAAAATCATCTAGTAACAATCTCTGCAAACAGAATTTGGCTATCTTTTATTCTTCCTGTTATTTTCTTTTTCAACTATTGATTTCTCTATCAAAGTTGTCTTCGTCACATGTGATTTGTTAAAAACAAGAAATAGTGTACACATAAAGACCTAGAAGAGAGTACAAAGAAAAAAAAGTAGTCAAGGACAAGTGATTTATAGGCAAGAACAACAGGTTCAGAATCTACACGACCATTGATGAAAGTTTGCAACCTTTCAAATGGTAATGACTGTTCCTGAAAGTTTCAATCAACTAATTAATTGAAAACATTTTTGGCTATTTAATTAATTAATTAAATAAATAAATAATTAAATAATTAAAACAAACTTTGTCCAAAAAATAATCTCTTGATCATTTTCCAAAGCCAAAGCCGAAGCCGAAGCCGAGACGAGACGAGCGAGCGACAACGACGATGGCGCGAGGGGGGTACCTCTTTCCAACCCTTTTAACAAAATAGGAGTGTTTCTGTATTTAAACTCTCCTATTTTTCTTTCCACCACCGATGAGGGACAAATGCCTTTTCATCAAAGCATAAGAGGATTTTTCAAGTTCCCAACTCTTCACGTTCTCAACTTTTCAAATTCCTCTCTTTCCCTCTATTTCCCATCAATTCTTGCTACATACCCAACAGTAAGATGACGTCCATAGTTTATTTGCTACACAATAGTCACAATATTTTCTACTTGCTAATTATATTGCTATAGTTTCGATATTGATTTTTAAATATTATGTATGAATTCATAATGAAACAACTTAATCCCAGATGAGATAACTTAAACCATTAAGATTATAATAGGGTACATGAAATTAAACATCTTTTTCCTCCTAATTTTCTCAACAATAGCTAAATTCGGCAGTCGATAACATCATTTTCCATCTTAATTAATTTTCTATTTGTCCAATTCCATTTAAACTCTCTCAAGTTACAAGTGTTTAATAGTGTCATCAAAAACCTCAAAGCACCATAATGAAGATTTGAAATTATACAAAATCATTCCCAAGGAATCGATAGAAAATGATATGATAATAAACGAAACATGAAAGCAAACATCGAAACATGAAACAATAACACTTGGAATGTTCTAGAAGGGCCTTTCAACATAGATTTGGGGGAATATTCAAGAAGGGGCTTTTCACGTATATTAGGGTTACGTAGATCAAGGACAAGTTGTTCAGAAAATTATATTTTGCAGTCCTTATTGGTTGGTGCTCCAGCACCGAAAGACTAAGGCGACAAACTTCCTACTCCTCTGAAAATGTCGACAATGTCAGAGTGTTTGAGAGAGATTGAGTTAAGTTTTTTATTCTAAAGCTTCAATCAAATGCTTTTATCATTTTCTTCCTTTCTATTTCCTTATTTTATTTCCTCTCCTATTTATTCTATTCCATTATTGAATGAAGGCAAATCATCATTCAATTTAAAATTGCGGCACCATCAATGATTAAAAATGTGTCTTTCATGTACTTTTAAATTTCATTAATGATCTTTATTATTATGGTGTGGTTTTAAATCAAATGGTGAATTGTCTTTATTCAATTTCGAAATAGAAGAAAGAGGAGAGAAAATAAATTTGGAAAAGCGAAAAAAAGAAAATGATAAAAGCATTTGATTGAGGTTTTAAAAATGAAAAACTTGCCTAAGTCTCTCTCAGTCGGTGTTGAAACTTCCAGAGGAGTAGGATCTACATTGTCGGCATCTTCTGATGTCGGAGCACCGACCAATAAGGATCACAAAATGTAATTTGTTGAACAACTTGTACTTGATCTCCGCAACCCTATTCTTCGTGAAAACACTTCTCTAAAACTTTCAAAGGTTTATTCTTCTCATTTAGAGGCTTACCTTATGTTTCGTTTACTTTCATATCATTTTATTATTTGTCTTGATTCATCGTGGCATGATTCTGTATAATTTCAATTCTTTAATATGGTGAAATTAGGTAAAATTGAGGGTTTTGATGACTATTTAATGCTATTCACGCTAAGGTTGCATCACTGATTAACTATAACAACATCAGTATTCTACTTGATAAAACTGGACTAATGAAACTTTTTAACTTTAGCATCCGATCCCTGGGAAATCATAACTATAATTTCTTCATATTGAGCAATTGTTCAATATGATGTCGTTTTTCACTGTAACAATACAACTTACGTAGTTTAGCTACATTTAGCAAAATGAATTTGCACTAACATGGGTAGGAATGTAACATTCTCATGTATATGTGAGAAAGATCATACTTTAGCTATATTTATTATATGCCTTCGAACAATATTGCTTATGTTTCAAACTTGTATCACGGTAGAATCAAACATTGATTCATACTGAACTAACAACTTACAGATAGTCTATGTGCATATTGAAGATTTTTGTTATAATAAGTGCATAAGACCATCCCAAGAATCAAACTTATAATATCGAAACAACTTATCTTCGAATGTGCTTTATATTTTGCCTCTACTCTGGCATAGACCCACATTTTGTATCAACATAAATACTCAGCAGGTACCCAATTCCCAACTTAAATCTCATGTAGATTATGTCTTGCTATCGGATTCTCATTGTCTAGTCGTATAAGATCAACAAATTTTCTATACAAATAACAAAAAAGAGGATAGTATGTGAGTATCAACTTAATTAACTTTAGATTAGTCTCTGTAATGACTCTTTACTTTGATAAATGAAAATCCTTTATTTACCCAAAAAAATAATGAATAACATTTTTGTCAAACACATTTAATGAGGTAGTCTCATAATCATAGAGATGTCTTGATGTCCTAACTTGACGTTGAAGTTTATGAAGACACCGAAATTGTAAGATCGTGATGTAGTCGAGATATTGTTCCACTGCGTTTGACACAATGTGTGTTAGAAAGAAGACAAGTAGTAATTGCCTGCCAATCTT
Organism: Solanum sitiens; assembly: GCA_016801875.1. Taxonomy (NCBI): domain Eukaryota; kingdom Viridiplantae; phylum Streptophyta; class Magnoliopsida; order Solanales; family Solanaceae; genus Solanum; species Solanum sitiens. Next base: position 946,301 of record JABWTJ010000213.1, read on the forward strand.
GTAGGCGCCTCTCCAACAACGTTAATTCTTTTGGAGTGATTTCTAAACAACACAGTGCAAAGTGTAAGAAACAAAAACCAAAACCAATACAATGCAGTACTAATTAGACCAAAAATGGAAAGATGAATTGAGAAGCCATGATTTTTTTTTTGTAGGCAAAGCAAACAACAACAACATTCATTCCAAGGGCTTCCTGTCAAACCTTATTGACGGGAAGTTCCTCACATTTCCTGTTATTAATAGTAGCGTTGAGTCATGAATTGTACTAAGTTTCATCATTATCTAATTCGAGAGATAAAAGCTACCTAGCATAAAGCATTCAGTTGGTTTAATTAATATTGTATAGTATTAAATTTAATATGCAGTTACCTATTAGATTGTTCCTTTTTTAGAAATAACTCACAGCTTTTGTGCAAATTAACAACATATTAAAACATATAAGAAGACATGAAAGAATTACAAGAGACAAAGACTGTAAAATATTTGTTAAAAAACACTGCGAAAAGTATATGTTCCTTTCAATCTCATTTAATAGGAATTTTGATTTAAGTTTTCTTCTGACGACTAGAAGGTCCCTTTTTAGTGAGCCAATTTTGTAGGTTTCTTTCTTATGTGTCAAATGTTGGTATCATCATTGTGACATATATTGACACTAATTCAACAGAAGTCCTAAATATAATTGAACTCCCTTCTACGTATTCTTCTATTTTCATACTAGTATACTTAATTAACCCATTAAGAAATCGAGCTCTTTAATAATTTTAAGACAAAAAGAACACAAATCAAAATCATCAACAAGAAAAAATATAATGAAATAAAAATGACAAAATGAACTCATATATCAGCCCAACTAAAGACTCTCTCCGTACAAGATTTAGAATTGCCTTAACAGGATATGCCAACAAAGTAATAAATTAATATTTTAGGTATATCATCTTCTCAGTACTACCCCCTTATTTGATTTTAATGGTGTGTTAGTAGATTGATTTGCATATTCACATAGAAGATTAAAAATAAAAGAAAATATTGATTTTAGAAATTATAAGTCAGTCCACTTTAACATGGAAACCAGAATCGAGTTTCACAAAGAAATGGAAAAAACAACTATCTTCTTTGACCCCTTTGGTCACTGCATTCGCAAACTCAATGAAATATTAAAATTTTGACAATTATCCACAATATATAAACCTCAATCAAAAGCTTTAAATACCTATGCAAAATAGATATTTGTGCAAACCCGAAAGGGTAAAAAAAAATGCAAATCAAAACAATTAACCAACATATACCTGATAATTGCAAGAACAATTGGAGAAGAACCTTGGAAAGTTAATGTAAAAATAAAGCATTGAGAGAGTTCCTTTAGACTAATGGCGTTACGTTAAAGCGTTTTTGCTACCTGCACATTAGTGTACAGTAAATGTGTTTATCAAGTTTGTTTGAACTTCATAGCATGAGAAAAAAGAATGAGAGGAATGGAATACCTTCTCATAGCCCCCTTGTAGTTAGATTCTAAAAACAACATTGTCAACTTCCCGATTGATTTGTACTTGAGAGGAATAAAATCTACAATTCTAATGGAATACTTTTCTAAATACCTGTAGGCACGAAGTAATAGTATCAAATGAGGTGCCAACATAAGGGGGTCAAATCCTCGAAAAGTTTCCTCTTCTGGAAACAGAAAACAAAGGCAATAAGTAATTTGACTTTGTTTTCCTTTTTTTCAATGAGAGGGAACTTTTTAAGGAATTAGCTCCCTTATTATTCTAGAGTTTATTCGTTTCTTCAACCTGTACATGATTGCTAAGGTATCACTCCACGCTGCAATTCTATATTTCTTATATCTGTTCAAACGCGAATTTCTTCAGTGATTATTGATTACCCTTGATTTACATTGCACCATTAAAAGCTAGGAATATAAGGAAACATTTCTACCTTTTACGGCAAGCTATTAAGGAAACATCTTAATTACGTGTCAATTAGGGTTACAAAGGAATTCAAATTGTTAAAATTGAAAATGTCCTGTAGAGTCCTAGTTTTTTTTCGTTTCATTGGGATGATATTTATCATAAATTCAACAAATGCTGATGAAAGAATACCTGATTTTAATAAGAAAAAACAACACAATGCAAAGTATAAAAAGCAAAAACAATTAGTCAGTAGAAACAACACAGTAGTAGAAAGACCCAAAAAACAAAGCGAAAATTGAGACGTCATAACTAAGAAAAGCCATAAAATAGAGGAAAAGACAATGTATCAGCTCATATACGAAATCTCATAAAGAAGTGCACACAACATTGTGTTAACCTCATAATTGAAGGTTTTAATAATGACAAATGCATATACTGACTAGTCACTTGATGCAGGAGAGGAACGAGATACATCACCAAAGCGTAGACTCTCAATCCAGATGATTGGAGGAATCAAGTGAATCATGAGAAAATCTAGTAAAGAAAGGAAAGTGAATATTTGATCGATCAGATCAAATTTCACAGCTTGCAAGAATTAAAGGAAGACATAGAAGGAAAATATTTCACAGCTTGCACAAATTAAAGGAAGACACACAAGGAAATCTCTCAAGTAAAACAAGAAGGACAAGATAATTAAATCAAGGTAAAATCAAGGAAGAAATATCGGGCCATCAACTGGAACTCAATCCTGGACGTGACGAATTCCAACCCCACTCCGACTTAAAATAGTCGCGAATCAACAAAATTTCAATTACGAAAAAAAGAACTCCCAAAAACTTAGCGAGGTGTTCTATTTCTCGCCTCCAAAAACTCCTGCCCTGAACAGTAAGGGTGAGGGTGTTTATATAGGACAAACTCTGGGTCGAAATAAAGGGGAAAACGATGTGGGACTCTGGAATTTTTCAAATTCTTAGTTGGGTCTTGCGTCTCTTAATGTGAAAGGGTTTAAAGAATTTGGGCCAAAATTTTGGGTTAAAGGTTATCTGATGGTCCAAATATGGACTAAATGAAGTCCCTGAAGAGAGATTCAAAGGGAAATGAGATGGTTTACAAAGTCAACTAATTACTCACGCTTCTTAACTTTAACAACATCAAAATAATTATTTCAAAAGGAAAGATCTTAATTAAATTGTCAGTTTAAAGAAAATAAGTTGCATACTTAATTGAAACTCTGTTTTTTGGTAAATCAATTTAATAACTATTTATTCAAATTGAAAAATTATATGAATCTATATATTTTAAGTATAAAGATATATAATCCATATGAAAAAGGGGCAAAAAGTGTTTGGAAGATAATCTTGATAGTATTTTTGATTTTCAAAAACAATTATTTCCCATTGTTCAATATTTAATAAGCTTAAAAATTAATCAAATCGTGGAGGGTCAAAATTGAGTGTCAACAGGCATCATCACTATAACATATATTAACGCTACTTCAACGGAAAGCCTAAATAAATCGAACTCTCTAATAGTCTCCTTCTATTATTCTTAATTTACCCATTAAAAATCGAGCTCTTTAATAATTTTATGACAAAAAGAACAAAGATGAAATGAAAATGACTAAATGAACTCATATATCCACCTAACAAAAGGACTACCGGTACAAGATTCTGAATTGTCTTAACATAATATGACAATAAAGTAATAAAATTATTGTCTTAGGCATATCATCTTCTTAGTGTTACCCCCTTATTTGATTTTAGTTGTAGCAGATTGATTTACATATATTCACACATAAAACTAAAAAATAAAAAAATAAAAAAAGATTGATTTTAGACATTTAAATCAGTCCACTTCAACATCAAAAAAAATAATCAACTATCTTCTTTTTACCCTTTGGTCACTGCAATTCACAAACCCAATCAAAGATCAAAACTTTAAAAATCATCCACATCTCTATATATAACTCTTAATCAAAAGTTTTAAATACCGAAAAGGGTAAAAGAAAAAATTGAATGCAAATCAAAAAAACTTAACCAACATATATATGCCTGAAAATTGCAGCAACAATTGGAGAAAAAGCTTCGAAAGTTATGGTGATAATTAAACTTACACACCTCGTCTAAAGAATTTCTCCTCTTACGAATACTTCCTTGCCCCCTCTGATTTTGAGTTTGTTTGAACGAGAAAGATTTTGATAATTGACAAATAGAGGAATAGATGAAAGGAACCGGTTGCGCCAACATGTACTTTTCAGACCGAATCCAAGTGGGATAAGGAGAACATCAACCACCGAATTAGAAGTTATAAAGTTGTGGAAGTATTGTTTTTTTGACAAGAAGCTAGAACAGAAAGTTTCCTTTTATAAAGGAGTACGCATGCAAGATAGTTTTCTTAATCAAATAGAAAACTAGACAAACAAGGAAGCTGAAGTAAAGAATGAGACAAAAGCTTGAAATGAGTAGAAAAGCAGAAACTTGCCACGTGAACTTAAAAATTCGAAGTAGAAAAGGAAGTCGAAACAAAGTAGAAGAAGGAGTTAGTGCTTAACAAAGTTTTCTTATTCAGTTAAGGTAAACTGAGTCTAAGTTTTTCCTTTCAAAGTAGAATGCAAGGAGGAGTCCTAACGTGAGAAGGAGTTCGAGTCAAGTTCGGTTTAAAGAAGTCTTTATAAAGCGGCGAAGACTAGGTTGTGTTGAACAATACGTAGGAGAGTCTTAAAGTCTATAAATACTGCAATAGTTCATGGAAGAATTTTGCGCACTTACATAGAGAGAAGATCAAAACAAGATAAAGGGTTTGAGATTTATCGGGAAGTGTTGCGAGTTTGTGAGGAAAAAGTTGTAAGATTGTATTAAGTGTTTTGATTACAATCAAGTGTGTGTGTAGGATTCGTCTAACAAGTTTGAGAAACTTGACGGACGGTAGAAGACTTAAATCTGGGGTTTTTGTCTTGGGTAGCTAAGAATTACAGTTTGTAATCCCTTAGGTTACATAGGTTTGTGATCTTTTGTTGAGAATCATAGTTTAATGAAATAGAGTTAAATCCTATAGAGGTGTAGGTCGTGGTTTTTACCCATTATGAGTTGGGGTTTTCTACGATAAAATATTATGTCATTATTTTATCTGCTTTACAAAACGTAACTGCTGTAATCTGCAAAGGAACATATAGAATATACTTGTTCCTTAGGAAAACTTGGGGTCAGAATTCCAACAGAGTGAAGATTACTGGGACATGGAAGAATGAGAATGGAGAAATGGAAAGACGTAGAGGAGAGTAGAAAGAAAAAAAGTAGTCAAGGATAGGTAATTTAGTCGAGGACATGTGATTTGTCGAAAAAAAGAAATAGGGTACACATGAAAGACCTAGAAGAGACTAGAAAGAAAAAAAGTAGGCGAGGACAGGTGATTTAGTCGAGGACATGTTATTTGCTGAAAAATAAGAAATAGTGTACACATGTTGTACGTTTTTAGAAAAGTATTTTTTACTTGCAGCAAAACGTTTTTAAATAACATTTTTATTTCTTTTATATGATCTATACGTAAGTACCAAAATTCTAAAAATATTTATTTACATATTTAAAACAAAATAAGAAAAATATAAAAATAAAAATAAAATAAATTATGAGCAGAGAGTTAGATGAGGTGGAGTAGATTTTTATTTATTTTATTAAACCTTCATGATTTAATTCATTTGATTGATCACTAGATTACACCCTTAAATGCTAGAAAACTCTTCTTCTTTATCAACATTTAATGGATAATTATATAATGTTATTACTTGTGCCATTTCACAAAAAAAATTATAACTCGTGTGATTTGTGAATCAACTGTAAGAATTATTATTTAATTATTATTAATTATTTCTTACTTATGGCCCAAATTTACTTGCAACCCAAGTAATACCATAAATAGTATTTAATAAGGAATAGATCTCATCCGTACATTGGTTATTTGATGGACGCACCAGATTAAGTTATAACCTCTATAAATTGGTCCTCCCTCCATGAACCCATTAGGGTTATCACATATTCTATACAATAATTCAATCGTTGACGGTTGTGTTAACATAAAGTTAGGGCAAGGAGGTACAAACCAATTTACGACTAACGCTTCCGCTTTTCTCTGTGATGATGTCTTCCTCATCAGCTGTATACTCCTAACGATCTCTATGTAAGATTATCGTGTTCAATATCCTTATATTATGTATCCAAGTATTTAATCTTATATCAAATATATAAACTACTAATATATCATTACATTTGAAAAATAATGCAAAGATTATAATACTATAAAATAATGACAGGTTGAAATTACCATACCTTTCCTTTGATTTCTCGCATTTATATGTGAAGATGATTCAACAATAATTGCATATCTAATATAATCTCATAAGCTAGATTTGAAAAGAATCATGTATAGTTAAATTTACTCTAATCTTATAACCTAGAGAGATTATTCCTATTAAATCTTCAAGTCAAATAAAACATTTCAAAATAAAATGAAAAACAAACATAGTAATTAAAAAAAGGAAACATAATGTCCATAATAGTCCAATTGATGAATAAGGAATATTATTATGCAAAATGTGATATTTAAAATTTTTAAAAAATCACATTTATTAGTAACTAATATAAATGGCAATTTATGGACGAAAATTGCCATTTATCCAATTGAATTAAGCCTTTAGCCACTTTGGGAAGTTGACAATGAGAAGAGTAAAATGTTTTGTCGACTATGAGAGGAGTAAAAATACAAATTAATTAATCATGAAGATTCATAAGAATAGAAAAAATAATTATAAGAAGTTAACATGATGTAAATCATCAAAAACGCACTAACAAAAAACTAATTAAACATTTATTGATTTAATATTAACCAATGCATGTTGTGACGCTTTCTCTTGCTAACATGTGGTCAAGGGAGAGATAATGATATGTTATGTGTTATCACATCGTAGACGTAGATATGACGATTGTTGGTGTAGTAGATGGATTCAAGGCCGACTCAACAAAATTGGGGGCCTAAAAGTCAAACCTTAAATAGGGGCCTTATTATTCTTTTATTTTATTTTTAAAAAAATAATAATAATGTACTATATATATATTTAAGGTCAAACACATAAACAGATCCCTAAACTTGTTGGATTTTTCCCCTCAGGTACCTCAACTATGCTATTTCCCTATTAAATCATTGAATCATCCATAATTTGTTCCTTTTTAACACTGTTGGCTGATAGTCAAATCAGATTTTGTGAGGGATATTGGTAGGAGATACACATGTTGTTCCAGAACTCATTAGTTCAACTGATTGTGAAACTGTTCGAGAATAATTTTGTTTTACTTCAAGTTATTTGAACACATTAAAACAAATGAGACTAACACAAAGTTACTCTTTATTCCTTTAATCAAAATCATTACAATACGAACACAATTGAAGACATTTACAATTAAAAAAAGCCGATCAAAATCAGCCAATAGAGTCTAAAACGAGCAAATTATGGGTGATTTAATGATTCAAAAGGAAAATGGCGTAGTTGAGGTACCTGAAGGAAAAAAACAAACAAGTTTAGGGATTTGTTTATGAGTTCGGCCTTTATTAAAATCTATTTTTCTTGTCTTTTTAGATGTGAAGTCATTAATTACTGTTTTCTAATAATTGTTTTAGTAATTCCTTTTAAATTGATGATATAGCTAATACATTCAATCTCACATTGTTGATCTTAGATAAGATTTTATCAATTTTAGTTTCGAAAAACTTCTTTCAGCGGAGGAAATAGTTACCGGAATTGTTAACATAATTATATAATCAATATAAGCATTAGGAAAAAATCAAGTATTTTTATTTGATTGAGTATTTTCATTAAATCATTATGTTTTACTTGTATTATTTCTCTTGATAATAACTAAAAGGAGAATAAATATATACTTACTAATTAAGAAAAACAATAATAACAAAAGTTCAAGAAAAATTATAAAATTAAGTTAGAATAATAAAACCTGACTCGCGAATATGATAAGTTGATATAATAATATTGAAATAGTCTTGCGTTCCTTCAATATAATGATTGCTTGTTGCACTTCTTAAAATTTTGAAGAAGACACTGAAAAGCAAATTTTGTTCTTTTTTGACTTGTAAGCAACAAGAAATCAATTTTTTAGGAGAGAGTTCAACATTGAAAATAAAAATAATATAATAGAGGATAAAAAAAGGTGAGTATAAGGTAAATAATAATATAAGGTCAAATTTTTCGGAGATGAATAAGAAAACACAATTTTCCACTTGAGAAAATTATTTTCACAAAATATTTCATTTCCTTAGAAAAGTGGGAAAAACTAACGGCTATTTTTATTTTTTTGTTATACTTCTTACATGTTTTTTTTTAAAAAAATATACATATAATTTTAGGTAATATGTGTAAGTACTTGTTTTAAAATTGAGGGGCCCCAAAAATATGAGGCCCCAAGCGACGACTTTAATGGCCTAGTGGTTAAGTCGGCCCTGGATGGCCTCTTTGTTAAGATTGGTGCCTTTTTCATAATAAGTTGTACCGGCCTTCACAGGGTAACTTATAAAAAATGTTTTTTCTCCGGTTCTTTCCACTTTTATCCATCAAATGATAAGATTGGTTAGTGAGTCAATGAAAGAAACAAGAGTTTAGTATATCGAAGTGTTCAAGGTATTTGAAATTGTATTATGAAAAGAATTTTTAAAAGTTGAAGGAATAAAACCTCTCGTATAATCCCTTGGTTTGTAGTTGAACGATTTATTGAATTTTTGCCTATGAGTTTAGATATGACTGTGGGATGTGAACTAGTTATGTACAAACTTACTAGATATTTATCGACTTTTCTAAAGATCGAGTTTTTGTTTGGGTGACAAGGAAAGATGTGTGGAAGATTCTATGTCGTTATGTCAAGCTAGATTGTTCAAATTATGATAGGTAACTTATTGATGATTGACGGTGTGGACCTATAGTTTTACATGATTAATGAGGATTTCGAAGGAATTCAAACTACTTTCCAGACTTTTATGATGTGTTACAGAGGCTTTTGATAGTGAGTAGAGGTTATGAGCTTATAGTATAACCAAATTATTAGAGTGACCAAGAATTTCTTAAGTGTTGGTATGAAGTAGATGATGGTTTTGAATATTACTTGAAATTTGGTATCTCAAAAATTATGTGGAGTTGATATTGAGTGTGATTTAATTGTTTTATCTCGATGGTAAAGTACTTTAGATTTAGGAAGTAGTGCTATCAATATTAGGTGTGACTCATATATGTTATGTAATGCTTAAATGGAAAGAGAGAGCCATATTTTTTTTATTTTTTTAAGGCTACAATGTGTTTTCTAAGGAGACTTTGATACTAGTGACAGCAAATGGTTGGTGTAGTTATGATGTTTGTTGGTATTAAGAGTGTTAGCTTCAATGGAGTACTGGGAGGAGTATATGGGGTTTGATGAATCGAGTGCTTGTAATGTTGTGATGGGGATCAGACTGGTTGATTGTGGGTGGCTAAAAATTGAGAGATGGAGTCAGATGAATGAAATTTTATTTATATGGGCCCTATGGAAGGAGTATCTTTTGTTATTCGACCTTACTTCTGTATATTCTTATGTGACCAACTACTTCATTCTTGACATGGTTTAGAGTATGATTCACTTTCTACGTTCGTGTATATTTTCGCTTCTATGGGTGAATTCCTAGTGATGGATCGGGTGTACTGATCCTGTGATTTTTCTCGTAGAGTGGCATCCTTTGTTAGACTTGTTCATTTCAGTTATGGAAGATTTGGTGTTGTTTGGGATAGTTAAACTATACTAGTGATTCTACATGCACGGCCTTGCTTATGAGAACTTATATAAGAGCTATGAAGAGTTATCACTGTGTAAGAGTTTTGTTAGAGGTTATACATTTTAAGTGTATCGCTTGTTGGGTGTTGATCATTTTCTTCTATGGGTTAGATAAGTTTGATTCTCCCTTAATGAGTACTCAATATCTAAAGATCAAATTTTTATAACTTAAACTCGTGAAAAGATTGTATTGTAAATGGTAATCTTAATCAAATCTATCATGATTTGTGCGTTATGAGTGTATGGTGGATAGTTCAATTTCACTTCTGGTGGTAGGTGGTATTGATTCAGAATTTGATTGTGGTTATGTGAAAAAAAATAAAAAATCATCATGGTGATTATGTTATAGTCCAGAGTGTTTCAGTTTAGATTGAATTCAGGGGTTATTCTGTGGGTTGATAAAAGTTTATTCGTAGTATCTAATCTTGATGAAATGTCTTAATGAGGAGCTCACTTGGAAAGACGAACACCGACTGGTAGGTCATAACTAAGCTTTGATATCGTTGTTTATCTTCCTTCTTCTTCCTTATGTTCGAGGACGAACATGGATTTTAGTGGTGGATAATGAAATGACCCGGAAGGTCATTTTTGGAATTTTTTACAAAATTATTGTTTTACCCATCTCGGTAGTTGCCTAGAGTCACTTTTGATCAATTTGTGAAGTTGGGTTTGAAATTTTTAAGCTATTTGTTAATTACGATTGTTTCATTAACGTGTGTTTTAAAATAATTAATTATAGTTAGTAGCTAATGGCTAAGTGCATACTTTATTTAAAAATCCAATACTATTTGGCAAAATATATTAAAATAAATAAATAGGGTTAAACAATTATGTACAAAATTACTTAAGAAGTGAGAGGATCATAGTGAGAAAACTATTTGTTTGACACTGACAAGATGAAAACGACCTCCCGGTAAGCAAATCTTCACGATTTATGCCTTCTTATCTTATCTCCGCATGCACACCCAGTAGCTAAAAAGAATTTACTCTTCCAATTTTTAACATCCTTGACAAAAATTTTAGCTCCGCCACTGGTTCTACTACCCTGCTAAACTACAATCTTTAACTGATATTATAACATCATCTTTTGTCCATTTGACATAAACAGAGTGTGCACTCTCTTAAAGAGAGTGAGCAACCTAATATAACTAATACAAAATAATTTTGCGGGTTAAATATTTAAATTATGTTTAAAGTATCAAATTAATGAAATCTAATTGAATTTTGAAATTAGTCGAATTGACTTTCGAGAAGCGCAACATGACAAATAAAAATAGACGGAGGGAGTAATAACTTTAAATAAGATTTTATGATGTACTTTTTCATCATATTATGCAAGAAATTAGAATATATAGTATTTTCGTATAGCTTTGACATTTTTTATTTAAAATAACGAATTAATGTACTCTAATTTAACTTTAAAAATTAATAAAATTGACTTTTGAAAAATATAACATGACAATTAAAAGTGGGCCTCGGAAGTATATTTTTAGGAGAGAAATGAGTAAAAATAAAATGGTCAGTATTATACTTTTTGTAGGTAAAATTATTAAATAATTTAAACGGATATCCTTTTTATTTCTTACAATTTTGATTTTAAAAAAGCTTCATGTCAGAAAATTTAAATGAAATATCAATTAAATAGGTTTGACAACTGTGTAGGTAAAATATTTATAATTGGGTGACTTTGAGGTTATGAAAAAGAGTTGAGTGACTTTCTAAGAAAAAACTCTTAGTTGAGGGATCATGTGAGATATTATCTTCTTAATGTTCATGAGTATATGTATATTTTTCATTTTCTCTTTACTAAATTTAGGGATAATTTTGGAGACCTCCTCAAGATATGATTCAATTACAGTGGACTTCCAAGGGCGAAGCTACCCCAGGGGCAAGGGTATGAAGCTACACTCCTTCGCTGAAAAATTACATTGTATATATTTCTTTGGCATGACGTGTTACAAATAAAGAGAAAACAATGACAAAAGGAGAAACTGAGAGGAAAAATTATTCACATTCATATTACTGATTGAAGCGACATTAGTAGAAAATATAAGAATGCTATAATTATACATCAGAACTTGCTTCCCGTTTGGCCATACGATATGGTATCATGATATGGAATTATGAAATGGTATCATGGTATGGAATCATGAGATGAAATTGAAGTTTTCTTTGTGTTGGTGTGACATTTTAATATTAATAAAAATATATTTTATGTCACATTATATACCATCTTATGTATATTGATAGACATTACATTTGTGCCTCTTTACTCTCATCAATTGTGAAAGAAAGTGATAATTAGTTTTTAGCAACTTATGTAACCACCAACTCTTCATTTCATTCATTATTCTATATTTATGTCTTGTAACTTATGTAACATTTGAGTCATTCATTTGGCAAATTTACTATCCATTATCTCCTATTCATTGCAAGGAAGAATTCATCACCTATAAATAGTGTAGTCTTCATTTGTGTTGAGATACAAGAAGAAACAAGAGAAGTACAAAACAATATAGAGTGAAAAAGATGAGTAGTATTATATTTAGGTTTGTGTAGTGAAAGAGAGAGTTGAGACATAGAAAATGTTCTAAGTCTTCAACTATATTCACTATACAAAAGAGAGTATTATATGTTGAAGGAAGGTGTTCTTTTGTGGAGCTTTAGACTTTTCAACTAATCTAGAGTTGTTTGAGTTATACATTGTTGTTGGGTTGTTGCATCCTGGAGGGAAAAAATCAAGAGTTATACTGCTGGACCGGTGTAGATTATGCCACAGTGGGATTGAATCTCCTTAAAGAGAGCGAGATATCCATGCCTCAGCCTAAAGATTTGTTTATACATTTTTGTTCGTTTAATTTCAACTGTAATTTATTGTATTTTTGGTATATTAAACCATTTGGACATGCGATATGAAATTTTGATGTTGCATATTTTCTCATAAAAATAAAAATCCCATAAGTTCTAAAACTAATAAAATAGCCCAATTGTTTATTCTATCTTATCAAATAAATAAAAAATTATAAAATTGCACAATAAATTTGTAATGACCCTCAAAGTGAAATAGGTCAAACTAGAGCTTCGCATGTGTTTCATGAGTTAATAATGTATTAAAATAATAATTTTTAGAATTAGAGGTAATGAGGTCAGTTTGATAAGTTTGGAAGTCAAACATCAAGGGATGACCAAGATATTCGACGACTAGACGTCTATGTGCTTGTGTGTTTTTGTGTGTCTATACATGTTTTATGTATTTTTGGGGGTTCTATTTGATAGGAGAGTATGCTAAGAACTAGATGAGAAATGTTTAGGGTTTGACGTCCGGGTACGACTCCCCAAGGGACACCCTAAGGGTCCTTGAGGAGGACCCAAGACTTGGCAAGAAAGCTGTCAAGCACGGCCCAAATGACGACCCTAGTCGACGGGCAAGATTGAATGACGCCCCGTCATTTGGGGGCATAGATACACAGTTATGGGAGCTCAGCCCCCACGAAATGACTCTCTGAACCAAACGACTCTCAGCAGGATGAGTCTTCGTTCAAACGACGCCCAGTAGATGGGTCCGTCGTTTAGAAGGCTGCAAAAGTTGCGTGCAATTCGGTCATGCTTGGGGTGTTTTGGTAAATTCATCCCAAGTTTTTTAGAAGATATTGACGGTTGTTTTAGTTTTTTTTTTTTAGGTATTTTAAATTAGTTTATACTCCTAGAACCTAAGTTAGTCTTCACTTTTCAAAACCAAAACCTCCCACCCAAGAAAAACTCTCTCAAAACCCCATTGAAGCTTGAACTCAAGGTAGAGCTTGGATTGAAGATTTTGGGTGATTATTTCACCAAATCTCGTGGGTTTCTTCATAGAAGGTATGGTAGTTCATCCTTGACTCTTCTCTCATTCAAGGATCCAATCCAAAGACTTTTCAAAAAGGGTTTAAAATTCCTAAATTCTTCTATTTTGAATTCCAATTATGGGTTCTTGCATAAAAATATTTTAGTGAATGAAATATGATATTTTTCAATGTTAGTTAATTATTTTATGGTCAAAAACTCAATGAACCCATGAATATGCAAATCCTCAATTTTTAACTTACGAAGTGGGTTTAATGTATATGATCAGATAATGCTAGAGTTGTGTTTCTTATGTCGTATTGTGAATTACCTACTACCTTTGTTCTTTATTATGATGATTTTATGGATAATTTAGAAAAGGATGAAGGGTAAGTTGATCTATCTTGCTTAGTTCTTATTGAATTAATCTTATGTGTGTATGTATTGTCATTATGTCCTTGAAGACATTGAGATGTTATAATGTATAAGCATGAGTTGTGTTTTAATTCGTTTTCGAAAAATAAGCTTTTTATATGTTTTCAAATTTTTTTTAGTCACCACTTAATTTTTAAAGGAAAATCAAGAAAACTTTTGTTTTCAAAAGACTTAAACAGAAAATCGATTTGAAAACTTAAAAAGGGGTTTCGAGATTCTTATTTATATTTTAGGAAGGTTTTTATGGCATCTAAAATATTCGCTAAATCGCGATTATTCGACAACTAATTTATTTGGCTAAAAATATTCTAACTTAATTTTTGAGATAAAAATTATTTAAAGTTGTTTGAAAAAAGGAAGTTTTAATTTTACTATCTAAGTGAATTTTAATTTGTAAAATTAATTTTAAGCATATTTACTTATTTGATTTAATCAAGTCATTAAAACAAAGTGACGTCTTATGGGGGATTTGAATTTTTCTAACCTTAAAACCAATAATAAGTATCAATCAGCAAGTAAACGATAAAGTAAAGAGAGAGAGAGAGTTGAGTCCAAATCCGATTTCTGTCCGCCTGGACTGGTATTTGGACCCATTTCACTTTGGGTTTTTGACTCATTTCAATTTTGTATTTGTCCTAAGTTCTAGCAAAATAGTACAAAGATGACAAGGACTTAGGCCCAATTTTAACAAAATACAACATTAAATAAACAAAAAGTTGGCTTTTGGCCACACGACTTCAACTCTTCAATTGACTTCATATCCTCTAATTTTGGGGGATCTGTTCGTCGATTTTAAGGTTGGGAGATTCGAGGAGAATTTAAGCATTTACGGCTCTCTCAAAATGAAAGAGGGGAGGCAAGAGTTCATGGCGATCGCGGACGGTTTTTACATGCATAAAAAGGGAAAGGAACATTAGCATACGACCTAACCAAAATGAACAGTAAAAAAGAACATACTTACAACATAATTAAAGGAAATCATATAAGGCCAAACAGAAAGCTAAAAAAAATGACTAAAGAACATGCTGATCGTTCCAACTAAATTTATTAACATGGTAGTTAGCTATATGCACTACAATGATCAAAATCAAACTTCACTTAACTACATAAAATATTATAATGAACAATTTTTTATGAGAATTAAGTAAAAGGTGAGCCAACAAGAAACCTACAGACATTACTAGCATATGCATAAGCTGGGGAGGAAACCTAACAAGCTAAAAAATAAACATAATATGCAAGTCTCACATACTACTACTAAAAAAATAGTACAATTCAACACTAACAAATTTAGCACTTAGAGAGCACTTGAACAAAGGGCGATTATTCAGCAATAACCTCATACTTAAGTCGCTAACGCGCACACATGAATGACCTTAGACTTTGAACAAGAATCTACAAAAAACTGCACATTTAAGATAGGCTCGAGACAAGAGAGCGCTAATGCACAAGAAAAAAAAAAGATTAACAACAGTACTAGGATGATAGTTAACTTAAACACGAAACAATCGATTAACACACGAGAGATCTTACTAAGCAAACAAAGTAACTCAAAACTCTAAGTGACATGCTACAAGCTGCTGAAATTATACCAAATATTTAACTATAATTATCTATCAATTAGACAAAATAAAGAAAGAGACTTCCCATATATTAGTTAGACCTCATATTCCACACATATAAAGAAAGGGAAAGAACTAATTCAAATAGAAATGGATTCACTGTTAAAGAGATTTGACTGACATTAACATGAACTCAAATCACAACAACTACAAATTCTCTTGTTTAAATACACTACTCAAGAAGCCTACCAGACGGTAACTCGGGAATAGAATATAAACATAGCTAATTTCTAGAGCTTTTTGGACTAAAACTTCAGTAAGCTTAATCATCCCATAGGACTTGCACCAACTATAAAATTAGTCAAAATCTATCCAACACATTAACACCTCCCTTGAATGCAAGAACAAGAAGAGGACATAGCTACCAATTTAAACAATGATGAAAATATCTTACTAATCTTGAAAACATTTTAGATACATTAATAACACACACACAAAAAAAAAAACTTCTTTACAGCAACAAATCTCCGGGACTAGTAATTGAATAACAAAGTAAGCAAGAGAACTTAATGCCAACTAACAGTAAAAAAATTAGAGTTCAAATTAGCTTAGAAGACTAAAACACTATGCTATTCATTGAAAATCAATTTTAATAAATAAATTGGCTAGGACAAGGAAAGTCGGTCTCTACCCACAAAAAAAAGGCGCAAGACAAGTTACAATCAAATAGTCAAAGTCGAGAAAGACACGCTAGAATGTGATCAACATAGCTAAAACTAATCAGCTAGCACCAAAACTAAACATGAACTAAAATATCACTAAGAACATGAGACAGTAACAAAAATTTTAGGCAAGACGAAGTGGATACTTAATCGACCATAATATAGAATAACTAAAATATCACTAAGAACAACTAAACGGAAAGTATAGAACAACTATGAATCCAACAAAAAACAAAGCTAAGAAGAGACGTTTACCTTTGTTGGGGCAGCGAACGGGAGAAAGATGAGCTGAGCTTCTACCACCACGCGACTCGGATTCGAACAACAACCTAGAGCTCTAAGCGAGCTTATGCCGAATGAAAACAGAGGAATCGAACTAGACTAGGACTGATTCCCTGTTATCATTCTTTAAACGTATCTTTTATCTATTTTTCAAGCTTTTTCCTTAGTATTAGTTGAAAGAAAACTTAATCGTTGATTTTTATCGCCTCTTTCTCAAAAAATTTCTTCCAACCTTTTTTCTCTGTTCTCCCAAAAATATTTTGGCCCCTTTTTCCCTAAAACTTTTTTCCAAAAAAAAAACAAAAGTCACACGAGGGCTTAAATAGAGGAGATTTTTTGAGAAATGGAGGGAAATCAGGACCAATTCCAAAATTCAAATTTTTTTCAATTCCCTTCTTCAGAGATGAGATTGCTAACAGCTAGAATTCGTACCTTTCTCAAGGGAATGAGAATGGTATTCGTCCGATTTTTTGAGCAAAGGACGAAGAGCTACAAGATAAAGACACCTGGATTCGAGTACGAGCTGGAGAAGAGGACGACGCGCGATTGGGTTGAGTCGCTGCGGGACTTCCCAATTTCCTGTAGTCTGGGTCAATTTTTTGGGTTTGTCGCGTTGGAGGACAAACACGCGCAGGTGTCGGGTCGGTTGTACGCATTTGGGATTGCTGTGTGTATAGTTGGTGTTGTGTTTGCTAGAATGGGGTTGGGCTGGGTCTTTTTGGAATTGAAAGTGGGCTGAGGGGAATATTGGATTGGGCTGCTGGAAGTAAAGGGAATTGGGTTGGGGTTTTTTTGTATTAAGATTTAATTCATTTGATGATCACTAGATTACACCCTTAAATGCTAGAATTACTCTTCTTCTTTATCAACATTTAATAGATAATTATATAATAATATTACTTGTGCCATTTCAAAATAACAATTTATGACTCGTGTGATTTTTGAATAAACTATATAAACTACTAATATATCATCACATTTGAAGAATAACGCAAAGATTCTAATATTATAAAATAATGACTAGTTGAAATTGCCATACCTTTTCTTTGATTTCTCATATTTATATGCGAAGTTAATCCAAAAATAATTGCATATCTAATTGTAACGACCCGCTAGGTTATTTTGAGAACTAGGACAGTTTTGACTCTTCCTGTAAAATTTAAATAGATTTTGAATATATTAGATAACTACGAGTATATAGTTGATGAATTTTTTATTAAATTAATTAATATATTTAACAGTTAGTGGGCTAAGTCCATAATTCTTTTAATACCCTCCAGCATTTGGCCCATGCATTAAAGTATGTAGTAGGTTTAATACCTTGACCTTCAGATAGAGAACAGAGAGAGAGGGAAAGGGCGACGCCGCATGACAAGATGAAAACGTCAGGTACACATTTGTACAGATTATAAACTTTGTACCCAATTTCTTATTGAATGATGAATACCTTTACAATGATATGACATATTATAATATAATAACATTATTACTGATTTATAGTAGTTAGAAATAAATGAGAATGGCTTGATAAGAAGTAATGGGTCAACGTTTGTGACTAATTATTAGTATTATATTGTTAGCAATTAGATTAGTATTAGAAGATAAAAGATGATTTCAAAATTGGAAAATTGAAATGGCTGCAACGTCGTGCCTTTGCTGGAGTTATTAGGGTGGAGGGGGAATCTTTAGGATTTATTAGGATCCTTATTAATGATTATATTGGAAGGAAATTAAAATGTTATGCAGTAAAAAAAATGTAAATGTAATGTCCCTTGTTTTTCTGTGGAAATTTATTGTTTTGGGTTATGTTGAATTTTCTTGCAATCAGTAGACGTTAGGTGCCCTATATTATATCAATATTAGTAAATTAGAAAATTTAGAGAGATTGTGGCTTAATTCTAGGCTTGAAAATTTAGCAAATATGATTCTTGATATATAAATGATATCAAAATTAGGAGCTTGAATTGAATTATGAGTGAGTTTGAGTGTCTATGGATTCAATTGCTTACGAATTATGCATAATTTATAGATTGGGAATGTTCGGAAGCTTTACGAAAGGGAAAGGCAAAATTTTGAGAATTTGTGACACGTTTTTCGACATTCAAGGTATGTTAAGACTTTCAGACTTGTTGAAGGACATTTTCCTAACTAAAGATTTAAACCTGAATAAACAATGGGTAAGGGCAAAAGATGGAGGTCTCGTATCAATGGTGTGACGGGCATTGGTAAGAGTACCGGTGTTATAAAAGGGAAAGTTACTACTATAGATTGTGGATTGTAAATTGAGATAAAGCATATGGTCATTAGCTGATATTTTATTGACTTGGAATCCTTGTATGATTGTGTTTTCTTTATTACACCCGTATAGTTGTGATAATTGAGGTGGTTGTGTATTATGTTGATATTTGACTGATTGAGGTGCATCATCATCCCCTTATTTGAAGTGATATTATGTACATGCATTGACATGAGATTGAGTATAAGTTGGGCACGTGGAGATCGTCCGTGCTGGGGATGGTGAGATGTAAAGATCATAATTTGGGCACGTGGAGATCGTCCGTGCTGGGGATGGTGAGATGTAAAGATTATAATTTGGGCACGTGGAGATCGTCCGTGCGGAAATTGTTTGATTTTATGATAGTGCGTTGAGATCGTCCGCACAGACACGTGGAGATCGTCCGTGTCGGTATATGGACCTCGCGAGTCCCCCATGGGTCATGAACTCTCGATGTATTTCCGAGGAGTATCATGTATATACGGTTGAGAGAGTACTGGGTATTCTGAGGCATATCATTTCATGGTGTCATATTGCATTGCATCTCATGACCTCCTGCATTGCATCTCATGACATCCCTCATTCTTGGTGATTATGTGAATTATTTGGTGGTTGAAAGTTACTTGATGTTTGATTACCTCTATTTGATGAAATTTGACCGGTAAGTGTAATATAGACTTGTATAATTAAAGAATTGATTTTTCTTATATAAACTCCCGTCACTACTTCTTCGTTGTCGGTCAATGAGATATACTGGGTACACGTGGTTTCGTACTCATACTACACTTGTTGCACTCTTTTGTGGTGCAGATTGGATTCAACTTCAAGTGTATTTCGTGGAGCTTTCATAGCTGAGATTTGTGGTGAACTCCTTGGCTATTATGTGGTCCGCACCTCCTTCTACGTCTCTAGTTATCATTTTATTTTAGTATTTAGAGTATTTCTTGCGTTTAGGTTGGTCATTTAGTTTCAGACTTTTATCATAGTTTAGAGGCTCTTGTACTTATGACACTAAATCTTGGGATAGTAATTTAGGTTTCCGCATTTCATACTTGTAAATGACTTAGTGATTGGATATTATGTTTTCGCTTATTTTTCTACTTAAAATATTAAATTGAATCGGTAAAAGTATTGGGTTGGCTTACCTATCGGTTGGGAACATAGGTGCCATCACGACTTGTAATTTTGGGTCGTGACAAATTGGTATCAGAGCCCTAGGTTCATCGGTCTCACGAGTACAAGAGCTGCGTCTAGTAGAGTCTTGCGGATCGGTGCGGAGACGTCCGTTACTTATCTTCGAGAGGCTATATGACTTTAGGAAAATTTCTTCTTCCATTCCTAATCGTGCGTGTGTGGTTTGGTTTAAGGTCAAAATTTCTTGTTCCATTCTCTCAGCAACGGTGAGGAGACATTTTCAAGTTTGACATCTGTAGTAGGGGATGATATTATGTGGTATAGTACATAACTTGTGTGGTTAGAGAAATAACTTAGTATTGAGCATTTCGAATCTTAATAATGAAATTGACGAGGTTTGAAATAGTAAGAACAACTTTCTCTAAGTGTGATTTAGACAAGGATACTTGAACTTCATTTGAATTTACTAAGGAAAATTTTATAACTGTGTTTATGATGTGTGAATAATTTAGTAATGAAATAGTATATGTTGATGTCTTGAAGAGAATTATAAGATTAGGAAGATTCAATTGATCAAATAAGTGTTTAGTCATTATGGTAAGGCTTTGGGGAAAAGTTGAGTAGAGATATAAAATGTGATCACTTCTCATGATGTTAAGATGCTAAGATTTGTTATAAGATTTGTATGACAGATTTCTTTTTTTATCCTTTATAGTGGAGGTATATTGAAGATAAATTGAATAGTTCAAGTTGAATGGCACGATGACCATATTGATATTCATTTGAAAAAAATCCACAAGGTGAGTTAAGTTTAATACATCAAGAGATTATAAAAGGCTATACTGGTATCGACTACCAAGGATATTTAAATGAATGATTAATTATAAATAGTGATTGAGCTTTTTATATTGAATTAAGGATCAGTAATATTGTTGAAATTGAGAGGGGAGGAAAAAAAAATTCTTTAGTTAAAGGATGTTGGAAAGGATACTTGTATGAAGCTATATGAGAACACTTGTAGAAGTGGGTACATAATAGTTATGAATCGCTACACAGATCATAGAACAATACAATGATGATTGGATGTATTACCTCCACAAATAAATAACTGTATTTGAGTAACTTGGGTTGTTCAAAGTATCATACAATATGCTCTCGATTAACTACCATTTCATCACGAGTACGGATCTACTTCATTTTACGAGTACGTACCTCATTTTGGATTGAAAAATGTTTTGTGACTCTTCTTTTATGACTATACATATTTCTACACCCGTAGATGGTTCTTAGTGGTAGATCGATTACATCGATCTTATATTATTGACTTGATAGTACATGACATGTGGACAAACTTAGTTCTGTTGGATATAAATTGAATCTCTCCATATCATGCATTTTCAGACTATTAGGCCAAAGTAATTGCCTAATTATTTTTTTGTATTCCTAAGATGAAGTAGCGGAAAAAAAATCCAGTACTTATCCAAGAAGGATATCTTCGACTGTGAAGTCTCATCTAATAAAAAGATAAGGCGATGTATCAAGTATTAGACTTATGTATGTGATACTAGTGTTGGTTATTCTCTTTTAGAATTGGTTCTAGTGATAAAAGAGTTCTTGAACATGATTCAACTTATGGTGATATTGAATTTAGAATTGGCGTAGAGTTGGACAATTGACCTATTTCTATCGTTTCTTATTGGGATGCTCCCGTGGAATTGAAATACCAGTAACAAGATAGGTTGAGCAAGAAAATTTGATAGATCAAGTATAGTGAAATCAACATTTTTTTTTTGTATGGTGAAACTAAAAGCTAGCGTAGTAAATCTCTTTCTAAATGTTCCAAGATTTTCATTTAAATTTAGTAGTTGAAATACTTTAGAATTATAAATTAAATTATTTAATTTTTTTATAGTAATAATATTTTTCCATATATACAAGATCTAAGCTATTGAATAAGAAAACATGTAAGTAAAATCAAACTCATAATTATCAATATAAATAAATATTACCATCTAGTGTTATGAGTATAACAATGCTGGATTTGCTAATCATGGTTCTAATATAAGAGAACATTGTTAGGGACATTCTTCTCTAAATAATTAGAATTAGATATCACAATGACTTTGATAATATATAGTAGTATATTCCTATTGTACGGAGGATCATTGGCGTTATTTGAGGATTGTACTTTAAAATTTAAAGAAGATTAAGATGTATGAAAAAAATTTAAGTATGATTTCTTGGTTAGTTTGGTGACATATTTGGAATATATAGTGTTAAAGGAAGGGTTTATGGTGAATTACGAATTTGAAATTGGGTCAGATCTACTATAGTTACAATATTTATAGTTCTTAAGCTTTGTTGGTTATTATCGGTGATGTTCTCATTCATTGCATCTATATTGACTAGATTGACTTAAAAATAAGTGACAATGAGCTTCCTAAAGCTTAAGACCTTATTTACTACTACTTTGACTTTACCAGAGTTGGGAGAGGATTTTATCGTATATTAAGATACTTTTTGGATTGAGATTGGTTGGGTATTGCTGTAGAAGGAGAATACGATAGTTTATGTTTAAGGTTATGAAGGCTCATGAAAAAAAAAAAAAAAAAAACTATACTACCCATTACTTAGAGTTGGTGGTTATAGTGTTTGTACTAAAAATTTGAAGATATTACTTATGGTGTGCATTGTGAGGTGTCTAAGGGCCATTGTGGTCTCCAATACATATTCAACTATAGAAATCTCAATTTGAGACAACTAAGATGGTTAGAGTTTCTTAAGGATTATAGAATGACTATCGTTTAACATTGGGATTTATAGAAAATGTGTTAAGTCGAAATGTGTTAGGTACGAATAGTCTAGATTTATTATAGGTGAAAAAGATTCTTTGACTATGAATGACCCGAACTTATTTGATAACTTTATGAAACTTGATATTTTAAAATTTGGTAGGGAGTTAACTTACATAGAAGTGAGATCGTTCAAATTGACATATTGTAGCTCAACGGTTCGAAGGTGTAAATTTACGCAAGATTTGAGAAAGGGTGATATAAGATGAAGCCAATTAGGAGACGATTATTTATGGTAAGATAGTTTGAGTTTAAATTATTGTATTTGTATTTCTCGAATAGGTGATTTGATTAGACTGATCATGTAGTAGGTTCTTAGTTTGAGATACTCTATTCATTCGATGGCTACTAGGATGTATCATAACTTAAAGAAAAATTATTGATGGTGACACATGAAGATGAATGTACTATATTTCATATCTTGATATTTGAATTGCAAACAAATGAAAAAGTTCACAAAATTTTGGAGTGTGACTCATAGGATGTTCATATCTTAGTGGAAGTGAGAGCATATTGCTACGGACATTGTGGTAGGATTACCACATGCTTTGGGTAAGTTTGAAGGTATCTGAATTATCGTGGATAGATTGGAAAAAAAAACATGTACGTACATCTTATACTAATTTAAACTGCTTATAATTTTGAAAAGTTAGCTATGATCTATATAAGGGAGATAATTCGCTTGCATAGGTGCACATCACTATTACTTCAGACTGAGACACACAATTTACATTTCATTTTTAATGGTTAATTTAGGTGATGTTGGATACTCGAGGGGATTTTAGTGTCAGTTTTTTTTCCTTAGCGGAGTTTGGATACAACAAGGGTTGGTTATGATTCGACATTGAAATGACACCATTTGAGACTCTGTATGGTAGAAGATGTTGATAATTGATTAGTTGGTTTGATGCATATGAGGTTTAGGTCATGAGATACAAATCTATCGAAAGAGTCGTTGGATAGAGTTGAGTAAATTTAACATATGTTTCTCATAGCTCAAAATAGGCAAAAAGAGTCATACGGAATGTTTGTGATTTAGAGTTCATAATTGGAGAACATATTTTGTTGAAGGTTCCACTCCTGAAGTGTTTGAACAGATTCGAAAAGAAGGAGAAGTTGAACTCAAGATATATTGGTCCTTTTGAGGTTGTTCAACGTGTTGACTAGTTAACTTATGAGTTGGATTTGTCACTTCTAACGTTCACCCTATATTTCATAAGTGATGTTAAGGAAGTATCATTAGGATGAAGCTTGTGTGATTTAATGAGATTCATGTTACTTAATAATAATATGACTTTTGGGAAGGAGCGGATAACCCTCTTGGATAGTTAGGTTCGAAAGTTAAGGTCGAAAGAAGTTATTTTAGTAAAAGTTCAAAAGAAGGGTAGAACAGCCTACTTGGGAGTATGAGTCGGACATGTGGATCCTATATCCCTAATTGTTTAAGGGTTAAATTGCTTTTATTTATTCTACTGTTCGAGGACGAACATTTTTTTTAGTGGTAGATGATGTAATGACCCGCTAGGTCATTTTGAGAACTAGGACAGTTTTGACTCTTCCTGTAAAATTTAAATAGATTTTGAATATATTAGATAACTACGAGTATATAGTTGATGAATTTTTTATTAAATTAATTAATATATTTAACAGTTAGTGGGCTAAGTCCATAATTCTTTTAATACTCTCCAGCATTTGGCCCATGCATTAAACTATGTAGTAGGTTTAACACCTTGACCTTCAGATAGAGAACAGAGAGAGAGGGAAAGGGCGACGCCGCATGACAAGATGAAAACGTCAGGTACACATTTGTACAGATTATAAACTTTGTACCCAATTTCTTATTGAATGATGAATACCTTTACAATGATATGACATATTATAATATAATAACATTATTACTGATTTATAGTAGTTAGAAATAAGTGAGAATGGCCTGATAAGAAGTAATGGGTCAACGTTTGTGACTAATTATTAGTATTATATTGTTAGCAATTAGATTAGTATTAGAAGATAAAAGATGATTTCAAAATTGGAAAATTGAAATGGCTGCAACGTTGTGCCTTTGCTGGAGTTATTAGGGTGGAGGGGGAATCTTTAGGATTTATTAGGATCCTTATTAATGATTATATTGGAAGGAAATTAAAATGTTATGCAGTAAAAAAAAATGTAAATGTAATGTCCCTTGTTTTTCTGTGGAAATTTATTGTTTTGGGTTATGTTGAATTTTCTTGCAATCAGTAGACGTTAGGTGCCCTATATTATATCAATATTAGTAAATTAGAAAATTTAGAGAGATTGTATCTTATTCTAGGCTTGAAAATTTAGCAAATATGATTCTTGATATATAAATGATATCAAAATTAGGAGCTTGAATTGAATTATGAGTGAGTTTGAGTGTCTATGGATTCAATTGCTTACGAATTATGCATAATTTATAGATTGGGAATGTTCGGAAGCTTTACGAAATGGAAAGGCAAAATTTTGAGAATTTGTGACACGTTTTTCGACATTCAAGGTATGTTAAGACTTTCAGACTTGTTGAAGGACATTTTCCTAACTAGAGATTTAAACCTGAATAAACAATGGGTAAGGGCAAAAGATGGAGGTCTCGTATCAATGGTGTGACGGGCATTGGTACAAGTACCGGTGTTATAAAAGGGAAAGTTACTACTATAGATTGTGGATTGTAAATTGAGATAAAGCATATGGTCATTAGATGATATTTTATTGACTTGGAATCCTTGTATGATTGTGTTTTCTTTATTACACCCGTATAGTTGTGATAATTGAGGTGGTTGTGTATTATGTTGATATTTGACTGATTAAGGTGCATCATCATCCCCTTATTTGAAGTGATATTATGTACATGCATTGACATGATATTGAGTATAAGTTGGGCACGTGGAGATCGTCCGTGCTGGGGATGGTGAGATGTAAAGATTATAATTTGGGCACGTGGAGATCGTCCGTGCGGAAATTGTTTGATTTTATGATAGTGCGTTGAGATCGTCCGCACAGACACGTGGAGATCGTCCGTGTCGGTATATGGACCTTGCGAGTCCCCCATGGGTCATGAACTCTCGATGTATTTCCGAGGAGTATCATGTATATACGGTTGAGAGAGTACTGGGTATTCTGAGGCATATCATTTCATGGTGTCATATTGCATTGCATCTCATGACCTCCTGCATTGCATCTCATGACATCCCTCATTCTTGGTGATTATGTGAATTATTTGGTGGTTGAAAGTTACTTGATGTTTGATTACCTCTATTTGATGAAATTTGACCGGTAAGTGTAATATAGACTTGTATAATTAAAGAATTGATTTTTCTTATATAAACTCCCGTCACTACTTCTTCGTTGTCGGTCAATGAGATATACTGGGTACACGTGGTTTCGTACTCATACTACACTTGTTGCACTCTTTTGTGGTGCAGATTGGATTCAACTTCAAGTGTATTTCGTGGAGCTTTCATAGCTGAGATTTGTGGTGAACTCCTTGGCTATTATGTGGTCCGCACCTCCTTCTACGTCTCTAGTTATCATTTTATTTTAGTATTTAGAGTATTTCTTGCGTTTAGGTTGGTCATTTAGTTTCAGACTTTTATCATAGTTTAGAGGCTCTTGTACTTATGACACTAAATCTTGGGATACTAATTTAGGTTTCCGCATTTCATACTTGTAAATGACTTAGTGATTGGATATTATGTTTTCGCTTATTTTTCTACTTAAAATATTAAATTGAATCGGTAAAAGTATTGGGTTGGCTTACCTATCGGTTGGGAACATAGGTGCCATCACGACTTGTAATTTTGGGTCGTGACACTAATATAATCTCGTAAGCTAGATTTGAGAAGAAAAGTCGATATGTTTGGGTTTGTGTTATATGTATCGCGAGAGGTGGATGGTGAATACTAAAAACTCAAAGGTGTCCATTGTAGAGAGTTTTTCCATGGACAGGAGAACAATTGTAGGGTTTTTCCATGGTCCATTGGATATAATCCTAAGGAGAAAAAGACGATAGTTGTGGTTTTGATTCTTTTTATCGAACTTATCTCTCCAGATTTGTTTGCAAAGAAGTCTTTGTTGTCTATAGCATCGGCAGATGGAAAGCCAATAGGTATAGATAAAGCTACTCAAATCAAGCCAAGATCCGGCACAACTAGGGTCAAGGTTATACTTGATCTAATGGAAAATCTTCCAAATCATATAAGATGGAAAATCTGGTAAGTTGAATGAGGTTTTTCAGGAGATTGTATATGATAATCCACCTTTGTATTTAATTATTTTAAGCACCGAAATCATGAAAAAGATAATGTCATTTGATGTGGAAATGAAATTAAAATAACAAACAAATTGATGATACAATTGAAGTTTCTTCAAAAGGTACTATCAATAGTGAAAAGTACCAAGGTGATGCGAGAGAAATATTAAATGAAAAAAAAGGTTGAGCAACAATTCGTTGTTGTCACTTCTAAGCAAAGTCATACACACTCAATAGATGTGTTACAAGTAATATTGGTGTCCAAACAACTACTGAATATAGAGGGAAAACATCAAGAGTTGGGGTTGATGCGCCGGGAGTTGGTTCAGGCCAAAAATTAATGGAGTCAGGACACAAACTAAGGAGACATCTGATGTTCAAGATGCTGAAAATTATGAGCAGCATGTTTTGCAAGTTGAAACCAAGAATGTAACTAAAAATTGGACGTTGGTTGCACATAAAAATTCAACTAGTAGCGGAAGTCTTTCCCCGACTAGTCAAAATAATTCTCCATGTAGTGAAAAGGGTGTGACTGAAATTTTTTGTGACAGTGAGAAGAGACAACATATTAGTAATGTCTCAAGAGACCTATTATGTTCGAATAACTTTTATGCTTTATCAAACTACTAGAAATTAGTCGTTTGCCGACCGCAAAAATAGTTAAATTGTAGTCGAAAATAGAGTTTTTTGATGACTTTCAGACTATTTTTGGGTAGTCAGCATGTTGAACGTCGTAAAATATTTACCAACTACAGTATTCAGACTTTGCCGATTACGGTAGTCGGAAAATATAAAACTAGTCCTGACCATTAAACTATCTAAATGACCGACTACAGTAGTCGCAAAAATATTAAAATAATAGTTTATTAATTAAAAAATCCGGACTACAGTTGTCGTAGTATTTAAGTAATTAAATATTTGAATTAAATAATTTATTAAATAACTAATTAGGTACTCTCCTGTTGCTGTAGTAGACAATATTAATTTTTTGAAGAAGTTAGGGCATTTTGCTGCTTACTGTGGTAAAAAAATTGCATTTTTATATAGAAAAAATTGTTTATTTCATACACCACCTATTAAATTATACTACAATCCATTCGTGAAAATTGAACAATAAAATCAAACATCAAATACATTCCTAATCATTCAAATTTCCATTAAATATAACTAAGTTTAAAAGTTCAAGCATCACCTGAAGTAAGTCTAATAAGTATTCAATTGTTATTCAAAACGGAAGTAAATAGTTAGAGTATACTAATGATTCTATATGCACGACCTTGCTTATGACAATTTATATAAGAGATATGAAGAGTTATAATTGTCTAAGATTGTTGTTAGAGGTTCTACATTTTAAGTGTATTGCTTGTTGGGTGTTTTCTTGATCATATCCTTCTATGGGTTACATAAGTTTGATTCTCCCTTAATGAGTACTCAATATCTAAAGTCAAATTTTTATAACTTAAACTCGTGAAAAGATTGTATTGTGAAAGGGAATCTTAATAAAATTTATCTTGATTGTGCATTATGAGTATGTGGTGGTTAGTTCAATTTCACTTTTGGTGGTAAGTGGTATTGTTCAGAATTTGATTGTGGTTATCTGGAAAAAAAAATCATCATGGTGATTATGTTATAGTCCAGAGTGTTTCAGTTTAGATTGAGTTCAGTGGTTATTCTGTGAATTGATAAAAGTTTTATTCGAAAGTTCAGTTCTTAGTAGCTAATCTTGATGAGTGGTCTTAAGGAAGAGCTCACTTGGAAAGACGAACACTAGGTGGTAGGTCATAACTGAGCTTTGATAACGTTGTCTATTCTTACTTCTTCTTCCATATGTTCGAGGACGAACATTATTTTAGTGGTGGATAATGTAATGACCCGAAAGGTCACTTTTGGAAACTTTTACAAAATTACCGTTTTACCCATCTCGATAGTTACACAGAGTCACTTTTGATAATACTAAATCAACATCTCTTTCTCCCTTTTGATATTAAACTTCTAAGCAAAATATTGAGATCATCTTAAATCAATATAAACAATTTTTGCTATAGGTGATGCACATGAAAAAATATGAGATTTCAATGAAAAATTATAATCTTGTGTCAAGAAGTTCTTGATCAAGAAACTATCGGTCTATTAGCGTTCTCTCCAACACCGGGGAGTTGGCTATTAAAAGCTTGATAAACTGCATCTCAGACATTCTTCATATAAATTTTCTTGCTTAACCTTTCACGAGGTGATCAAATGTCGTGTACGACAAACATTTGAGTTCAAGTGATTCTTCAGTATCACTATATACGATCTTCATCGAAAACCTAAAAAAACATACCACGAAGTCAACTCTCAGATCATTGAGAAACCAAAAAAGTACGAGAAATGACCCCTGTAAGAAAAAAAAAAGAGTTAAAGCACTACATACATTCATATCAAAATATTTCAAATTTGGGAAGCTTCTTATCAAGGAAAGAACAAACGAATGCTTATCTGATTTCACCAACAAAATGTTAGGTAGCTAAAATCATTTGATACTATTAGGATTAAAGAGAAGCTTTGATGGTGCTTCATATTCTTCTTCAACTTTGAAGAAGAATATGAAGCACCAACAAGGTTTCCCGTTAATCCTAACAATGTCAAACGATTTTATCTACCCGATATTTTGTTGGTATAATCATATAAACTTTCATATGCTCTTTGCTTGTTTCCTATATTTGGAATGTCTCGAAATGTAGGTTTGTAGTGTTTTGACTCTTTTTTTTCTTAATTATTGGTTATTTATCGCTCTTATGGAATCCTCAAAATCTGAGAGTCAACTTCTTGTTATGTTTCTTCGATTTTTTGTGAAGATGATAGTGATACTAAAAAATCATTTGAATTCGAAAGTTTGTCGGACATGACATTTTATTCCTACCTTTTGTTTCAGACTAAAAAATAAAATAAAATAATGATTTTAGAAATTTAAGCCAATCCACTTTAACATCAGAAACCAGAATCGAGTTTCACAAAGAGATGAAAAAAAACAACTATCTTCTTTGACCCCTTTGGTCACTGTATTCGCAAACCTAATCAAAGATCAATAATGCAAAATAGATATCGTTTCAAACCCAAAAGGGTAAAAGAAAATTAAATGCAAATCATAACAATTAACCAACGTATACGTGAAAATTACAGGAACAATTCGAGAATAAGCTTGGAAAGTTAATGTGAATAGAAAGCATTGGGAGAGATCCTTTAGACCAATGGCGTTGAAGCATTTTTGCTGCCTGTAATACCACGTACAAATGGGGGGGGGGGGGCTTTCAGGAAAAAAAAAATCACCTGTACATTAGTGTACATTAAACGTGTTTATCAAATTTTTCTGAAATTCATAGCATGAGAATAAAGAGTGAGAGGAATGGAATACCTTCTCATAGCCCTCTCATAGTTAGATTCTAAAAACTTCTTTGTCCACTTCCCGATTGATTTGCATTTGAGAGAGGAATAAAATCTACAATTGTAACGGAATACTTCTCAAAATACATGTAGACATGAAGTGTATATAATATCAAATGAGTGCCACAATAAGGTGTCAAATCCCGGAAAAGTTCCCTCTTCAGGAAAAGGAAAACAAAGGCAATGAGTTATTTGACTTTGTTTTCCTTTTTCCAGAAGAGGGAACTTTTCGAGGAATAAACTCCCTTATTATGGCACTCTTTTGGTACTATCACTTCATTCATACAGATATTTTGAGAAGTGTTTTAATATTATGAGAAACTCAACAAATGCTGATAACTTATTTTAATAAGCAAAAACAACACAGTAGTAGAAAGACCCAAAAAACAAAGCGGAAATTGAGACGTCATAACTAAGAAAAGCCATAAAAGAGAGGAAAAGACAATGTAACAGCTCATATACCAAATCTCATAAATAGGTGCGCACAACATTGTGTTAACCTCATAATCGAATGTTTTAATAATTAGCAATGCATATACTGACTAGTCACTTGATGCAGGAAAGGACGAGATACATCACCAAAGCACATACTCTCAATCCAGATGATTGAAGGAATCAAGTGAATCAGGAGCAAATCTAATCAAGAAAGGAAAGTGAATATTTGATCAATCAGATCAAATTTCACAGTTTGCAAGAATTAAAGGAAGACACACAAGGAAAATATTTCACAACTTGCACATATTAAAGGAAGACACACAAGGAAAATCTCTCTAGTTAAACAAGAAGGACAAGATAATTTAATTAAGGTACAATCAAGGAAGAAATATCGATACTCAAATCTGGACACTATCAAGGATTTCAAACAATTTTAAACACTGATTATCGACAATGATCTTTAAAACGAAAAAAGCGAGTGAAAACACTAAACAACACAACTTGATGTAATTAGTAAACCACCTAATTCAAAAACTGTTAAGCTAAAATAAACCTACATTCTTGAGCATTGAGATCAAAACAAGAGACAAGATCTAAAACTAACGAAGAGTGCTAAAACGAAGTTAAATCTAAACACCTTTATTTAGTTAACTAAAATATATATTCATAATCGCTAAAACAAAAACTAAACCCAACACTTCACATCAAATGAGGAAGGAATACTAGTGTTACATGGTTTTGTGCAGCGACTGGAACTCGAGCCTGGACTTGACGAATTCCAACACCATTTTGACTCAAAATAGTCGCGAATCAACAAAATTTCAGCGACGAAAATAAGAACTCCCAAAAACTTAGCGGGGTGTTCTTTTTCTCGTCTCCAAAAACTCCTCCCCTGAACAGTAAGAGTGAGGGGGTTTATATAGGACAAACTCTGGGTCGAAATAAAGGGGAAAACGATGTGGGACTCTGGAAATTTTCAAATCCCGAATTGGGTCTTGGGTCTCTTGATGTGAAATGGGTTTAATGAATTTGGGCCAAAATTTTGGGTTAAAGGTTATCTGATGGTCCAAATATGGACTAAATAAAAGTCCCTTAAGAGAGTTTCAAATGGAAATGAGATGGAGGATAAAGTCAACTAATTACTCGAGCTTCTTAACTTTACCAACATAAAAATAATTATTTCAAAAGGAAAGATCTTAATAAAATTGCTAGTTTTAATGAAAATAAGTTGTTTACTTAATTGAAACTATGTTTTTGGTAAAATGATTTGCTAACGATTTATTCAAATTGAAAAATTATATAAATCTATATATTTTAAGTATAAAGATATATAATCCATATGAAAAAATGGCAAGAAAGTGTTTGGAAGATAATCTTGAAAGTATTTTTGATTTTCAAAAACAATTATCTCCAATTGTTCAATATTTGTGAAGCTTAAAAATTAATCGAATCGTGGAGCGTTAAAATTGGGTGTGAACTGGTATCATCACTATAACATATATTGACGTTACTTCAATTGTAAGACTAAATAAATCGAACTCTCTAATAGTATCCTTCTACTATTCTTAATTTACCCATTAAGAAATCAAACTCTTCAATAACTTTATGAGATGAAAATGACAAAATGAACTCATATATCCACCTAACAAAAAGACTACAAGTACAAGATTTAGAATTTTGTTAACATGATATGACAATAAAGTAATAAAATTAATGTTTTAGGTATATCATCTTCTTAGTGTTACCCCCTTATTTGATTTTAGTTGTAGTAGATTGATTTACATATATTCACACATAAAACGAAAAAATATAAAACAAAAAATATTGATTTTAGAAATTTTAATCGGTCCACTTTAACATCAGAAGTCGAGAACGAGTTTCACAAAAAAAAAAGGAAAAAAAGTCAACTATCTTGTTTTTACCCTTTTTGTCTCTGCAATTCACAAACCCAATCAAAGATCAAAACTTTGAAAATCATCCACATCTCTATATAAATCTTAATCAAAAGTTTTATATACCGAAAAGGGTAAAAGAGAAAATTGAATGCAAATCCAAACAATTAACCAACATATATATGCCCGAAAATTGCAGCAACAATTGGAGAAAAAGCTTCGAAAGTTAGAGTGATAATTAAAGTGACACACCACATCTAAAGAATTGGTCCTTTCCGAATACTTCCTCGCCCCCTCAAATTTTGATTTTGAGTGTGTTAGAACGAGAAATGTTTTGATAATTGACAAATAGAGGAAAAGATGAAAGTAACCGGTTGCGCCAACATGTGCTTTTCAGACCGAATCTGACTGGGATTAGGAGAAACGTCAACCACGCAAATTAAAAATTATAAAGATATGGACGTATTGCTTTTTCGACAAGCAACCGTTACATAGAGTTTCCATTTATAAAGGAGTACGCAGGCAAAATAGTTTTCGTAATCAAATAGGAAATCTAGAAAAGTAGGAAGCAAAAGTAAAGAAGGAGACAAAAGCCTGAAAGAAGTAGAAAAGTAGAAATTTGCCACGTGAAATTCCAAATTCGAAGTAGAAGAGGAAGTTGAAACCAAGTAGAAGAAGGAGTTAGTGATTAATAAAGTTTCTTATTTAGTTAAGGTAAACTGTGTGTATGTATTTCCTTTCAAAGATGAATGCAAGGAGGAGTCCTAACGTGAGAAGGAGTTCGAGTCAAGTTCAGCTTAAAGAAGTTTCTTTAAAGCGGCGAAGACTAGGTTGTGTTGAACAAGACTTAGGAGAGTGTCAAAGTCTATAAATACCTCAATAGTGTTGGGTTTTAAATGTGTGAATGGAAAATGAAGAGTTGCGACTTTTATGAATAGTTGTGAATTTTATGAAAGGTTGCGACTTTAATGAAAAGTTGTGACTTTTATGAAAAGTTGCGACTTTTATGAAAAGTTGTGACTTTTATGGAAAGTTGTGACTTTTATGAAAGGTGACGACCTTTCCGAAAGATTCTGACTTTTCAAAAGGTTTGTGACCTTTCCGGTAAGGCACAATAAGAACCTTTTAGCACTTCCCTTTGTTTCTATAAATTGAGAGATTTTCTCTCATTTTAGTAATAGAATTTCTGGACTTCTTCTACTACTTCTATATCTAGTATTCTAAGTGTACTTTACTGTCGTTGAGTGGTTCGCTGACACCAGCGTTTTGAGTATCAATACACTGGTGATTGAGATCATTCTATCCTGGGAGGACATATTCCAAATCAAACCTCGGATACTAGAGGAGAATAATTTCCTTAAGGAGACACTGTGCATTCAGTGGGCTTGATCTTCTTTCTATTTTTCGAAATTCTGGTATGTGTTACAGATTTTAAATTTGTGAATTAATTTCTGTTCTTCTGTTCTTCACTGGTTCATTAAACTTTGGTAACTTCGTGTTTCTGCAAAGTTTGTTGGAATCAGTAAGATTCTTTAAACACAGATTGACAACAATTCTTCTTTAACAAAAATATTTCGTATATTTGTTATAATTTGTTTCTGATCTAGTTTCTCTACTATATTTAATTTTCTAGTCATGAAAATATTTTAAAACTTTGTTGTGTATTATTAAGTTCTTTAAAGTTTTTTTTAAGTATCTTAGGAATATAAAATGAACAACAATCTTAAGGAAATTATTATACTATTAGTATTTTTTTGTATTCTACTGATTGAGAGAATCTGATCATGGAAGTAGAAGATAAATGCATTACTTCTCCATAATTCATTGCTTTGTTTAGAAAGGTCGAAGTGAGAATGTAACAGAAAAAGTTTTTTTTTGGTATTCCAATTAAAGATGTGACCTTCTTATTATTCATTTAAATAGGAAAACAGTTTCTAAAGGTTAAGAATTTTGATATTTATCATGTATGCCTTTCGAAAAAGTTATGCAAATCGTATGATTTTTGAACGAATTTTCCTTGGCAAATAGTGTTGCCTTTAAAATTCACAAGTTTGCAGAGTGAGACATGGATATTTTTGATTGATAAAATAGTATGTCAAAATGTTATAGTTGGAAGACTATATGAAATGAAAAAAAACAAACATTTCTATGTGATAATCTAAGAATATGTTTTATTCTGTTTCGAATTAAAAAAATTGTAGTTTTGTTCTCCCTGTCAATTTGATTGTGTCTGATTGTTGTAGACTAAAAAACTTTTGTAGTTTTCTACTCTGAATAAATTGGACTTTGCAATTGCTTTGAAGAATATAAGAAAACTTCACATGATAAGTCAGTGTTGTACTTTTTATGTTCTATAAAATTCATTGTTAAAATAGAAAAAAAGTACAAAATTTTGTCTTTATTGTTAGTATTCTAAATACTAAGTGGTATGTCTATTTGTGATAGACGAGAAAGTCCAGCGACTTAGAGTTGGTGTGTTTGTGCCTCTATGGAATGAACATTTACACGATGTAAAGATTTTCAAAGAGAATTGAAACTCTATAATTCTTTCGTAGAATAATATTTTCAAAAGAGGTTTCATACTACCAATGATATTTTGAGAGTCTAGAAAAATATGTGAAAAAAGTTATTTTCAAATACTTGAAAAAAAATTTTGAGATCACATTTAAAATGTAGGGTTCTTTGCTTCTGATTAGACTTGGTGTCTAATTTAAATTTGGAGCAAAAGATATGAAATTCAAGGATACTTTTGTATTATGTTAGACCCACAATACCAAATATAGTGTAACTAGTATGAAACAACCAAATTATATATATACTTGTTCCAAATCATTGTATTCTTTTATAAAAAAAGTGTCACTTAAAATGTTGTGATTTTTCATGAAAATATATGTCTATTATAATAAAAGTATTTGCATAGACATGAATATTTGTGAATAGTCATTTGTTATGTTTTTGTAAAAGTAACATTTGGACTATATTGTCTTTATTTAACCCGATGAAACTTTGTTCATGGGTAGTTCTATAACAATCAAATTGAAAGTTATGGAACGGTCCTTCTGAAAAGGACGTTTGACAAGATGATGATTCTAAACAATGTTTGTATCACATAAAATTGTAACAAATAGAAACAAATTATTAGTGAGGAAAAGCTACCTCGCGAAGAGCTTTTCGATCTGAATGTTTTTATTTGGTCGTACTTGCTTGAGTCAATGTTTGTGACATGAACCCTTGGGGCATGTCAATTACAAAACCTTGTAAGGAAAACTGATCAACTTAGAAGTTTTGTCAAACTTTGAGTGCAACGAATAAAAATGTCAAGTTTATGTGGAATCTATGTATGCTGAGCATTCTTATCAATATGTTGAAAGGAATTTTAATCCCTTAAAATTGATTTACACTGACATTTTTGATATGAAGTCAATACCATCTCGTAGTGGGAAAAAGTATCCCGTTACTTTAATTGACAATTGTATTAAGAAAAAATGACTGTCTATTTGCTTAATGGTAAGGATGAAGCAATAGAAATGTCTAGACAATATAATATCGAAGTGGAAAATCAGTTGGGAAAAAGATAAGAAGTGAATAGAATGGAGAGTATGAGTCTCCTTGTGCAGAAATATGTTTGGAAAGTGGATTTATCCATCAAATTACTGCCCTATTCACATCAATCTAAAGAAAAAAATTGAACGTTGAAATAAATGATGGATGTATTTGTAGAAGTTCGGTTTTACCACAAAACTTGTGTGGAGGAACTATGCTTACTGCAAAAGAGAACAACAAAAAAGAATTTATTTTCATAAAGAAAGCAATTTTATTTGTTCAGGACACAATCTATTCCATATGAGAAATGGAAAGGAAGGAAATCCAACTTGAAATATTTCAAAGTGTGGGGGTGTCTAGCCAAAGTCCAAGTTCCTATTCCTAAAAGGATTGAAATAGAACCTAAGACTGTGGACTATAAAATTAGACTTGAGTAGTCTAGTGAAAGGTCTAAATGATCTTGAAAATAACAAAAGGAGAATGTTCTTAATAAAGAGATTCAGAGGTGTAGTAAATGTCAAGGGACATATACTTCCTTCGAATATGATTTTGTAACATTTCTTGTGTCTTATGTAGACTCATCCTTTTGGACAAATGGTATCAATAGTGAGATTGATGTAACCTTGAGCAAACCCATTGGAAGTTGGTTGATCTTCCTCCAGGAAGTAAACTTTTGGGTTCAAAGTGAATCTTCAAAAGGAAAATGAAAGTCGATAGAACTGTTGAAAATATACAGCAAGACTTTGTGTCAAAGACTTTAGGAAAAAAACAAGATTTTGATCTTGTTGATGTATATACTCATCAGTAACAAGAATTATATCCATTCGGATGCTAATATTATTAATTGTGATATATGACCTCCAATTCATCAAATGAATGTGAAACATTTCTCTTAAACGAAAAATTGGAATAGGAAATTTACATGAAACAACCCGAGGGTTTTATGGTTCCTGGTAAATAAAAGAAAATGTGAGAACTTGTTAAGTCACATTATGGACTAAAACAAGCACCCAGACAATGACATGAGAAATTTGACCAAACCATGTTGGCAAATGGATTTAAGAATTATGGAACTGATAAATGTGTTCACATTAAGATCACAAGGTCATTGTTTGTTTGTACATTGGTGATATGTTGATCATCAATAGAGACACTAATGACCTAAATGCTACTAAACATATGCTAGAAAGCAAGCCTGGAATAAAAAATTTGGGAGTTGCTGATGCGATCTTAGGTATAAGAATCCTTAGAACTCCATAATGTTTAGCATTTTCACGGTCTTATTTCACTGAAAAAGTACTTGACTAGTTTAAATATTTTGATGTTAATATTGTCAAGTCTCCAATAAATGTGAGTTTTGCATTTCAAAAGAGTGAAAGCGAAAGTGCTCACAATTGGATTGTGCTAGAGTATTG
This sequence comes from Solanum sitiens, assembly GCA_016801875.1. Taxonomy (NCBI): domain Eukaryota; kingdom Viridiplantae; phylum Streptophyta; class Magnoliopsida; order Solanales; family Solanaceae; genus Solanum; species Solanum sitiens. Next base: position 984,123 of record JABWTJ010000213.1, read on the forward strand.
GAAAGTGTGATGTATATCATAAAGCATGCGCGATTAGGTATAACATTTGCTATTAATAAACTGAGTCGGTTCACAAGTAATCCCAATCAAACTCATTAGATGACAATAAATAGAGTTTTGGAGTATTTAAAAAAATACTTTAAACTATGCCTTGCATTATAACAATATCCAATAGTATTGAAAGGATATAGTGATGCAAATTTGATCACCGGACAAATGAAGTAAAAACCACGAGTGGATATATACTTACTCTTGATAGAGGAGCAGTCTCTTGGAAATATTTTAAAAGAGACATGCATCGCTAGCTCTACAATGATCTTTGAGCTAGGTGCTCAAGATAAGGTCGGTGAATAAGTTGAAAGACTTCGGAGTTTCTTGATAGATATTCTTTTTTGGCTCAAACCATTGACATTAGTATGCATACACTTTGATAACGGAAAGTCTCGTCATATAGGACATAAACATGATACCGGTAAAAAACTACTCACTAGTGGAATAATCAGAATTGACTATGTAAAGTCAAAGGATAATGTGTCGGATCCACTTATAAAAAGTCCTAACTAGAGAGAAAGTTTAAAGATCATCTAAGGGAATGGATTTACGACTTAGGACAAGTCATCATGGCGGTAACTCTATCTAGCAGACTGGAGAACCCAAGAGCTAGATTCAAGGAGAAAAACAATGTTGTGACTGCCGGTTCTGCATTGTCAACAAACTCATTCTATTCTCATGATGAAGACAATGCTCAGGGACAAGGATACAACATTAAGGCTTGTTAATGAGTTAATAAAGATTAATGGTTTTAATAATTTGCTAAGTTTGGCAGAGTTCACCAAATAGTGTATCTACGCGATAACACGGTTAGAAATAACCTATGTGAGTGTGAAGTGCAAGCCGCTTCAAAGAGGATGATTGTCAAAAGCTCATCTCTCTATACACTCATGAAACCAGGAGATGTTCATGGCTGAAACGAACACAATCGTAAGAACCATAAACGGTAAAGGGTTAATTGTGTGACATATGGTTGTCTAGGTATACACCAAAGCTCGACGGTTCAAAGATATCACATCTACCGATTGACCGAGTATATCCGACATATGTTCACTACTAAAACCACAAAGGGAAACCTACTTATCCATATGCAATTAATTCTTGCTTGTAAAGTACACATACTTGTCCGTTTCTTTGTCTTGGAGTCATTCCCCATTCATGTGGGGGATTGTTGGGTTTTAAATGTGTGAATGGAAAATGAAGAGTTGCGACTTTTATGAATATTTGTGACTTTTATGAAAGGTTGCGACTGTAATGAAATGTTCTGACTTTTATGAAAAGTTGCGACTTTTATGAAAAGTTGTGACTATTATGGAAAGTTGTGACTTTTATGAAAGGTGATGACCTTTTCGAAAGATTGTGACTTTTTCAAGGTTTGTGACCTTTCCAGTAAGGCACAATAAGAACCTTTTAGCACTATCCTTTGTTTCTATAAATTGAGAGATTTCCTCTCATTTTAATAATAGAATTTCTGAACTTCTTTTACTACTTCTAAATCTAGTATTCTAAGTGTATTTTACTGCCGTTGAATGGCTTGCTGACACCAGCGTTTTGGGTATCAATACACTAGTTATTGAGATCATTCTATCCTGGGAGGACATATTCCAAAATCAAACCTCGGATACTAGAGGGGAATAATTTCCTTAAGGAGACACTGTGCATTCAGTGGGCTTGATCTTCTTTCTGTTTTTCGAAATTCTGGTATGTGTTAAAGATTTTAGATTTGTGAATTAATTTCTGTTCTTTTGTTCTTCACTGGTTTATTACACTTTGGTAACTTCGTGTTTCTGCAATGTTTGTTAGAATCAGTAAGATTCTTTAAACACAGATTGACAACAGTTCTTCTTTAAGAAAAATATTTCGTATATTTTTTCTAATCTGTTTCTGATCTAGTTTCTCTACTACTTTTAATTTTATAGTCAAAAAAAATATTCTTAAACTTTGTTGTGTATTAGTAAGTTCTTCAAAGTTTTGTTTTAAGTATCTTAGGAATATCAAATGAACAACAAATAGTTCATTGAAGAATTTTGTACACTTACATAGTGAGAAGATAAAAACGCGATGAAGAGTTTAAGAGAGTTTTGAGATTTATTAGGGAGTGTTACGAGTTTGTGAGGAAAAAGTTGTTAGATTGTAATTAAGAGTTTTGATTACAATCAAGTGTGTGTGTAGGATTCGTCTAACAAGTTTGAGAAACTTGATGGATGTTAGAAGACTTAAACCTGGGGGTTTCTGTCTTTGGTAGCTAGGAATTACAGTTTATAATTTCTTAGCTAGAAATTAGAGTTTATAATTCCTTAGGTTACATAGGTTTGTAATCTTTTGTTGAGGCTCAGAAATTATGAAGTGGAGTTAAATCCTACAGAGGTGTAGGTCGTGGTTTTTACCCTTTATGAGTTGGTGTTTTTCGCGATAATATATTCTGTCATTATTTTATTTTCTGTACAAAACGTAACTACTCTAATATGCAAAAGAAATTATAGAATATACATGTGCTTTAGGAAAATTTGGGGGTCAGAATTCCAACAGAGTGAAGATTACTAGGACATGGAAGAATGAGAATGGAGAAATGGAAAGACCTAGAAGAGAGTAAAAAGAAAAAAAATTAGTCAACGACACGTGATTTAGTCGAGGACATGTGATTTGGTTAAAACAAGAAATAGTTTATATGAAAGACATAGAAGAGAGTATAAAGAAAAAAAGTAGTCAAGGACAGATAATTTAGTCGAGGACGGATTATTTGCTGAAAAACAAGAAATAGTGTGCACATGTTATAAAATAATGACTGGTTGAAATTGCCATACCTTTCCTTTGATTTATCACATTTATATGCGAAGTAACCCAACAATAATTGCATATCCAATCTAATCTCGTAAGCTAGATTTGAGAAGAAAAGTCGATATATTTGGGTTTGTGCTATATGTATCGATAGAGGTGGATGGTGAATACTAAAAACTCGAAGGTGTCCATTGTAGATAGTTTTTCCATGGACAGGAGAACCAATGTAGGGTTTTTCCATGGTCCATTGGATATAATCCTAAGGAGAAAACGACGTTAGTTGTGGTTTTGATTCTTTTTATCGAACTTATCTCTCAAGATTTGTTTGCAAAGAAGTCTTTTTTGTCTATAGCATCGGCAAATGGAAAGCCAATAGTTATATATAAAGCTACTCAAATCAAGCCAAGACCCGGCCCAACAAGGGTCAAGGTTATACTTGATCTAATGGAAAAGCTTCCAAATCATATAAGATTGCAGTTAGAGGATGGAAAATCTGGTAAGTTGAATGAGGGATCACTAGATTACACCCTTAAATGCTAGAATCACTCTTTTTCTTTATCAACTATATAAACTACTAATATATCATCACATTTGAAGAATAACACAAAGATTATAATATTATAAAATAATGACTGGTTGAAATTGCCATACCTTTCCTTTGATTTCTCACATTTATATGCGAAGTTAATCAAACAATAATTACATATCCAATATAATCTTGTAAGCTAGATTTGAGAAGAAAAGTCGATATGTTTGGGTTTGTGTTATATGTATCGAGAGAGGTGGATGGTGAATACTAAAAACTTGAAGGTGTCCATTGTAGAGAGTTTTTCCATGGACAGGAGAACCAATGTAGGGTTTTTCCATGGTCCATTGGATATAATCCTAAGGAGAAAACGACGTTAGTTGTGGTTTTGATTCATTTTATCGAACTTATCTCTCCAGATTTGTTTGTAAAGAATTCTTTGTTGTCTATAGCATCGGCAGATGGAAAGCCAATAGCTATAGATAAAGCTACTCAAATAAAGCCAAGACCCGGCACAACTAGGGTAAAGGTTATACTTGATCTAATGGATAAGCTTCCAAATCATATAAGATTGCAGTTTGAGTATCGAAAATCTGGTAAGTTGAATGAGGTTTTTCAGTAGATTGTATATTATAATCTACCTTTGTATTATAATTATTTTAAGCACCGAGATCATGAAAAAGATAATTGTCGTTTGATGTGGAAATGAAATTAAAATAACAAACAAATTGATGATACAATTGAAGTTTCTTCAAAAGGTACTATCAATAGTGAAAAGTATGAAGGTGATGCGAGAGAAATATTAAATGAAAAAAAAATGTTGATCAACAATTGGTTGTTGTCACTTCAGATCAAAGTCATACACACTCAATAGATGTGTTACAAGTAATATTGGTGTCCAAACAACTGCTGAATATAGAGGGAAAACATCAAGAGTTGGGGTTGATGCGCCGCGAGTTGGTTCAGGCCAAAAATTAATGGAGTCAAGACACAAACTAATGGAGACATCTGATGTTGAAGATGCTGAAAATTTTGGGCAGCATGTTTTGCAAGTTGAAACCAATAATGTAACTAAAAACTAGACGCTGGTTGCACTCAAAAATTCAACTAGTAGCCGAAGTCTTTCCCCGACTAGTCAAAATAATTCTCCATGTAGTGAAAAGGGTATGACTGAAAATTTTCATGACAGTGAGAAGAGACAAGATATTAGTAATGTCTCAAGAGACCTGTTATGTTCAAATAACTTTTATGCTTTATCGAACTACTAGAAATTCATCATTTGCCGACCGCAAAAATAGTTAAAATGTAGTAGAAAATGGAGCTTTTCGATGACTTTCTAACTATTTTTGGGTAGTCAGCATATTGAACGTTGTAAAATATTTACCAACTACAGTATTCAGACTTTGTCGATTACTGTAGTCGGAAAATATAAAGCTAGTCCTGACCATTAAACTATTTAAATGACCGACTACAATAGTCGCAAAAATATTAAAATAATAGTTTATTAATTAAAAAAACTAGTCCTGTTAAATATAAAACTATAAAAGTAGTCCTGTTAAATTATACTACAATCCATTCGTGAAAATTGAACAATAAAATCAAACATCAAATACATTCCTAATCATTCAAATTTCCATTCAATATAACTAAGTTTAAAAGTTCAAGCATCACTTGAAGTAAGTCCAATAAGTGTTTAATTGTTATTCAAAATGGAAGTTAATAGTTAAAGTATACTAATGATTCTACATGCACGACCTTGCTTATGACAACTTATATAAGAGATAGAAGAGTTAAAATTGTCTAAGAGTGTTGTTAGAGGTTCTACATTTTAAGTGTATCGCTTGTTGGGTGTTTACTTTATCATTTCCTTCTATGGGTCAGATAAGTTTGATTCTACCTTAATGAGTACTCAATATCTAAAGTCAAATTTTTATAACTTAAACTCGTGAAAAGATTGTATTGTGAAAGGGAATCTTAATAAATCTAGCATGATTTGTGTATTTTGAGTATGTGGTGGTTAGTTCAATTTCACTTCTGGTGGTAGGTGGTATTATTCAGAATTTGATTGTGGTTATCTAGAAAAAAAATCATCATGGTGATTATGTTATAGTCCAGAGTGTTTCAGTTTAGATTTAGTTCAGTGGTTATTCTGTGAATTGATAAACGTTTTATTCGAAAGTCCAGTTCTTAGTAGCTAATCTTGATGAAATGGTATTAAGGAAGAACTCACTTGGAAAGACGAACACTGACTGGTAGGTCATAACTGAGTTTTGATAACGTTGTCTATTCTTCCTTCTTCTTCCATATGTTCGAGGACGAACATGGTTTTAGTAGTGGATAATGTAATGACCCGAAAGGTCACTTTTGGAAAGTTTTATTAAATCACCATTTTACCCATCTCGGTAGTTGCATAGAGTCATTTTTGATAATACTAAATCAACATCTCTTTCTCCCTTTTGAGTTTGAACTTCTACGCAATAGATGAGATCATCTTATATCTATATAGACAATTTTGCTTTAGGTGATGCACACGAAAAAATTTGAGATTTCAATAAAAAATTATAATCTTGTGTCACGAAGTTCTTGATCAAGAAACAATCGATCTATTAGCATTCTCTCCAACACCGGGGAGTTGGCTGTTAAAAGCTTGATAAACTGCATCTCAGACATTCTTCCTATAAAAGTTTATTGCTTAACCTTCCTCGAGGTGATCAAATGTCGTGTCCGATAAACATTCGAGTTCAAGTGATTCTTCAGTATCACTATATACCATCTTCATCAAAAACCTAAAAAATCATAACACGAAGTCAACTCTTAGATCATTGAGAAATCAAAAAAGTACGAAAAATGACCCCTATAAGAAAAAAAAGAGTTTAATCACTACATATATTCATATAAAAATATTTCAAGTTTGGGAAGCTTCTTATCAAGGAAAGAACATACGGACGCTTATCTGATTTCACCAACAAAATGTTAGGTAGGTAAAATCATTTGATACTATCAGGATTAAAGAGAAGCTTTGATGGTGCTTCATATTCTTCGTCAACTTTGAAGAAGAATATGAAGCACCAACAAGGTTTCCCATTAATCCTAACAATGTCAAATGATTTTATCTACCCGATATTTTGTTGGTATAATCATATAAACTTTCATATGCTCTTTGCTTGATAAGAAGTTTCCTATATTTGGAATATCTCGAAATGTATGTTTGTAGTGTTTTGACTCTTTTTTTCCTTAATTATTGGTTATTTATCGCTCTTATGGGATCCTCAAAATCTGAGATTCAACTTCTTGTTATGTTTCTTCAATTTTTTATGAAGATGATAGTGATACTAAAATATCATTTGAATTCGAAAGTTTGTCGGAAATGACATTTTATTCCTATCTTTTCTTTCAGACTAAAAAATAAAAGAAAATAATGATTTTAGAAATTTAAGCCAATCCACTTTCACAATGATATGGAAAAAAACAACTATCTTCTTTGACCCCTTTGGTCACTGTATTCACAAACCCAATCAAAGATCAAAATTTTGAAAATCATCCACAAAATATAAACCTTAATCAAAAGCTTTAAATAACTCAAACAATAATGCAAAATAGATATCGCTTCAAACCCAAAAGGGTAAAAGAAAATTGAATGCAAATCATAACAATTAACCAACGTATACCTGAAAATTACAGGAACAATTCGAGAATAAGCTTGGAAAGTTAATGTGAATAGAAAGCATTGGGAGAGATCCTTTAGACTAATGGCGTTGAGGCATTTTTGCTTCCTGTAATACCACGTACAAATGGGTGGGGGCTTTCAGAAAAAAAAAATCACCTGCATATTAGTGTACATTAAACGTGTTTACCAAATTTGTCTGAAATTCATAGCATGAGAATAAAGAGTAAGAGGAATGGAATACCTTCTCATAGCCCTCTCATAGTTAGATTCTAAAAACCTCTTTGTCCACTTCCCGATTGATTTGTATTTGAGAGAGGAATAAAATCTACAATTGTAATGGAATACGTTTCAAAATACTTGTAATGGAATAATTCCTGGAAAAGTTCCCTCTACAGGAAAAGGAGAACAAAGGCAATGAGTTATTTGACTTTGTTTTCCGTTTTCCAGAAAAGGGAACTTTTCCAGGAATTAGCTCCCTTATTATGGCACTCTTTTGGTACTATCACTGCATTCATACATAAATTTCAGAAGTGTTTCAATATTATTCTAGACTTTATTCGTCTCTCTGATGCGCATGATTGCTACGGTATCACTCCAAGCCACAATTCCAATATTTCTTATATCTGTTCAAAAACACATTTCTTCAATGATTATTGATTACCCTTGCTTCACACTTCACCATTAAAAGCTATGAATATAAGGAAATATTTTTACCTTTTACGGCAGGCTATTAAGGGAACATCTTAATGACGTATCAATTAGGGTTACTAAGGAATTCAAATGATTAAAATTGAAATTGTCCTATAGGGTCCTAGTTTTTTTTTCTTTTCATATTTTGGCGTCTTAGGATGTTATTTATGAGAAATTCAACAAATGCTGATAACTGATTTTAATAAGAAAAAACAATACAGTAGTAGAAAGAGTCAAAAAACAAAACGGAAATTGAGACGTCATAACAAAGAATAGCCATAAAAGAGAGGAAAATACAATTTAATAGCTCATATACCAAATCTCATAAAGAGGTGAACACAACATTGTGTTAACCTCATAATTGAATGTTTTAATAATGACAAATGCATATGCTGACTAGTCACTTGTTGCAGGAAAGGAACAAGATACATCACCAAAGCACAGACTCTCATTCCAGATGATTACAGTAATCAAGTGAATAATGAGCAAATCTAATCAAGAAAGCAAAGTGAATATTTGATCAATCAAATTAAATTTTAGAGCTTGCAAGAATTAAAGGAAGACACACAAGGAAAATATTTTGTAGCTTGCACAAATTAAAGGAAGACACACAAGGAAAATCTCTCAAGTAAAACAATAAGGACAAGTTAATTATATCAAGGTACAATCAAGGAACAAATATCGGTACTTAAATCTGCATACTATCAAGGATTTCACAAAAATTTGAACACTGATTATCGACAACGATCTTTAAATGGAAAAAGCGAGTGAAAAGACTAATCAACACAACTTGATGTTATTAGTTAAACACCACCTAATTCACGAAATGTTAAGCTGAAATAAACCTCCATTCTTGAGCATTGAAATCAAAACAAGAGACAAGATCTAAAACTAACAAAGAGTGCTAAACAACGAAGTTAATTCTAAACACCTTTATTTAGTTAACTAAAATATGTATTCATAATAGCTAAAACAAAAAATAAACCCAACACTTCACATCAAATGAGGAAGGAATACGAATGTTACCTGGTTCTATGCAGCGACTGGAACTCAAGCCTGGACGTGACGAATTCCAACACCACTTCGACTCAAAATATTTGTGAATCACCAAAATTTCAGCAACGAAAATAAGAACTCCCAAAAACATAGCGGGGTGTTCTTTTTCTCGCCTCCAAAATCTCCTCCCCTAAACAGTAAGAGTGAGGGAGTTTATATAGGACAAACTCTGGGTCGATATAAAGGGGAAAACGATGTGGGACTCTGGAAATTTTCAAATCCAAATTGGGTCTTGGGTCTCTTAATGTGAAATGGGTTTAATGAATTTTGGCAAAAATTTTGGGTTAAAGGATATCTGATGGTCCAAATATGGACTAAATAAAGTCCCTTAAGAGAGTTTCAAAGGGAAATGAGATGGATTATAAAGTCAACTAACTACTCGAGCTTCTTAACTTTACCAACATTAAAATAATTATTTCAAAAGGTTAGATCTTAATTAAATTGCTAGTTTTAAAGAAAATAAGTTGCATACTTAATTGAAACTCTGTTTTTAGTAAAATGATTTTCTAGCTATTTATGCAAATTGATAAATTATATAAATCTATATATTTTACGTATTGGGGAGTGTCGTGAGTTTGTGAGGAAAAAGTTGTAAGATTGTAATTAAGAATTTTGATTACAATCAAGTATGTGTGTAGGATTCGTCTAACAAGTTTGAGAAACTTTACGGATGGTAGAAGACTTATACCTGGGGTGTTGTGCCTTTAATAACTAGGAATTAGAGTTTATAATTTCTTAGCTAGAAATTAGAGTTTATAATTTCTTAGCTAGGAATTAGAGTTTATAATTCCTTAGGTTACATATGTTTGTAATCTTTCGTTGAGGCTCAGAGTTTAATGGAGTGGAGTTAAATCCTACAGGGGTGTAGGTCGTGGTTTTTACCCTCTATGATTTGGGGGTTTTCGCGATAATATATTGTGTCATTATTTTATTTGTTTTATAAAACGAAACTTCTGAAATCTTCAAAGTAACATATAGAATATACTTGTTCCTTAGACAAATTTGGGGTTCAGAATTCCAACAGAGTGAAATTTAGTGGGAAATGGAAGAATGATAATGGAGAAATGGAAAGACCTAGAGAGAGTAGAAAGAAAAAAAGTAGTCAAAGACAAGTGATTTAGTCGAGAACATGTTGCTAAAAGTTGTACAACATCAGCCCCTATTGTTTAGTTTGACTAAGTCTGCAGTACTGCTATATTTTAGCTTTCAGTTGGTAGTTGTTTTCTTTTAACGTGATAGTTTTCCTATTGTGCAGTATTTGCAGAATTTTGTTCCTAATCTTTAGGTGAGTTGGTTTAGTGGAATTACAGTAGTGGTTTAGTGGAAATATGATTCAATAATATGTAAACCTATATAAGTCTACAAAGCCTATTGAATAAAATCATCCGGTAACAATCTCTGCAAACAGAATTTGACTATCATTTATTCTTCCTGTTATTTTCTTTTTCAACTATTGATTTCTCTATCAAAGTTGTCTTCGTCATTTCGCATCAGAGCCAGGTTTAAAAGAGAGAAAGAGAAGTCACACATCTATTGCGATGACTGATTTACAAGCCATAGGTGGAGTTAAGAAACTCAACCATCAAAATTACAAAACATGGATGACATGTATGACTTCCTACATGGAAGGTCAAGATCTTTGGGAGGTCGTCAATGGAAGTGAAGTCAAACCAGGGGAAGAAGAACCAAATGGCGCTTTGAGAAAATGGAACATTAAAGCAGGAAAAACATTATTTTCCCTCAAGACGACCATCGAAGAAGACGTGTTGGAACATATACGAGATGCTGGAACACCAAATGAAGCTTGGGACACACTGGCTGCACTCTTTTGAAAGAAGAAAGACACACGACTACAACTTCTAGAAAGTGAGTTATTGTCGATAGCTCAAAATGATATGACCATTGCACAATACTTTCACAAAGTAAAGGCGATATGCTGTGAAATTTCACAATTGGAACCAACAACTCCAATTGGGGAAACCAGGATGAAAAGAATAATCATTCATGGTTTGAGATCTGAGTACAGAAATTTTGTCACTACAGTACAGGGATGGCAAATTCAACCATCACTTGTTGAGTTTGAGAATATGCTTGCTGGCCAAGAAGTCATGGCTAAGCAAATGGTCGGAGTTTCACAAAAAGGTGAGGAGGAAGCACTCTGTATCAACAAAAGCAGAGGGAACTCCAAGAAGTACACTGTAGCTAGGACGAAAATAAGTGATGATAAGGAAAAAAATCATCAAGGAAAGGAGAATTATCGTCCAGGGGGAGCTTCAAAGAACTATTGGGGCAAAAACAAGAGGTTTGAAGGGAAGTGTCATCACTGCGAAAAGAAGGGCCATAAAGCCAAGGTTTGCTGGTTCAATAAAAAGGTTGTTGAGAGCAACTCTGCAGCCACTTCTAGTCCAACGGAAAAGAGTGAAGATGATTGGGATGCTGAAGCATTTTTTGCTGTAGAACAAAAGGAGTTAGCTCTTACAGTAACAACCTCTAAGCAAATTGATTATGAAAATGATTGGATTGTTGACTCGGGGGGCTCAAACCATATGACTGGCAACAAGGAGAAGTTGCAAAATCTAACCAAGTACAAGGGAAGTTGTGAGGTGGTGACAACCGATGATACAAAATCATCGATAGCTCATATCGGTAAGGCTGTAGTATCACCAAATAGTAGTGCTGATCTGATGTTGCTTCAAAATGTTTATCATGTCCTAGGTATGAAGAAAAATCTCCTTTCAGTAACACAGCTAACATCTACAGGTCAATTTATTCTGTTTGGTCCGCAACATGTAAGAATATATCATGATCTTGAGATTAAAAAAGAGCCAGTAATGAAGGGACAAAGATTGAATTCCGTCTATGTAATGTCGGCAGAAACCACATATATAGACAGGACAAGGAAGAATGAAACTGCAGACTTATGGAATATGCGGTTGAGCCAAGTTAGCTACTCTAAACTATGTGTCATGATGGAAAATTCAATGCTAAATGGTCTTCCAAAACTCTCAGTAAGGACTGATGTTATATGTGCGGGTTGTCATTATGGTAAAGCACATCAGTTGCTTTATGAAAAGTCAAAATATAAGGTCAAGGAACCATTAGAGTTAATTCACTCTGATGTATTTAGACCTGTCAAGAAACTCTCTGTTGGTGGGATGAAATATATGTTAACCATCATTGATGATTTTTCCAGGTATGTATGGATTTATTTTCTGAAGGAAAAGTCTGATACATTTTCAATATTCAAAGAATTTAAAAAGGTTGGTGAAGCAGAAGCTGGCAAGAAAATTCTTTGCCTGCGAACTGACAGTGGTGGGGAATACACCTCATATGAATTCTCTAAATTCCTTCAGAAGTATCAAATATCAAAATACTCCACAACAAAATGGTGTAGCAGAAATCTGTCGGAGCTTGCTTCACGCAAAAAATATTCCGGGACAATTTTGGGCGGAAGCTATGAAAACTGCAGCTTTTGTGATCAATAGAATTCCCCAACAAAGGTTAAGTTTTTTTCCAGCTTTTGAAAAGTTATGGAATATGAAACCATCAGTTAGCTATTTTCGTGTTTCCGGATGTGTATGCTATGTATTTGTACCTAACCATTTACGTAGCAAGATGGAAAAAAAGGTTGTTAGGCATATCTTTGTAGGGTATGATAGTCAACGAAAAGGGTGGCGTTGTTGTGACCCAAGCACGGGAAAGTGTTACACTTCTCGGAATGTGATTTTTGATGAAGCTTCTTCATGGTGGTCTTCAAATAAGGAAATCCTGCCAGATTAAAATGTTCTAAAAGATGTATTAGACTCGTCCCATATCCAGCTGAGTCTAGATGAAGCTGAAGCTGAAGATGAAGCTAGCGAACATAGTGCTAAAGAAGGCTTGGCTCAAAATCCTTGGCAAACTGGTGTGTATCAACAACAAAGTGAAGCAGACGAGCTAAGTGGAAGAAACACACCCCAGACTCTTAGAAGGTCATCAAGTATCAGAAAGCTTAATCCAAAGGGGGTGTTAAAAGTTGTACAACATGAGCCCCTATTGTTTAGTTTGACTACGTCTGTAGTATAGCTATATTTTAGCTTTCAGTTGGTAGTTGTTTTCTTTTAACGTGATAGTTTTCCATTGTGTAGTATTTGCAGAATTGTGTTCCTAATCTTTAGGTGAGTTGGTTTAGTGGAATTACAGTAGTGATTTAGTGGGAATATGATTCCATAATATGTAAACCTATATAAGGCTACAGAGCCTATTGAATAAAATCATCCAGTAACAATCTCTGCAAACAGAATTTGGCTATCTTTTATTCTTCCTGTTATTTTCTTTTTCAACTATTGATTTCTCTATCAAAGTTGTCTTCGTCACATGTGATTTGTTAAAAACAAGAAATAGTGTACATATGTTGTGCGTTTTTAGAAAAGTATTTTTTACTTGCGGCAAAACTTTTTTAAATAAGATTTTTATTTCTTTTATATGATCTACAGGTAAGTAGGAAAAAAATTCTAAAAATATATTTAAATATTTAAAACAAAATAAGAAAAATACAAACATAAAAATAAGTTATGAGGAGAGAGTTAGATGAGGTGGAGTATATTTTTATTTTATTTTATTAAACAGTTATGATTTAATTCATTTGATTGATCACTCTTCATTTTTATCAACATTTAATGGATAATTATATAGTGATATTACTTGTGCCATTTCAAAAAAAACAATTTACGAATCGTGTGATTTATGAATTAACTATATAAACTACTAATATATCATCACATTTGAAGAATAATGCAAAGATTATAATATTATAAAATAATGACTTGTTGAAATTACCATACCTTTCCTTTGATTTTTCACATTTATATGCTAAGTTAATCCAACAATAATTGCATATCTAATATAATCTCGTAAGCTAGATTTGAGAAGAAAAGTCGATATGTTTGGGTTTGTGTTATATGTATCGAGAGAGGTGGATGGTGAATACTAAAAACTTGAAGGTGTCCATTGTAGAGAGTTCTTCCATGGCCAGGAGAACCAATTAGTGTTTTTCCAGAGTCCATTGGATATAATCCTAAGGAGACAACGATGTTAGTTGTGGTTTTGATGCTTTTTATTGAACTTATCTCTCCAAATTTGTTTGCAAAGAAGTCTTTGTTGTCTATAGCATCGACAGTTGGAAAGCCAATAGCTATAGATAAAGCTACTCAAATAAGCCAAGACCAAGCACAACTAGGGTCAAGGTTATACTTGATCTAAAGGAAAAAATTCCAAATCGTATAAGATTGTAAGCACCAAGATCATGATGAAGATAATTGTCGTTTGATCTCGAAAAGAAATTAAAAAATAACAAACAAATTGATGGTAAAATTAATGTTGCTTTGAAAGGTACTATCAATAGTGAAAAGTATCAAGGTGATGCGAGAGAAATATTAAATGAAAAAAGAAAGGTTGATCAACAATTGGTTGTTGCCAATTCTGAGCAAAATCGTACACACACTCAACTGATGTTGTTACAAGTAATATTGTTGTCCAAACAACAACTGAATATAAAGGGAAAACATCAAGAGTTGGGGTTGATGCGCGCCGAGAGTTGGTTCAGGCCAAAAATTAATGGAGCCAGGACACAAACTAATGGATACATCTGACGATGTTGAAGATGCTGAAAATTCTGGGAAGCATGTTTTGCAAGTTGAAACCAAGAATGTAACTAAAAATTAGACACAGACTGCACACAAAAATTCAACTAGTAATTGAAGCATTTCCCCGACTAGTCAAACTAATTCTCCATGCAATTGAAAAGGGTGTGAATGAAAATTTTCATGACAGTGAAAAAAGACAAGATATTAGTAATGTCTCAAGAGACCTATTATTTTCGAATAACTTTGATGCTTTATCAAACTACTAGAAATTCGTCGTTTGCCGACCGCAAAAATAGTCTGAATGTAGTCAGAAAATAGAATTTTTCGATGACTTTCTGACTATTTTTGGGTAGTCGGCATATTGGACGTCGTAAAATATTTACCGGCTACAGTAGTTAGACTTTGCCGATTACCGTAGTCAGAAAATATAAAACTAGTCCTGACCATTAAACTATCTAAATGGCCGACTATAGTAGTCGGAAAAATATTAAAATAATAGTTTATTAATTAAAAAAATCCCAACTACAGTTGTCGTAGTATTAAGTAATTAATTATTTAATTAATATATCTTCCCACTACAGTATAAGCATTTAAGTATTTTTATGACTAGTGTAGTCAGAATAACTAATTTATTAAATAAATAACTAGGTACTCTCCGATTCCGTAGTAGGCAATATGATTTTTTTTGAAGAAGTCAGGTCAATTTGCAGATTACTGTGGTAAAAAAATTGCATTTTATATAGAAAAAATTGTTTACTTGATACACCACCTGTTAAATTATACTACCATCCATTCGTAAAAGTTTAACAATAAAATCAAACATCAAATACATTCCTAATCATTCAGATTTTCATTCAATATAACTAAGTTTAAAAGTTCAAGCATCACCTGAAGCAAGTCTAATAAGCGTTAAACTGTTATTCAAAACAGAAGTAAAAGTTAAAAACAAGTCTAAATCTCATAGAAAATGTTCAAACATACTAAATAAATTTCTTCCGAAGAGTGAGAAGTTGAAGAACCAAACAACAATGGCAATGAATGAATTGAGGAAGGTTGTACTCATAGTCCATATATTTTACCTTTCTTCACACCTTCTGCCATAATTATTTTCTTCCTTCTGCCTTATTTATCCATATATATCATCATATGACAGTTGTGTCGTGGGCCAGCCTAAAACAAAAGTTGTGTTTCACTCCGTTCATGCAAGCCTCTTTCAAATGAATCAAATCATTAGAAAACTACTATTTATGCCTCATAACATATTAACCAAAACTTTACTTTTGAGAACCAACAAAACAATTCAACCATAGGGCATAGCCTTTTACAAATTAATAATGACCTCGTTTATAACTTGGGAACAAAATATCAAATAAGCAACAGAATTACAAATTTTGTTATCATTATATCCTTCAAGTAATGATTTAGAGTAATGTTTGAGGAAATGTTTGAGTCATTTTTTAGAAATATTTTACAACCTTTTAGAACTTGTTTTATGACTTGAGTACTTGAGTATGAGGATGAGGAGAGTTGAGTTTCATTTTTCAAAATTATTATAACGGAACTAAGTATTCCAAAGAGTATATACTTTTACATTTTACATGATAGGAAATCTTATTTCCAAATGAGTTCATGAGGAGTTTTTAGCATAATCTCTTTTAAAAGAACCTTTTGAGTAATAATCTCAAAGTATGAGTATGTGAAAATGTTTTAAACATATGAGCATCTGTTATTTTATTGGGAGTAGTATTTAGCACTGATATGAGGATGAATTCAGACAACTCAAAGTCCACATAAACCATGTATGCTAACATGGGTAAAGGGCCATACTTTTTAGATGATTCCTTATTGCTTTTTAAGCATATCTTAGTGGACCTGCATAGTTGTGGATGTTCTATACTCTGGCAAGGTATAACACAATTATGGCAGCGTGGGCGAGATGATGTACCATCATATAGCTCATAGTGATGGTTGTCGGTTAGAGAATAAAAGTAAAGAGTTATTATTGTATTTTTAAATACTATGAGTTATTATCAACTGTTTTAAAATATTTCTTTATGTTGCATCTTTACTGTTTCTTTTATATTGAATTGACTTGAGTATTCTTTAGTTGAGATGAGTTGATTTGAGTTGATTTGAGATGAGGTGAGTATGTTTCCCCTTTTTAATACTTCAACCTTATGTTTATGCTTTAGAGTTCCCTTTGCATTCTCATACATTCAATGTACTGACTCCATTTTGCCTAAATCTTTTTATGATACAGAGACATGTAATCTGGGTCATCAACATGCGCTCTTTTGATACCACTTGTAGTCTTGAGTTGCTTTGGTGAGCCTCATTGCGTCCGTAGGATTCCAGTTTTACTTCTAGTTTTGTTAGGATATCGTGGGTCTTGTCCTGATTTCCATTCTAGTTATTAGAGGCTTCATTGACAATATTGTTTGGAGAAGTCTTTTCTATTTTAAATTTTTAATGTTCAAGACTTTAGTTGCCTCTTTTGGCTAGTTGAATGTATTTTTATAAATATTCTAAGATTATTTACTTTGAGACCTTTTGAGAAACTATTACTCTGAGTTGATATATTGTTGAGTAAGTATTTCGCTGTGTATTGATCCAGGACAAAGGTTTGCCTGGGGACCAACTTTGGTTCTCGAGTGTTGGTAATGTTTAAGGTGTAGGTTGAGGTTTTGAAAAACTTAATATATATGAGCCGTGTCTGTAGAATCATGGTAATCGGCATGTAATGCGCCACATATATAATTAGGAGGCTACAACATTTAGGAAATTATTCCATTCCTGTTTACTCTTTTTCGTGCGATAGAGTTTAACTCTACGAAAGTTTCTTTCTACTTTGTTCTTGCGTGTATCTTTCAGATCATGCATACACGAAGAGATTTTAGAGATCGTCCTGCTAGGAGAAATGTTGATCCCTAGGATCAGGGGGTCCCCAATTCACCAGAAGTGCAGCTCCAAAGAGAACTAATGCTATGTTCTAGGATTCTATCCAGATGTTGACCCACGTTGTTACCAATAATCTTGGTCAACGAAGAGTTGATCAATAGGATGTAATACCCCGGAAACTAGGGAACTAAACTACAGAGTTCTAGAGTCTTGCATGAGAGTTTTAGAGTTTGGTATAAGGGTTTAAACAATAAAAATGAATCCCGTACTTAGAATAATGGTTTTAGGGTAAGGTCGTCAAGGTACGATCTCGCATGAACCACCCAAGGGGTCCTTGACGAATACTCTTAAAATAGCCCCAATGGTGTAAATTTCAGCCACCCACGATTTCCATCTAATGGCCATGGATGGACCCACGACATTGGAAAATGATCTTTCTTAGTCTATGCATTTAACTTGAGGTAGTCGATACAGATTCTCAAATCCACTCATCGGCCTCATTGGAAGAAGCTCATTAGAATTAGGAACTACTATGACTCTTCCTTTTTTGGCAAACACAAAACTGGGAAAACCGAACTACTATCAACAATGGGATATCTGACTCCAACATCTAACCACTTAATGATCTCTTTTTTTACAACCTCTTGCATATGAGGATTCGGTCTCTTTTGATGCTCCATACTTGGTTTAATGTTCGACATGAGCTAGATTTTATGAGAACAAATGCCCGGAAGAATCCCAATAATGTATGCAATAGTCTATCTTATAGCCCTCTTTAACCACTTCAACACCGATATCACAACCTCTTTTTGTCCTATACTCAAGTATGTAATAATAATGACGGACAAGGTTTTTTTTGTCCCAATAATACATACCTCAAGTGAGATGGAAGAACTTTAAGTTCCACTTTTGGAGGATCATCAACAGACGGTTTTGCAGGTGGGATGTCTTGATTCATCATTATTAATTCCAATTGTTTTTTTGGCTTGAAGCGAAATTAGAACCGATCAAGTGCAACAACTACCTCATCATACTCATCAATACCCTCACTGTCGAAATTCATCATTAGCGCTGCTAGTGCATTAACACCTAACCTCTATTTAATAGACATTTCAGATTCTCGCTCCACACTATGATTTACTACCGATATTAATGTAGGATAACTTTCATCATTTGATTGACTTGGTGCAGTTATGATAGCAAGCGTGCTCCTACCAATATTTTCTTTTACACTGCTCCATGCCTTATTGTTTTGGGAAATTCTCTCAAGTTTTCAATGATCTCCAAAAAAGTGTAGCCATCATATGATCCTCAAGCAATAGTATCTAACACAACCTTTCCATTGTCATCCTGTCCTCAGTAGAAGTACTCCTTCTGTGACTCATCATTTATGAGGTGATTCAAAACACTCTTCATAATCCCAAAGAACCTTTCCCTTGAACTGCTAACGACTCTCCAGGAAGTGCTGTGAAACTATTTAATTTATCCTTGTAATTCAATTTCTTCAAAAACGAGAAAAACCTCGCCATGAACACCTTATGCAATTAGTCCCATGTATAGATCGAATTGTATGGAAGCTCAGAAAACCACACAACAACATCACCAGTCAACAACAAAGGGAATACTCTTAAACCTATGATGTTCATATCCAAAATCGTCCCACACAACTCTTACAGACACTACTCAAGCTAGCCATGTGAGCATATGGATCTTCTGAAGCTAACCCAACAAACAACCCTTTTGCAGTAAGATTTTGCATAAGACTACTAGTCACCACAAATGTATGTCAAAGAGGTAGAGGATGTAGAACAATAGGGCCGTCTGATCAAAACCGCATCATAGTCCTCCCACTAGTTATCACGAGCACTCGGTACTGGTGGATTATGAACCCTTTCTACATTTCTTATTAGATGACCATTTTAAACCTCTGTGGCTTCATTAACAACTCTAGGAAGTTGAAGCTCAACTCCATCTCTTTGACCCTCTCCAATTGGATTAGTGTGTACTCCTTGGTTAGCCATTTTCCTAAAAGTTTTTCTCAAATTGGGATCTAGGGGGTCAAGGTTTCCCCTTGACTCTGTGTACTTGGCATAGACAAAATATAAGACATGTATAAAATAAAAACAAAGCAAAAACGTAAATTGAGGAAATATTTTACTAATGTTCAATAATGTAGGTAAACTTAATCTAAACGTTGTATTTCTCGGTAAGGGCGCCAAATTTATACACTCAAATTACACCTCATTAAGAAATATAAGACATCTTTATCCAGTAAAGAATCCAACTTGTAGGTTGGGGTTGACCCCACGAGAAATATGGTTTAGACTTAAACTTAACTCACAATTATCTCTTTTCAGTTAAACTATTTCTGAGAAAAGTAAACAATATTTTTTTTTTAAAAAAAAATAATAGATTGTTGGTTTGAATGATTAAGTAACAAGTAAACAAGATTAACAATTTGAGATATCAATATAAGATGGAAACTAGGGCATATGTGTTCCCCACAAGCTCTTAACGTAATAATTCTCATAATAGTAATCATATCCTAGTGTTTGACATGCAATACTGATAAGGTATGTAATCCTAACTTATTGGTAATCGTCGTAGGAACTTTCACTCATGACTTGGTATATCTACGAGTGTCTTATTTACTAATCCTTACCTTTACCCATGATTAGTCATCATGTCAATTTGGTTGGGTATTAAACCTCACGTCAATTGATTAAAGTCAAATTATTAGATGGCAAAAAATCCTTACTAAATCTATGTTGTTTAATCTTTTTATCATTCATTACTTCCTTGGTAAGGCAATTTCCAACGTTGTACACTACTAGAAAGAATTGTAAATGAAAAGATTAACAATACATGCATTAACACTATTCAAGAATTACTTAATTATTATTCATACGTCTTTATTGCTCATGGTTCTCGCAACCCTAATTGTGGATTTAGCTACTCATGATTGAGAGTTCACAATTCATATTTAGATTAAAAGAAATCATGAACTTACAATTAGAATAGATGAAAACCGAAATCTTGAATTTAAATTCAAAGTGCAACTGCATAAATCATCTTTGGAAAATAAATTGCTAAGACTTTGCAGAATAATTCTAGAAGACCAAAAACTAAAGTCTACAATAATGTCTAACCTCCAAAAAAGGGAAATTACAACTAATATTTATAGAAGACAAATCCTAAACCAACTAGGAAAGGAAAATAAGGAAAATTAGTCCAGGACGTGGTTTCGACTGACGATAGTACTTACGGACCGTGGGTCGACCTACGAACCGTGAGTTGACCTACATTCAGTGGGCCACCTCCAAGGTTCAGGTAGTCGAACTCAAAATTTCTTGTCTCATCGACGGAAGTGCATGACAGGCCATCACTTGACCTATGGTCTGTCATTGTTTTTCGTGGTTCCACACTTGGTCTAAATTCCCTAACATAACCTACACTACATCCCCTACAGGTCGTCGTTAGACCTACGGTCCCTCGTTGGCCTCATTATCTCCTGTTGCTGCTCTCTTCAAGCAAGTTTTCTGTCAAGTGCTACCGAACCAATGTCCAGTAAAAGATTACATAAAAACATTATTTCTAATAATAAAGTATCCCAAGACACACACAAACTCTAAGTGTAATTCATAAAATATATCGTAAACTCACGGTATATCAAAAAGCAACCTTAAGCTTTTTCCAATAAACAGGACCCGCATCAACTGCCCTCTCTTCCTTCTATTGGTTGAACCAAACTTGAGAAACACCCTTAAGCTGATAAGAGGTCAATTCCACCTTTTCTTCTATCTCCATTCCTACGATCATCAACACCTTGTATACCACATCAATAATCTCTTGAGGATCTTCCACAATCTTGGAACCATGAAATTTTGAGGTATTCATTATAGTGAAGTCTCTCACTTTAGTTGTCGTAGTATCCACATTTGGGTTCACATGGACCACAACCTCCCTATTGGCTTAGGTCATCATGGATTGATCCAATACTTGAAAACCATCCCTAAACTTTGCATTAGCCACTTGCTTGGCCAAAGGGTCAACCGAAACTTGTGGACCTCCTTGAGGAGCTTGAGGTGCTTCTTGTTCCACATTTTAATTGATATTCCTCCAATGGGTCATATCTTAAAGTATCTGAAAAAGATTAAGAGAGAGACATATAGATTTATAATCTATAACGTGACTATAGAATGATGAAAAAGTTGAATTTCCTAAACATCTTATAGCCACATATATATAAATGTGGGGTGCTTCACACTCGTGAACAATATTCTACTTGGCATAATTAATGAGACATCCTAGGATCTTTTTGAGCACAAACCTTGTGCTCTGCATACCAAATTTATCACCACCTAAAGTAGATTGTAGCCATAAAATGATGTATAGAATCCCGAGAGGCCCTACACAATACACTTAGCATACGTCATACAAGATAATAAAAGTAAGAGTTCAAAAAAGAGCATTCATTAGGTGTCGGTCAGGCCCCTCTTGATTTGGGGTGTGACACATAAGTTATAAGAACCTACAATAAGACTCTTAAGTATTCTTATATTAAAAATTCATACCAATTCGATGTTGATGTCATCAAGTTGTCCCAATCGTGAATTTGAGTAGGGAAGGGCATGGCTTTTCAATATACATTGGTTAAAATTGAAATTTGTAGAGTCTGGAAGGTTTATTTAACCATGAAGGATAGCAATTATTAATAAATTGTTTGAAAATAATATTTTACATGAAGTGCTAATGCTAACTCGTAAAAGTATTTAATAATGATATATTTGTCACTTTGTACTAACATATCTTCCTCAGATTTCATGTATTTGTAATAGACATTCTAATGTCATTTATATCATCTCAAATTTCTTTAATTAGCATGAAATACACATGCAATGCATGTGACCCAAAACTAGTAATAGAGATATTCCCATGAGGTCTCATACAAAGTAAGATTTATATTATCTCTTATGATTGACCATGATAATTTTACTTGAGAATCTATATTAAGAAATTTTTTAATGCATCGGAACTATGTGTTACTATTTCATTACTTTTTCTAACTTTTGGTTATACTTGATATGTTAATGGAAAGAGATTGTTTAAATGGAAAATTATAGCTAGAGAAGAATTTGTATATGTGTGTACATAATAGTAAGAGTAATATTAAAGATTTTAGGTCGATACGGTCCAAAAGTTCCTATAAAAACATAAAACCAAAGTAAACTTACTACATGAATAAAATATCTCCCTACTAGCTGATATTAATATATTCAACCGCTTATTTCTTAGAAAATAAATGGCTCATGTTTTTACCTTGGAACAATAAATAAACAAAGCTTTGGCAAATATAATTTGAAGTAAATAAACAAAGCTGTGGTAAATATAACTTGAAATAGAAAAGTTTTTGAACAATAGATTAAAAAATAAACTAAGAGACTATAACTTGATAGAAAAAAGGAGAAATTATTTCAATTAAACACAAGCAAATACTAAGAAAGTCATCTTGGAGAGACCAAACATTCTGTAAAAGCAAATCCATTATGAAGGATACCATGAGGCAATAATTTAAAGGGACCTCTCTGTGTCCTATATGCGTTTTCCCCTGATTCACAATGTAAGCACCAGAATAACACTTCACCATCTACAAATCTATATTTTGGTGCGGCTATACATATATCAGGATCTGCTATAGAAAATATTGTATGCCAAGACTCCTCAAGACCATAATCTTTCAGCACCCATAACGTAAAAGTGTGGTTGCCTTCAATATACGCATTAGTATAAGCACACAACATTCCATCCAGTACTGAAATCCCAATATTAATGCTGCTCAAGCTTATATTCTTTGGTAATGATATTCTCTATACACTTCATGGGAAATATCAAATGAAACCACAAAATAATTCTTTGAATTACCAATCCAATTAAATGATCCATGTAGAAATGCCAATGAATACATACCATGCACCATATAGGAAATGTCATGAGGATGTTAAATAATTTTTCTCCAAGAACCACTTTTTAGTGCGTGAACTTCACCAGGTACTCTGCTACGATCACTTACACCATTGGGAATTTTTAATATTTTATAATCATTAGTGGACGAGTCAAAACACTTTCCCAAACATGAAAATTCCTCCATTGGAAATTCTTGAGTGGGAAGTATAACCGATTTTCCGGTGGAGGGATTCCATAGAAAAAGTATTTGACGTTCAAGGCTATTTTCATAAATCTTGATAATAACCAAACTGTCACAACAATAGGACTATGCAATGTAGTGGCTCAATATTTAAAGGGAATTTCAGTTCCTGTACATCCTCTACTAGTTGAGTTGATGATATCGAACAACAATTAAATGGAAAATATAGACTTCTTAGGGCATAATTTGTAGAACAAAAAATTTTGGAATTTTTTGTCCTTCTTGGCATGAATGAGATTTTTCATCTTAAAATATGGCACATCGATCAGTGTACCCCAAAATTGTGAAACACATTTGAACCGAAGAAGAGACCACACATGCAACCTACAAAGAATTCCACCAAGTATATTCTCTTCAGAGTAAACATCCATAGCCTAGATAGAAAAGAAAGTTCTATGACACACCTTTTTTAAGTAGTGACATATTATGTAATTGCAACCAAAAGCTTTAAAATGATAAATGAGAAAGCTTCTTAATTTATTTTATCTACTATTACGAAAAAACAAATATTAAAAAATTAGAAAATTTTAATAAGTGAATAAATCTAAATCCTTTGTCAGCTAAAACATGAGAGAGAACTAATAAGACAAGCATTTTAAGAATTTCTAACTATTCAATGTTTCAGTGAAGGCATAAAGCTGGTGTAAAAATCATATATTTTTCACGTATCATTAGTTTCTAGCGTTACTTTAACATTTTTGTGGGTTGAACAATTAATGTTTGGAAGTGATGCATTCTTGTTCTACTAAAGTTTACCAATAGGTGTGTGTTTGGTATTTAAAAGAATGATCTTAGGCTTGTATATTTATTTTATCCACTTTGTTTCAGAATTATCAATTTGGTCCTTGCAAAATAATTGATGATTCAATTCTTTTTCATGGAATGATAAAACCTAAATAGAGAAAAGAGACATTTTATCCATAGAAATATAGCAAACATAGATACTAAGTCAAACAAACAACAAATTGAATAAATAAACTCAATTGGTTACACGTAAACTCACTTGTTCCCGATCAACAATATTCATCATTTTTTCTTTTTTTGATGGTTTCACAACTGTTGATCCTGAATTCAGAAAATTTGATGAAATTGACTTAAGTTGTTAAAAATAACACACACATATCCAAAATAGAAAGAAAAAAAAAAGCAAATACCTTTGAGAATTTGATTGAAAATAATTGACTTGTTGTTGAGATGTTTATCTACCGTCTTTGAAGATTTGATTTGAATGCTTAATTGTTTGCCTTATATATAAATTGGTTATAGTTATTTATGGAAAAAACATAGATATATTACCAATAGAAGAAATTTTATAATCTACCTAATATATACTATCCAAAAAAATAATACTATAATTTTATTTCCATAGAATCACTATATATATATATATATATATATATATATATATATATATATATATATATATATATATATATATATATATATATATATATATAAAATTTATATTTAATAAAATAAATTTATCTATTATGAGATAAAAATTATTCTTCTAGTCTTAACGGTGTTATTCACTGTTGAGTGTTAATTTATTAAAATATTGGATTATTTTGTTCCATTTAGCAAGAAAACATGTCATACAATGTCAGATATTAAAATACTATATATTAAGTGATTTTTTTTATGAAACTCATAGACAAAGGAAGAAATAATTATGTCCATACTTTTTGCTTGCAGTTTTATCTTTCCTCATAGTAAATTTATCATCATTATGTTAAACCAAGTTATATATGAGTTTGTATATTATTAAGGTGGGCATGCATATAGATATACACACACCATATTAGTCACACTATGCGTGTTCTAATTTAAAAAAATACTTATTTATATCTTGTATACTATATGGTATAAATTGTGTATAATGAATATTATTATATAATACATTGAATAAATCAAGTATGTTATTTGGATTATAAATACATTGTGTTATTAATGTGTATTTGAAACACCCATTACAAGATAAGCTTGCAAGAAATTTATATAGCAGTTTCTACTCTTTAAAAATAAAGGTCTATTCATTTTCTTTAAATGAACTACTTATTCGATGTAACGATCCGAGCAACACCCTCGACGTGGCCGGCACTCAAAAAACATTGATGGACCCCAAGCGAACCCTCATCCTGACTGACTACAAGCGAACGACTAACTCAAGCATACAAAAGCTTAAAAAGTGAATAAAATTCATGATACTCAAATACAAAGTTTTAACTCATATGATAAACTCTGAATATACTGGAATATTCAATTAGCCAAAAATAGGCATCTCGTGTCTTTAAAATATTTAACAAAATAAATGAACAGACTCCTCAAACTCTACTCTCTATCTATGAAGCATCTACTGTTACAAAAGAATATTAGGACAAGATCCATGACATCTCAAACTACTAGCTGCAAGATAAAGGTGAAGTCCTCCAGAATGTAAGAAGGCTCACCAAAGGTGATTGGAATATCCCATGACCGGAACGGATAGCCTGTTGATGATCTTGAATACCTTTATCTTCATCATGAAACAATGCACGACAAATGGCTCAGTACATGGCATATACAAGCTTGGAAGGGGAATTCTAAAACATAAACATAATCTTGAACTTGTAAAAAAGAAACATACTTACCTCTTCTAAACTCATTCAACTCAACTCAACTCAAAAAAAACATAGTTCAATTCAAATCAGAAAAAATAGGTCTTAACTCAACAATAAGATACAAACTCTGGATTAAACAACAATAAAATATGCAATATATGGAAATCTTTTAAAAAAATAGATAGATACTCAATGTATTTAAGAATATAATACACACAGTTTGACTGCAAGGATACAAAATAAACTTTTTTTATATATAAAAATACAAAATAAACTTTGTGTATATAAGAATACAAAATATTTCTGTAGGAGTTTCTCTAACTGACAACCATCATGATGAGCTATATGATACATCGTCTATTTTACGCTACATGAACTTTCCTATACCTTGTCGGGGGATTGAACTCCTCAACTAAGTGGATCCACTAGTCTATGCTAAAAAGTTCTACGGAATCATTTAAAAAGTATGACCCTTTCTACCTACGTTATCTACATGATTTATGGGGGCTATGAGTTGTGTGAACTCTTCTCTATATCGGTGCTCAATACTACTCCCAAAATATAACTACCTCATATGTTAAAAAGCATAACTCTTTCTGTATTTTGAGATAATTACTCAAAATCTTTCTCTAAACAAAAGAGATGGTACTCGTTTGCTCAAAACTCTTTTGGAAATCTTAGTTTCCTTTTTTAAATTTGAAAACATTTACTTTTTAGAATACTTAGTTTCCATATATCATTTTAAATGAAATGAACTCAACTCTACTCTTTCTCAAATCAAGTGCTCAATACCTTAAACAAGATTAGAAAAAATTGTAGAAGACTTCTCAAAGTAAGGTTCATGCCGAATTATGAACCTGAACGATTCTTGTTTTCAATAACCACACATAGAACTCAATAGTGGGAACTCAACAACTTAGAACTCAAAAACTTGAATGATACTACTTATTTCAAGAATGCTTAACCAGAGAGTTGATGCAAAATTATGGGCATGCACAACTTAACTCATGGACTTCATTATACTACTCATCTCAAGAATTGAGTTTTCTTGAGGTTTTGTTCTTCATTTGTTATTAATGCAGTTTCATGAAGTCTGGTTTTGAGTATAAGGGATGTACTTGAGGTATTTTGAGTAGATTTTCATTTACTTATGTTGGGTTGATTAATCTAAGGAAGTTTATAAGAACCCTATTAAACTCAACAATAAGATACAAACTCTGGATAAAACAACAATAAAAGATGCAATATATAGAAATCTTTTAAAACAATAGATAGATACTCAATGTATTTAAGAATATAATACACACAGTTTGACTGCAAGGATACAGAATAAACTTTGTTTATATATAAAAATGCAAAATAAACTTTGTGTATATAAGAATACAAAATATTTCTATGGGATTTTCTCTAACTGACAACCATCACGATGAGCTATATGATACATCGTCTATTTTACGCTACATGAACTTTCCTATACCTTGTCGGGGTATTGAACTCCTCAACTAAGTGGATCCACTAGTCTATGCTAAAAAGCACTACGGAATCATTTAAAAAGTATGACCCTTTCTACCTACGTTATCTACATGATTTATGGGGGCTATGAGTTGCGTGAACTCTTCTCTATATCGGTGCTCAATACTACTCCCAAAATATAACTACCTCATATGTTAAAAAGCATAACTCTTTCTGTATTTTGAGATAATTACTCAAAATCTTTCTCTAAACAAAAGAGATGGTACTCGTTTGCTCAAACTCTTTTGGAAATCTTAGTTTCCTTTCTTCAATTTGAAAACATTTACTTTTGAGAATACTTAGTTCCCATATATCATTTTAAATGAAATGAACTCAACTCTACTCTTTCTCAAATCAAGTGCTCAATACCTTAAACAAGATTAGAAAAAATTGTAAAAGACTTCTCAAAGTAAGGTTCATGCCGAATTATGAACCTGAACGATTCTTGTTTTCAATAACCACACATAGAACTCAATAGTGGGAACTCAACAACTTAGAACTCAAGAACTTGAATGATACTACTTATTTCAAGAATGCTTAACCAGAGAGTTGATGCAAAATTATGGGCATGCACAACTTAACTCATGGACTTCATTATACTACTCATCTCAAGAATTGAGTTTTCTTGAGGTTTTGTTCTTCATTTGTTATTAATGCAGTTTCATGAAGTCTCGTTTTGAGTATAAGGGATGTACTTGAGGTATTTTGAGTAGATTTTCATTTACTTATGTTGGGTTGATTAATCTAAGGAAGTTTATAAGAACCCTATTAAACTCAACAATAAGATACAAACTCTGGATAAAACAACAATAAAAGATGCAATATATAGAAATCTTTTAAAACAATAGATAGATACTCAATGTATTTAAGAATATAATACACACAGTTTGACTGCAAGGATACAAAATAAACTTTGTTTGTATATAAAAATACAAAATAAACTTTGTGTATATAAGAATACAAAATATTTCTGTGGGATTTTCTCTAACTGACAACCATCACGATGAGCTATATGATACATCGTCTATTTTACGCTACATGAACTTTCCTATACCTTGTCGGGGTATTGAACTCCTCAACTAAGTGGATCCACTAGTCTATGCTAAAAAGCACTACGGAATCATTTAAAAAGTATGACCCTTTCTACCTACGTTATCTACATGATTTATGGGGGCTATGAGTTGTGTGAACTCTTCTCTATATCGGTGCTCAATACTACTCCCAAAATATTACTACCTCATATGTTAAAAAGCATAACTCTTTCTGTATTTTGAGATAATTACTCAAAATCTTTCTCTAAACAAAACAGATGGTACTCGTTTGCTCAAAACTCTTTTGGAAATCTTAGTTTCCTTTTTTAAATTTGAAAACATTTACTTTTGAGAATACTTAGTTCCCATATATCATTTTAAATGAAATGAACTCAACTCTACTCTTTCTCAAATCAAGTGCTCAATACCTTAAACAAGATTAGAAAAAATTGTAAAAGACTTCTCAAAGTAAGGTTCATGCCGAATTATGAACCTGAACGATTCTTGTTTTCAATAACCACACATAGAACTCAATAGTGGGAACTCAACAACTTAGAACTCAAGAACTTGAATGATACTACTTATTTCAAGAATGCTTAACCAGAGAGTTGATGCAAAATTATGGGCATGCACAACTTAACTCATGGACTTCATTATACTACTCATCTCAAGAATTGAGTTTTCTTGAGGTTTTGTTCTTCATTTGTTATTAATGATATTCATGAAGTCTGGTTTTGAGTATAAGGGATGTACTTGAGATATTTTGAGTAGATTTTCATTTACTTTTGTTGGGTTGATTAATCTAAGGAAGTTTATAAGAACCCTATTATTCTAGGTGAATTAGGAAAAAATAAAATGAAGAAGAAAATTCATCGGCTTTTCTGGACACAGCTTGGGGCGACGCGCCACCAAGGCACCAAGGGGGATGGCGGCGCGCCACCAAGGTGCCAAGGGGTATATTTCCCCACACCTACATTGCACCCAAAAGAGGCTTCCAAAGTTTTTTGGTTGGCGCCCTGCGCCACTGAGTGCGCCAGGGTCACCAGGACTTTTACCATTTTGTTCTTCTTTCCATGTATGTTCCCTCATATTGTACCCATGTTCTGTAGTTGATATCCAAACTTAAAATCTTTATTAATACTTGAGAGATCCTATTTTTCCAAATCATAACTCTTCAATTCACATTTCAATATCAAGTAATGATTAAGAGTAATGTTTGAGCAAGTCTTTGAGTAATTTTTTAGAAGTATTTTACAACCTTTTAAAACTTGTTTTAAGACTTGAGTACTTGAGTATGAGGATGGGGAGAGTCGAGTTTTATTTTTCAAAATTATTATAACGGAACTAAGTATTTCGAAGAGTATATACTTTTACATTTTACATGGTAGGAAACCTTGATTTCCAAATGAGTTTACGAGGAGTTTTTTAGCATAATATACTTTAAAAGTACCTTTTGAGTAATAATATCAAAGTATGAGGACGTAAAAATGTTTTTAAACGTATGAGCATCTGTTATTTTACAGGGAGTAGTATTTAGCACCGATATGAGGACAATTTCAGACAACTCAAAGTCCACATACACCATGTATGCCAACTTTGGTAAATGGTCATACTTTTTAGATGATTCCTTATTGATTTTTACGCATATATTAGTGTATCCGCCTAGTTGAGGATGTCCTATACTCCGGCAAGGTATAGGACAGTTCTGGCAGTGTGGGCGAGATGATGTACCATCACATAGCTCATAGTGATGATTGTCGGTTATATAATCTCCCAAATAAGAGTAAAGAGTTATTATTGTATTTTAAATACAATGAGTTATTATCAACTTTTTTAAAATATATTTTTAAATTGCATCTTTACTGTTTCTTTTATGTTGAATTGAGTTGAGTATCATTGAGTTGATTATTCTTGAGTTGAGATGACATGAGTTGAGTTGAGTTGAGTTGAAATAAGGTGAGTATGTTCCCCCTTTTTATTACTGCAGGCTTATGTCTATGCTTTAGAGTTCCCTTTGCATTCTCATACATTCAATATACTGACTCCATTTTGCCTAAATCTTTTTATGATGCAGAGACATGTATTCAGGGTCATCAACAGGCGCTTTGTTGAAACCACTTGTAGTCTTGAGTTGCTTTGGTGAGCCTCATTGCGTCCGTAGGATTCCAATTTTATTTCTAGTTTTGTTAGGATGTCGTGGGTCCTGTCCTGACTTCCATTCAAGTTATTAGAGGCTTCATAGAAAATAGTGTTTTGAGAAGTCTTTTCTATTATAAATTTTTAATGTTCGAGACTTTAGTTTCCTCTTTTGGCCAGTTGAATGTCATTTTTATAAATATTCTGAGATTATTTACTTTGAGACCTTTTGAGAAACCATTACTCTGAGTTTATATATTGTTGAGTAAGTCTTTTGCTGTGTATTGAGCAAGGCCAAAGGTTTTCTTGGGGGCCAACTATGGTTCTCGAGTGTTGGTAATGTTTATGGTTTAGGTTGAGGGCGTGAAAAACTTAGTATTAGCACACAGAGTTCAAGAGTTTTAGGGTATCTATGAAGTCGTGTCTGTAGAGTCATGGTAATCGGTGTGAAATGCGCCACATATATAATTAGGAGGCTACAACATTTAGGATACAATTCCATTCCTTCTTCCTTTTTTTCGTGCGATAGAGTTTTACTCTACCAAAGTTTATTTCTACTTCGTTCTTGCGCGTATATTTCAAATCATGATACGCGAAGAGATGTTTGAGATTGTCCTGCTAGGAGAAATGTTGATCCCCAGGATCAGGGGGTCCCAAAGTTCTAGGATTCTATCTAGATGTTGACCCAAGTTGTTGCCAATCAAGTTGGTCAACAAAGAGTGGATCAATAGGATGTGTGTAACACCCCAGAAACTAGGGAACTAAACTATAGAGTTCTAATGTCTTGCACGAGAGTTGTAGAGTTTGATATAAGGTTTAAAATAATAAGAATGATTCTCGTACTTAGAATAATGGTTTAAGGGTTAGGGCGTCAAGGTACGACCTCCAAAGGACCACCCAAGGGGTCCATGAGGAGTACCCTTAATACAACCCAAAAGGTGTAAATTGCAGCCACACATGATTCCCATCTACTGGTCGTGGATGGACCCACGCCCCGTGGGTTGGGGTCATGGATCAAAGCCTGCAAAATCTTTCCTTTTCTAGACACAGCACCACACCCACGAGTGTGAAGTATAGGCAGTAGACCCATCTACAGTCCGTGGATGGGTGAGTCTTAGGTCAAGAAGATTTTTAAAGTTTAGTTTTTATTTAGGGTTTGCGAATTCATTACTAATTAGTTAGGGGTTCAGGAGGTCGGTTAGTTAGTTACGAAGAAGAATACGAAGAAAAAGAAGAAGAAGAAGAAGAAGAAGAAGAAGAAGAAGAAGCATATTTTATGAAAATTAGTTTTCACATAATACATTCACAAGTTATTGAGGGTAGGTTTAGGTATGATTCAAATCTAGTAGATACTACCTAATTATGATTGTATTAACTTTGAATTATGATATTATGATGAATTTATGTGTTTTCTATGGTAAACCCTAGTCTAATTGATGAATGTGATATTATGTGGGTTTATGGTAGAAAGATGAAATTGGGGAATTCTAATTATTCTTCTAAAATTAATGACACGTGTAGTAATTGTTCAAGGTTAGGAAGACATAGAAGTAAACTAAAATAGATTATACTTCAATTGATGGATCATGACTTGTAAAGATGAAATTGAACCTTTATGATCAGTTATGACTATAATCACCTACAAATGAAGAATGTGATTAAATACCTAAAAATCTAGGTATAACGATGACGGTGAGAAGTAAAGCTTGAGATTAGGCCTTGTAGTAATCAATGTTTGGGCTTTGGGGCAAAGCCAATATTATGTGATTTTGTTGTGTATTGTTTCTCTCTTACACACTTACGCATAAGTATGCTAGGCGATCCAAGGTTCTCTCACATAGAATGATTCCAGGTTGGCTTAATAACCTAAAACGAACCAAAACTTATTTTTTTTTCATAAATCATGCATAGCTTTCATAAATCATCATTCACAAGTTCATAGTTTTCTTCAAAATCATGAACAATGGTGTAATTGAATCAAATAATTTATATTAAAATTAAAATAAACTAATTAAACATTAAAAAAAATAGTACGTATGGATAATTGGATGAAACTCTAATCTAACTTGAGAATGTTGACTTTGAAACTTGGAAATCTTTTGGGACCCAATGGATGAATGGAATCCATTGGTTCATTTTCACATACCTTGATGATCAAAACCCAAAAAGTAGTGGAGAAAAAGGATACTTGAAGCTTGAACCCAAGATTTATTCCTTGAAACTTGAGAGAGTTTGGAAAGAACGAATATAGATGAGAATTGGGAATTTCAGAGAATGAGAGGGTTTTGGTAGATTAAGGGATTGAAAGGTAGTTATAGGAATTAGATTCATGATCAAAATGATATAGTATAGGCATTAAATGCAAGGAAAAGACCTGAATACCCTGAAGAAATAACTGTCGGAGTTATCTATGTTGGGACCTATGGTACACATAAATCTTATGGCCCTGTACTGATCAATTGTAGAACCAATTTTAGATCCACGACAAAGGTTTCCTTGGGGACCAGCTATGGTTCTCGAGTATTGTTAATGTTCAGGGTGTAGGTTGAGGGTGTGAAAACTTAGTATTAGTATTAGCGCTCAGAGTTCAAGAGTTCTAGGGTATCTATGAAGCAGTGTCTGTAGAACCATGGTAATCGGTGAAAAGTGTGCCACATATATAATTAGGAGGCTACAACAGTTCAGAAATAATTCCCTTCCTTCTTACTCTTTTTCGTACGATAGGGTTTAACTCTATGAAAGTTTCTTTCTACTTCTTTCTTGCCCGTATCTTTCAGATCATGCCTACACGAAGAGATTTTTGAGATCGTCCTGCTAGGAGAAATATTGATCCCCAGGATCAGGTAGTCCCCAATTCACCAGAAGTGCGGTCCTAAAGAGAATTAATGCTAAGTTCTATGATTCTATGCAGATGTTGACCCAAGTTGTTGCATATCAAATTAGTCAAGAAAGAGTGGATCAATAGGATTTGTCTAACACCCTGGAAAGTAGGGAAATAAATTACAAAGTTCTAGAGTATTGCATGAGAGTTTTAGAGTTTTGTATAAGGGTTAAAATAATAAAAATGATTCCCGTACTTAGAATAATCGATTTTGGGTTAGGGCGTCAAGGTCGACCTCCCAAGAACCACCCAAGGGTCCTTGAGGAGTACCCTTAAATGTTACGACCCAAAGTACCTCCTAGGCGTAACCGGCATCGTCGTCCTCTAAGAGGAATAAGACAAGCCCTTAGCATACATCATAGCACATCATAGGTCAAAAATGCGGAAAAATTTAAAACTTTTCATCTACATCTACTTCATTAGGTTTACATAGACCTCTCGCTTACACATAATATATATACATAGGGAGTTTACATAGAATCCTCACATAAGAAGCTTACTTAGGCTTCTAGCATAGACAACATAACCAACATATAGGAATTTAGTCTAGTACTTTGTCTCACATTAAACCATCTACAAGAGTATGAATCACAATAGTTTGGGCATAGCCCTTAGTCTATTACGATATGCCCATATAGGCTACAATGAAGTCTCAACATGAGAACGGAATAATTGTATCAAAATATAGACAAAAGTAATAAGGCTTGATGAGTGACTCTATCCTTGGAACTCATGAGGACTCACCAATTGACTTAGGAAAGATCCAAGTCTTCTTCTCCAATAGCCACGAATCTCATCAATGGCCCAAACCTAAAATGTTTGGGAAAAAAGGGAGAAATATGGGTTAATACAAACCACATGTACTAAGTATGGCTCCTATGCACAAAATCATCAACGCTTGAGAAAAGGAAAATTTAGTCAAAATCATGCTTTCTATCAGTTTAACTCAACATGCATATATAAGAAGCATAATAAGTCAATTCAACATAATAGAAACCCAACGTGTAGATCATCCAAGCAATATTTGTGGAGTTAATAACTTTGATGGTCACTCAACTATCAATTGTTTTCACAGAAAGTCACTCAACTTCCATTTTTAACTCAAAAGTGACTCAATTATAACTTCTTTGCACAGAAAGTCACTCAACTTTCATTTTCAACTCAAAAGTCACTCAACTATAACTTTTTTCCACAGAAAGTCAATCAACATATTTAATTGTTATTTTCATTAAAATTTAGTGTCACAGAATTTTAATTATTAACCAAAATTTTAAGAATCGAATATATACCCATTTAATGACCCTCTCCATTTAACCCGACTCGCTAAAAATATAATATTGAACATTTTATTTTACTAGTAATTCACTAAATCATTCTCCCTTG
The DNA here is from genome assembly GCA_016801875.1 of Solanum sitiens. Classification (NCBI taxonomy): domain Eukaryota; kingdom Viridiplantae; phylum Streptophyta; class Magnoliopsida; order Solanales; family Solanaceae; genus Solanum; species Solanum sitiens. The sequence goes on from JABWTJ010000213.1 coordinate 1,019,161, forward strand.
TCTCCCACATTCTTTTAGTGAATTAATGGTAAAATAAAATGTTCAATGTTCAATGCAGAATGATTTAGGGAATTAATGGTAAAATAAAATGTTTAATATTATATTTTTAGTGAGTTTGATTAAATGGGCGGATCATTAAATGGTTTAAATGGATATATATTTTATTCTTAAAATTTATGTTAATAATTAAAATTTCTGTTACTAAATTTTAATGAAAAAACAATTAAATAGGTTGAGTGACTTTCTGTGCAAAGAAGTCATCGTTGAACCCCATAATCCTATCCAAAGCTAAGTATCACATTAAGCAACCCACTTCATACTTACAACTTATTCTCATAAATTCATCATACCATGATTAATACATGAATACTACTCATAGTTTATCAACATAATCATAATCATAGTCATAATCATAAAAGAACACTACTAGAACCATCCCTTAGGATCCCACATGTGCAATGAGCAAGAGAAGTCCCATAGCCTCCCTTAACCTATGTAGTAGCTTTCAACACAACCCTAGTAAGAGTTCACATACTTAAACATTAGTCTCTTCTAGACCCCTATATAAACATCTTATCATATCTAGCTCATAGGTCATCACAAGTTAGAACAATCCTTTCACTTTAGACACCACTTCATAAGTGAGTAAACCTTTCACTTAACACTTTATTATAATCATAAGAAACTTCTTTCAATCATATAATAATCATTCCATAACATACTTGCATAATTCATTAACAATTCAATAGTCTAGCGTTAAGGGTGAGGAATACTTAGCATCAACATCACAACCATACATTAGACCTAGAAGCATTATTAGCTAAGTAACTCATAACTCATAATTGAATCCAAGAAAAACCAATCAACATACCTCATTGCTCTTCCAAGAACCTTCATAACTCCATTACCAAGAATACATAACCAATTACATAAACAAGGTAAATTCAAGAAGCAATTACATAATTAACAACAATGTAGTCAATCTACATATTCATGATCCTCACAATTCACCATATCAATTCAAGGTTTTCATGAAGTTGGGGGAAGGACATGGGTCTAGGGAAATCCCATAGGAAATCGTCAATTAACCATCAATATATACTTAAAAACATTAATTCATCATAATTCATCACAATTGATCCATAATTTCGTTTTTCAAAGAAGACACATATGTAGAAGAAAACCTAGATTTGGGGGATTTAGAAATCATCTTTTAGAGGGACCTCCTTGGGAAAAGAATCCCAAGAGTGAAATAAATCATACCTTAAATGAAGCTTAACCCACGAAATCCAAGTTAAACCCTAGAGAAATTGGTCTTCTTTTTCAAGTTTTCTTGCTTCTTCAATGGAGGATTTAGGGAGAGACAAAGTAGAGAGAGATGAGAGCTTTTGGATTTTTGTTTTAGGAATTTGATTGGAGTGGGTAAAAATGACTTAAAACTGAACCTAAGAACATATATAGTCACCCCTTAAATTAACCAAAAGACCCCTCACTTAAATGGGTATTTTTGTGAAGTCAAAATGCTTAAAATACTACTTTTACGAATCTGAAAAGTGGCTGCGCGTCGCCGGGTTAATTTCACGATTTATTTTTGAAATCCAGGTTGAGGCAGTGGACCTCGTGTAGGCCCCGCATCACGAGGCCAAGTTGAAATCCCTGTGTGATGGTTGCGCATCGCGCAGCAGCCACCAAATTCATGGCTGCACACAGGCTGCTTTGGCAGCCTGCTCGCCTTTGTTCGGGTCCTCCCCAAGGACCCTTCTAGTGGTCCTTGGGGTGTTGTGACTGTATGTTTTGACCCTCTATACTACATTTTACCTATTTAAAGTCTTTTTACAAGTTTTGTACTTCATATGACCCTCCCAAACCTTCACCAAACATAGGGATGTTAACTAGTTTGTTTTCGCTAGTTTCTAGAAGTTAAGGCCTTTCTTTAATGTTATGGCCCCAATACTTGTCAAACAAGTTATTTACACTTATTTATGTCTAAAATTATCATTTCTCAACATATAAGGATCTAATAAAGGTCATGGAATTTCCGGGGTGTGTCATTAAAACAGCCCAAAAGGTGTAAATTGCAGCCACCCACTATTGCCATCTACTGGCCGTGGATGGACCCACGACATTGGAAAATGATCTTTCTCACTCTATGCATTTAACTTGCGGTAGTCCATACACATTCTCCAGCCACTCAACGGCCCCACTGGAAGAAGCTCATTATTATAATTATGAACTACAATGATTTTTCCTTTTTTGGCACACATAGAACTGGGCAAACCCAACTACTATCAACAATGGGATATATGACTCCAACATCTAACCAATTAATGATTTCTTTTTTTACAACCTCTTGCATATGGGTATTCAGTCTCTTTTGATGCTCCATAATTGGCTTAATGTTCGACATGAGCTAGATTTTACGAGAACAGATACACGGAGGAATCCCAATAATATATGCAATTGTCTATCCTATAGACCTCTTTTACCGCTTCAACACCGATATCAAAGCCTCTTTTTGACCTATACTCAAGTATGCAATAATAATGACGAGCAAGGTGTTGTTTTGTCAAAAGAATACATACCTCAAGTGAAATGGAAAAGTTTGAGTTCCACTTTTGGAGGATCATCAATAGACAGTTTTGCAGGTGGGGTGTCTGGATTCATCATTATTAATTTCAATCGTTTTTTGTCTTGAAATGAAATTAGAACCGATCAAGTGCAACAACTAGCTCATCATACTCATCAATACCCTTACTGTCGAAATTCATCATTACCGCTGCTAGTGCATCAACACCTAACCTCTCTGTAATAGACACTTCACATTCTCGCTCCACACTATGATTTGCCACCGATATTAATGTAGGATAACTTTCATCATTTATTGACTTGGTGTAGTTTGGATAGCAAACGCGATCCTACCAATATTTGCTTTTACAGTGCTCCATGCCTTATTGTTTTGGGAAATTCTCTCAAGTTTTCAATGATCTCCAAAAAAGTGCAGCCATCATATGATCCTCCAGCAATAGTATCTAACACAACCTTTTCATTGTCATCCTGTCCTCAGTATAAGTACTCCTTCTATGAATCATCATTTATGCGGTGATTCAGAAAACTCTTCATAAACCCAAAGAACCTTTCCCTTGAACTGCTAACGACTCTCCAGGAAATGCTGTGAAGCTATTTAATTTATCCTTGTAATTCAACTTCTTCAAAAGCGAGAAAAACCTCGCCATGAACACCTTATGCAATTAGTCCCATGTATAGATCGAATTGTATGGAAGCTCAAAAAACCACACAACAACATCACCAGTCAACAACAAAGGGAATACTCTTAAACCTATGATGTTCATATCCAAATCCGATCGTCCCAAACAACTCTTACAGACACTACTCAAGCTGGCCATGTGAGCATATGGATCTTCTGAAGCTAACCCAACAAACAACCCTTTTGCAGTACGATTTTGCATAAGACTACTAGTCACCAAAAATGTATGTCAAAGAGGTAGAGGAGGGAGAACAATAGGCCCATCTAATCTAAACCGCATCGTAGTCCTCCCTGTAGTTATCACGAGCACTCGGTACTAGCGGATTCTGAACCATTTCTACATTTCTTATTAGATGACCATTTTTAACCTCAGTGGCCGCATTAACAACTAGTAAGTTGAAGATCAGCTCCATCTCCTTGACCCTATCCGATTGGATTAGTGTGTACCCCTTGGTTTGACATTTTCCTGAAAGTTGTTCTCAAATTAGGATCGTAGGGGGTCAAGGGTTCCCCTTGACTTCGTGTACTTGGCATACACAAAATATAAGACATGTATATAAGAAAAATAAAGCAAAAACGTAAAATCAGGAAATACTTGACTAAAGTTCAATAATGTAGGTAAACTTAATCTAAAAGTTGTATTCCTTGGTACCGGCGCCAAATTTATATGCTCAAATTACACCTCCTTAAGAAGTATAAGACATCTTATCAAGTAAAGAACCCAACTTGTAGGGTGGGGTTGATCCCACAAGAAATATGGTTTAGACTTAAACTTAACTCACAGTTATCTATTTTTAGTTAAACTATTTCTGACAAAAGTAAACATGTTTTTTTTTTTTAAAAAAAATAACAACAGATTGTTGGTTTGAATGATTAAGTAACAAGTAAACAAGATTCACAATTTGAGATATCAATATAATATGTAAACTAGGGCATATGTGCTCCCCGCAAGCTCTTAACGCAATAATTCTCATAATAGTAATCATATCCTAGTGTTTGACATGTAATACTGATAACTATGTAATCCTAACTGATTGGTAATCATCGTAGGAACTTTCACTCATGACTTAGATTATGTACGACTGTGTTATTTACTAACCCTTACCTTTACCCTAGATTAGTCATCATGTCAATTTAGTTGGGTGTTAAACCTCACGTCAATTGATTAAAGTCAAACTATTAGATAGCAGCAAATCCATAACTAAATCTATGTTGTTTAATCTTTTTCTCATTCATTACTTCCTTGGTAAGGCAATTTCTGACGTTGTACACTACTAGCAAGACTTCTAAACGAAAATATTAACAATACATGTATTAAAACTATTCAAGAATTACTTAATTATTATTCATACGTTGTTATTGCTCATGGTTCCCGCAACCCTAGTTGTGGATTTAGCTACTCATGCTTTAGAGTTCACAATTCATATTTAGGTTAAAAAAAATCATGAACTTACAATTAGAATAGATGAAAACCGAAATCTTGAATTGAAATTCAAAGTGTAATTGCATAAATCATCTTTGGGAAATTAAATTGCTAAGAGTTAGCAAAATAATTCCAGAAGACCAAAACAAAAGTCTACAATAATGTCTAACCTCCAAAAAAGGGAAATTACAACTAATAGTTTTAGAAGACAAATCCTAAACCAACTCGGAAAGGAAAATAAGGAAAATTAGTCCAGGACGTGGTTTCGACTGACGATAGTACTTACGGACCGTGGGTCGACCTACAGACCGTGAGCACCTCCATGGTTCAGGTACTGGAACTCAAAATTTCATATCTCATCGACGGATGTGCAGGATAGACCGTCACTCGACCAATGGTCTGTCATTGGTTTCCGTGGTTCCACACTTGGTCTAAATTCCCTAACATAACCTACACTACATCCCCTACAGGTCGTCGTTGTTTTATTTCTTTCGGAAAAAAATATTTTAGTTTTTAGACTTGTTATTTAGAGTGGCAATTTCATTTGAGGAAAATCAAGAAACCTTTGTTCTCAAAAGATTAAAACATTAAATATAGTGAAATCTTTTAAGGGGTTCGGGGGTTCTTATTAGTATTTTAGGAAGGTTTTTACGACACCTAAAATATTCGCTAACTTGTGATTCTCCGACAACTAACTTGTTTGGCTAAAATATCTAACTTAATTTTGAGATAAAAATTATTTAGAATTTGTTTGAAAGTGAAGTATTAATTTACTAGCGAAGTGAGATTTAACTTGCAAAATTTGTTGTAATTTTATTTATACTTGGTTAATTTAATTAAGCTGTTAAAGCGAAATAGCGTCTTGCGATGGATTGAATTTTTAGCCCTAAAACTGACAAAAATTAACCACAAATAAATAAACGATAAAGTAAAAGAGAGAGAGTTGGGTCCAAATCTGGTTTCTGTCCGTCAGGACCGGTATTTGGACCCATTGCCTATTTCCACCGGCCCTAAAATTCTAACTATACAATGATGATAAAAGAAAAAAGGCTTCGGCCCAAAGACAACAAAATACAAAATTTCAGAAAATAAATTTAGGCTTCTCGGCCCAAAATCTTAAACTTCTTGGCCATGTTTTGAATTTTCCGACATCAAAACCTTTACGCCGAATTCATGGAATTTCTCTTCAATTCTATTGATTGGCCGACTCAATAAAGGATTCGAGCCTTAACAACTCTCTCAAATTGTGGGGAAGAAAGAGTTTTTGATGAACTAGGGCAGATTTACATGCAAATAAAGAGAAGGGAAATTAGTATTCGATGGTAACATCTTAAGCCGTAACTCTAATGATAAGGAGATTAAAACTCATAGGATAATAATGAACCGAAGGAGGCTAAAGTACGACAAGGAACTAAGTTGAACAATAAAGCCAGAAAATCCCAAATACTATTAGATGATTCAATTATAGGAAGACCAAACATTAGAATGGCATGACAACAACACATTTTGACAGTAACTTTAACACATATTCAACACACGTTCAAGCTCGAAAATTAGAAGCTAGTCAATCAACTTTCCCTTTTCCTCTTTTAAAACATAATTCTAACAAGATGGTTTGGGATGAACAAAAATCCAACTAAATGCCCCCCAAAATTGCTACAGTAACAACAAAACTTGAGCAAATTTAAGATATCCACTGAACTTGGCAAAAATAAATAACTCTCAACACTAGTGACCGAAAATAGATAAACAAGCTAATGGCATAAAAATAACTTCCTAATTTTTAAACAATGTCTTGACAACTCTCCAAAGGAAAACAAAAAATTCCTGCAATAACGAGATCAAACTAAACTGGACAGATTTAACACAAATTAATCGACTAGAAAGTAACTTAAATTCTATGAGCGAAGAAATCTTAAACTCAAGATGCTTCATACAGACGGGTCTTAACAGAAAAACGACTGACTATTGAATGACCAAACATCCATCAGAAACCAATGAAGTGCAAAACATATACTTCAAAACTAAAATCAGCCTCCTTACTGCAAAATATTCATGAAAACACAAAGCTTCACCTCACTTCGAAACCCCTTAAAGGTTGTTTTAAAAAAAATGATGATAAATAGAAAATATAACAGCTGAATTAACTTAAACAACAAACAAAACACAACTCAAAATATGACAAAGAACAGGAACGCGTGATTTTGAAGGAATTCAAAAGTCACCTCGATACCAAATTATGAAGGGACCGGAATGCACGGGAATAATATTTACGAGTAAATGTTGTAATACAGTTGAGTTTTCAACATTGAGGCCGCCTATATATCCCTCAACATAGGGAATCAGGCTGCTTGTAGTTCGACTCAATCAGTTGAAAATGAAATCTTATTATGCTAGATAACTTTCGGTTCTAAAAGAGTGACAAATATATTGAGTATGAAAAAGAGGCTAGAAACCTCTTAGTCATGAATATGGTGCACTTCACATCCATAAATAAGAACTTACACGGACATAATTTCCAAACTCTCGGTGCACTGTCACTCGGATTGGAAAGATGGCTCCAGTAAAAGCCAAATACTTCCGGATGTGAAACTGAAACCAAGAAATCTAAGAAAAACACACATGCCTTCTGATAGGGTTGTGGTGGAAGTCGTTCCTTAGCTCGCGTCCTAAGAGTTTGATAGTCTATTTCCCAGTTCGCTGCTAAGAAAAAGTTCCATGTTGTGTTGCATCCATTTTGATGTCGTCCGCATCTGTGGTCTATTTTGGAGAATTCATTCTTTCAGATACTTTTGAAAAATACTGAGATAAAACTCATTAGCATAGAAAATGCAATTCAAATAGGAGATAGTGTCTTTTACCGTGTTGACACTCAATTGCTCTCCTTCAACATTTGACGTCAACTCCTTTGGGTTTGACGTAAAACAAATAAAGCTTATGTCTTATATTTGCAATGTAATCTTCAATGTACTCTTCCTTTGATATCCAAATAATAAAAAAGTTGATGTAGTGTGTTGATATTTCTCTCGACGTCGTCTTCGATGATTCTCTTGGTGTTTACTCTTGCCAAATAAAAAATGCAATTAATTTGACTTCTTGTGATGGTTAAATATTTCTCTTGGGATGTACGATTTCCTTCTCTTGCAATACGTGATTTCTTTTCCGCGATGCATGGATTCCTTCTCTTGCTATGCATGACTTCCTTTCTGCTATGCATGGATCTCTTCTCTTGCAATGCATGACTTTTTCCGCAATGCATGAATTTCTTCTCTTGCAATGCATGACTTCTTTTCCATGATGCATGTATTACTTCTCTTGCAATGCATGACTTCTTTTCCATGATGCATGAGTATATTTCTCTTGCAATGCATGACTTCTTTTCTCTTTTAATGCATGACTTTTACCTCGATGCATGAGTATCTTTCTCTTTCTATGCATGATTTCTCTTCCGCGATGCATGACATTTTTCCCGCAATGCATGAATATCTTCTTGCGATGCATGACATTTTTTCGTAATGCATGAATCTCTTTCTCTTTCTATGCATGACTTCTCTTGCAAGGATTCCCTTCTCTTGTAATGCATGACCTCTTCTCTGCGATGCATGAATCTCTTTCTCTTGCTATGCATGACTTGGTACCAAAGGAAGATAGTGCTTCAATGAGTGACATATTGATCTTCTAGGTGCCTTCTGGATAATGCTATCGTCTCCATTGACAATACGGTAAAATGACCCTCAAGGTAGTGTATCATCTAAATTGACAATACGAATAAAATGACCCTCTGGGTAGTGTATCGTCTCAATCGATAATACAAATAAAATGACCCTCCGGGTAGTAACACTATCATGTCAGATAATATGATGCAGATGACGTCCTTGACGAAAAACCGTAAAATATCTTTCTCGGGGTTTTCATTTTATTCATCTTTGAACATAATCGTATGTTCATTAGAGATTTCATGTTGTTGGGAATTGGATGAAACAAGGCTATTCATATTCCTAATCCTTCGATATAAGCAACATAAAATATTTCCTACATCCACAGAAAAATTATAAATTTTGGGGAGCTCTTTGCTCCTTGACTTCTCCATATTCATCTATTGGAGGAATTTGCTGATTTCAGAGTAAACCTATAAAGCTGCATCCACATAAAAATCGTTAGTTTTAAAATGAACTGATCCGTGTCGATTTCTTCGGTAGTCTGCTCCTTATCCTTCTATCATCGGTTGGTTTTTCTGATCTCCCGACTCTTGATAGATAAGACAAAATATATTATGCAAAAATATATAAAATATAAAGGAAAAATTTTATGAAAATAAATTTTCAAAAATAGTGTTTGGAAAAGGTCATTGCCAAATATCATGTCACGTCAGGCCTAGCAAACTTCTTTGAGTGATGCTTGGAGGTCTATCTGATTATTTGCTGGAAAGCATTCAGGTTTCTCTAGACTGCCTATAAACCTAGTATGAAATTTTGAGGTTATTCTCAAAATTTCTGTCCCAGTTAACTGATGGTGGGCCAGTCAAGGAATTTTTGAGATCTTTTAAATTTTTTTGTCCCAGTTGCAAATCTCAAAGTAACTTTAGTCTTGACTTGTTGAGGAAAATCTTCTTCTTGAGAATTTTTTAGTGCCTCTCAAAAATTCTTCCCCAGTTTATATTGTAAAGAGAAATAGAAATCTTACGGGAGATATGACCGAACCCTTATGGCGCCTACGTATCCCATTGAGGCATGAATCAGTTCAAACGTAGTTCCCCCTCAAAGGCTAATAATAATAAGAAATTTACAAAGAAAATCGACCGAGGCCGACAAAGGCCGCCTATGTATCTCATTCTTGAGAATTCAGGTCAGACGTAGTTCATTACAAGAGGGATACAATTTTAAATAAAGCAACTACAAGAAAACATAACGAATAGAGGGAAATGACGAAAATACAAACTAAAGCTTCACAAGTAATATCTCTTGACAACATCTGAGTTGATCGGTTTTGTCCATGCAGTGCAATCCATCTCCGATAGGATCAAAACACCTCCAGATAATACTTTGTGAACCATGTAAGGTCCTTTCCAATTCGGTGAAAACTTTCCTTTGTACTCATCCTTATGAGGAAAAATGCGTTTAAGGACCAACTGACCAATTTTGAAAATTCTGGCTCTAACTCTCTTATAGAAATCACGAAAAATTCTCTGTCAATTTAGCTAACCATGACAAACAGCGACCATTATCTTCTCATAAATCAAGGTTAACTTATCAATCCGCTTACGGACCCACTCAACATTACTTAACTCAGCTTCAAGGATGATTCTTAAGGAGGGAATCTCAACTTCAGCAGGTATGACTGCATCTGTTCGGTATACTAGCAAGTACGGAGTAACTCCAATTGACGTTCTAACAATTGTTCGATATCCCAACAAAGCATATGGAAACATCTCGTGCCAACCTCAGTGATTGTCAATCATTTTCCTCATAATCTTCTTGATGTTCTTATTGGCGGCCTATACAGCTCTATTCATTTGAGGACGATAAGAGGTTGAGTTTCGATTAGTAATATTAAACTGCTCACATATATCTCTCATCAAGTGACTATTGAGATTTGCACCATTATTAGTAATGATGGATTCTTTTACTACAAACCTGCATATCAGATTATTGCGAACAAAATTAGCTAAAACTTTCTTACTCACCGACTTATACGAAGCTTCTTCCACCCACTTGGTGAAGTAGTCAATGGCAACCAAAATGAATCTGTGTTCGTTAGAGGCGGATGGCTCTATTGGACCAATGACATCTATGCCCGAAGTACCAATGGCCAAGGTGAACTCATAACATTGAGTTCGTGAGATGTCACTCGAATCAAATCAACGTGCACTTGACATTTATGACATTTCTGGACAAACTTGCAACAATCATGCTCCATAGTCATCTAAAAATAACCGGCTCGTAGGATCTTCTTTGCTAGAGTGAGTCAATTCATGTGCGTACCTCAGACTCGAGCATGTATTTGTTAAAGAAGCTTTGCAGCTATCAAAACATCTAAGAAGACCTAAATCCGGAGTCGTCCTATAAAGGATTTCCCCACTTAGAAAGAACTTGAGAGCGATACGACATATCGACTTCTTCTGGTTTAATGTTGCATTCTCAGTGTAAATTGTAGTTTCCAAATACTTCTTTATATCAAAATACCACGGCAGACCATCTGTTTCCACTTCGACATATGAACAATGGACTAGCTTCTCCTTTACCTCTATATCTAGAGGATCGATATAGGCAGAATTAAAGCGATGGTGGCAAGAGCATCAACCAACCCATTATGTGTTCTGGTAGTGTCTGAACTGAATCTTGCGAAATCTTTGACACAACTTCTGTATATATTTCGCACATACGGTGTGATCTTTGGGTTCTTCACTGCTCATTCTCCTTGAACCTGATGAATCAAAAAATTTGAATCTCCAATAACCAGAAGCTCATGAACATTTATATTGATGGCCTTCTTCAACCCAAGAATACATGCTTCATATTCAGCCATGTTATTAGTGCAATCAAATCGGAGTTTAGCCTCCATAGTATAGTGTTGGTCTGACACTAGGACTGCTGCAATACCTCTTCCTTAGTGATTTGCCACTCCATCAAAGAATACACTCCAACCAGGGTATGCTTCAGAAATTGCTTCACCAACAAATGATACCTCTTCATCAGAGAAATAAGTCTTGAGCAGTTCATACTCTTCATCAACTGGATTTTCCTCAAGGTGATCAACTAAGGCTTGTGTCCTTTATCGCCTTCTGGGTCACATACACAATATCAAATTCACTCAAAAGCATCTGCCATTTTGCCAAATTTCCAGTCGGCATCACTTTCGGGAAAATATACTTCAACGAGTCCATCCTGGAAATGAGGAATGTGGTATAAGAAGACAAATAATGTCTCAACTTCTGCGCAATCCAAGTTAAAGATCAACACATTCTTTCCAAAACAGTATAACGAGCTTCGTACGGAGTGAATTTCTTACATATATAATAAATTTCTCGCTCCTTATTCCGTGTCTTGTCATGTTGACCAAGCACGCATCCAAATGTGTTATCCAAGAAAGATAAATATATCAACAACGTACTCCCTTCTCGCGGAGGAACCAATACTGGTGGATTGGAAAAATAATTTTTGATGGCATCAAAATCAGTCTGACATTCCCCGGTCCACTTTGCCAAAGAATCTTTCTTCAATAACTTGAAGATAAGCTCACACACAACGGTGGATTGAGCTATGAACCGACTAATGTAATTCAACCTTCCCAAGAAACTCATCACTTCCTTCTTCATCTTTGGAGGCGGTAATTCCTGAATCGCCTTGATCATGGAATGGTCAAGCTCAATGATCCTTCTGCTAACTATAAATCCCAACAACTTACCAGCTTGCACCCCAAAATTACATTTGGCGGGGTTTAACTTCAAGTTGTATCGATGTAGGTGTCAAATAATTTCCTCACGTGAGTCAAGTGATCCGAACTCTTGCGGAATTTGATTATGCTGTCATCCACATACACCTAAATCTCCTTGTGAATCATATCATGAAAGATGGTAGTCATAGCCCTCGTATAAGTAGCACCCGCATTTTAAAGACCAAATGACATCACCCTATAATGATATACACCTCAAGGAGTAATGAAAGTTGTTTTCTCTACATCTTCTTCATTTATCAGGATCTGGTGATAACCTGCATAACAATCCACAAACAACTGCATTTCATGCTTAGCATATTTATCGATTATAATGTGAATGTTCGGCAACGGGAAATTATCTTTTGGGCTTGCTTTGTTGAGATCTCTATAATCGACATAAATTCTGATCTTCCCATATTTCTTGGCAACCAGTACAACATTGGCCAACCAAGTCGGGTATTGTGTCACTTACACTAATTGAGACTCGATTTGTTTGATAATATCTTCTTTAATCTTCAAACTTAACTCGGGCTTAAACTTTTGAGTCTTTTGTTTTACTGGGCTGAAACATGGATTGATCGGAAATTTATTGGACACTACATTCCTAATCAACCCTAGCATATCACTGTAAACCAAGATAAATACGTCAATATTCACTAAGCAAACGAATTAGGTCCCTTATTTGAGCTTTATTCAGATGGACATTGATTTTGACCTCTTTGACGCACTACTCGTCTCCAAGATTCACAGTCTCAGTTTCCTCCAAATTTGGCTTATGTTGATTTTAATACTGCCGAAACTCTTCATCAACATGTTTTGGAACCTCAGTTTCTTCTTCATATGCTTTGCCTTTGTCATCACCTGCCTCATTTTGTTCGTTTGGGTCGTAACATGACATGCCATTGACAGGTTTTAAATTAATATTACTGAGATTATAAACAAACAAAGTTAGGATAGTAAATATAGCGAATAAGCAAATAAACAAATTTTCAATAAAAAGGCTTTCATTCAAATTGAAAAACAAATGAAAACTTTGTCCATGGCGAAGGGCCATGTTGCCTTTTGCACATTATGAGGGAATTTCAAAATTCAAACGATTAAAGAGACTGCAAAATGGTGGGTCTTGGGCCTTTTCCAAAATACCACTAATTTTCAAAATAGGCATAATCATATGTCCTTTCTACCAAGATGTTAGGGGAATCAAGACTGGCGTGGAGGTCTAGTTCTGTAGCTGTTCCCCTGGATTAGCATCGAGGATACCGGACATCTCGACCTCATCCTCTATGACAGCATCAATTTCTTCAAAAATGCCCCAGATTCCTTCCCCAAGGTCATCATTGTCGGCATACTCTTGAATGGGAAATGATTGGTACAGATGAGGGATCGTCCTGACCAATGATCTATCAACATTCTTGCTCTTTATTTTAGCTTCATCATATGCGGGGATGTACCCCAAACTGAACCTTGCTCCTTTGGCGGGAATTTGGATGGGCTCGACAATCCTTTAGAAATTCCTTTCCAATCCACTATCTTAATCGAATACGTTCTGGAGCATCGCCATAGCAATCATCTTGTATACTGAGGGAATAAAGGGATGTTGAGACAAATCTTCACCGCTGGCGTTTACCGTCTCCACCATGTAGAATATGCAGCCTCGAGAGGCTTCATCAATGATCGGTGCATGCCGATTGTATTGACTTCCTTCACCGTGCATAACCAATTCTTGCTCCTTCCAGACAAACTTCATCAGCTGGTGAAGGGTAGAAGGCAAATCCCCAGCCATGTGGATGAACGACCTTCCCAAAAGGAGGTTGCAGCTAGTGTTGATGTCCAACACCTGAAACTCTACATTGAACTCTACAGGACCCATCTGAATGATCATGTTTACTACCCCAGTGTATCTCTTTGCACCACATCAAAAGTCCTCATATTCATTTGGTTCTGTTTAAGCTTTCCCAAGTAAAACTTTAGCTCCCTCAGAGTCGATAGTGGGAAGATGTTGAGACCGCATCCATCATCAACTAAGACACGGTTTATAATACTTTGTCGACACGCAATGGTGGCATGCAAAGCTTTGTTATGCATCCCATTTTCAAAGGGCAACTCTTCATCACAGAAGTTGATTCGATGTGCTCGGATAACCTGGTTGATCATGGCCACTACATTGTCACTGTTTTTCCCCACTGGCACATACGTGTCATCCAAAGTTTTCATTAGGGCATGCCTATGCAGGTGCGAACTCATCAACAAATCCCACACAGAAATCTAAGTCGGAGTCTTTTCTAGATGCTTCACAATCGAATAGTCCTTTGGCTATATATTTCTTCAAAACTCTTCAGCCTCAGCCTCAATTATCGGCCTTTTTTCTTGATCCTTCTTCTGTCCTCATAGCCAGGTCTTTCGGCATGTAATATCTACTAGACCTAGACATTCCTTGAGCAGTAGCAGTTTCAATCAGAAACAGTGGTCGAGCAGGAGTTTCTATTGGTACCAAGGAAACAACCTTTTCGGGTGTCATTATCACAAACTCCTTCTTCTCTTTGATGCTCAATTAAGCTATGACCTTTCCAGTTCATCATGAACGATCAGAACTATCGCCTTTGTCATGTCATAATCGTCATCAGTCTCTATCATATTGATAGTGACACCCCCATGATTTGGCAAAGGATTACTGTTAACATTGGGTGTGACTATCTGGAGGAAGACCACCTTATGGTCAATCAGATCCTGTATCTTGTGCTTGAGATTAATACAATCCTCAATATCATTACCAATAATATTAGAGTGATATTCACACTTCTGATCAGGTCTGTAAAATCTGGAGCTAGTGTCCACCGGTTTGGTCCCTACTGGATGGATATTACCTGCCGCAGTTACTCGCTCGAACAACTTTGTTCAACTTTCGATGAGCAGAATAAAAGTTCTGGCGGGTTTTTTCTCAAATCAGGGACGATCAAGATCGCAGTTGGGAGCAACGCTTTGGTATTGATGAGATGGAGTTCGGTAAGCTGGAGGGGAATTTTTGTAGATAGGAGGGGGAGTTTGATAACTGGGAGGGAGAGTATTTTAATAACTGGGAGGAGGCGCACTTTGAGAATCAACTTGTGTATAACAATCCAGGTATGATCTTTGTGAAGGTCGAGAACGACCTTGGTACGAGGAGGATCTCTTTGGGGTATTTTTCCCCTCATAAGAGACAATAGACACATCTTCTCTTTTCTTTTTCAGCAAACTCGAGGATCCGGGCGAGGTAGCAACACGGGCAATCTTCCCGGTTATCAATCCATCTTCGATAGTCTCACCTACCTTAACTATCTCAACAAACTTTCATCCAACGAGAAACATGATTCATTCATAATACTCGGGTTCCTGAACCCGCACAAATACTTCTACAATTTTCTATTCAGACATAGGAGGCCGAACTCTAGCCGCCTCCTTTCACCATCTATACAAAAACTCTCTATAGCTTTCATTGAATTTCTGATTCATCTTTTCTAGGGAATAACGATCAGGGACAATCTCCATGTTGTAATCAAATCGTTCAATGAAGTCCTTTGCCAGGGTATTCCAGCTAGGCCACTGCCTTATTTTGTGGGATGTGAACCACTCCAGAGCCTCTCCGCTCAGATTTCGGCTAAAGAGCAGCATCAATACAACTTTATCTCTCCCAACTCCCACAAGCTGGTCACAGTAGGCCCTTAGATGCGTGAAAAGAAAGTGTCAAATTTGGGCATCTTGAACCCTTCTGGGAGGTCCAAAGTCGGATGAATGCATAGAAACTCATAGTTCAAGCGGGCGAACTCAGAAACACATTGCAACTCCTTCATTGCCTTTTGGATTTCTTCCTTTATATCCAACTTTGCTGCCTCTTCCTTCAACCTCCATTCCCTTTCTTGATCTTCATAATGGTCGAGCTCAAAACCATTCACATCGTGCTCATTGGGAATGGGAATTTGGAAAGTGGTTTTTCGTGGTAGAGGTGGAGCAACAGAGGGACTTGGGGCGTTCTGAGTGGTTTGGTAATTTTGAGGGAATGTTTAGGGATTGATGTGTTGATTTTGGTGATAGAGGGGTGTTCGGAGGTTATATGTGTTTTGGTTTTGTGGGGGTGGAGCTGTTTGGTGGTTGGTATTTTGAGGGAGAGGTTGATCCACAACAACGTCGATCAAGCTAATTTCTTTATTGTTACCGCCCATCATTGATTTTTATTTATCTAAAATTTGAAAGGGAAATAAATCTATACATCCTCTAGATCTTGTGAAGTAAGGATGATCAGGGAACTTATCGACACAGACCAGCTTTAAGTAACTTCAGAAGGAAAACAACTCAAAGGCAAATTTGTTAGTTTGAGTTCAAATACATAATACGAAATATCACATAGAGAGCATGCACACACACAAAAGTTGCTTTGTTTGAGGACATGCCGACCCACGAGTGAAGGTAAAACTGATTTTTTGAAGAAGCAATAGTTTGCTCATTTTAATTTGGGATTATCTTAGAAAGGTTAATTCACGTTGAGATAACGTCTTTTTGTTGCATCTCTTTCGACGTCCATTGACCTAAGACTCATATTTCCTTGTAGAATTAAAGGGGGAGAATAAAATTTGAATATAGGGGCCGGGCCTTTGAAAGACTGCCTATGTATCTCACAAGAAGAATTCAGGTCCTACGTAGTTCGAATACAAAAGAAAATACTTGTTTTCATTCATTCATTCATCTTCGGCGGTTACAAGGAAATTGAAAAACAAAAATAATCTTCTAAAGATAAAGGTGATTCCATCTTGACCATTCCTCTCCTTGCTACTGCATTAGTCACACGGAACAAACTAAATTTGAATCTTTCCCATATTGACGAGGGCTTCCACGTCATTGCCAAATGCAAGGCATCTTTCAATGCTATGATCAGTTGCCTGGTGGTAGGGGCAATGCTTTCAAACTTCATTTCCAAGGGAATACAACCCTCCCACGTCCTTATGGAGAGGGGTAAAGACATTGTTTTGAACCATCTGCGAGTAGACTTACAACATTGTTTTTGTGAAGGCCGTGAAGGAGCAACGGTAGAACTCAATTTTCTCAATGACTGGTATGTCGAACCTTGGTTCATCACACACAATGATAACACTCTCACCCCACCTGTTCATGACACTATCAATACCGAGCAGGTAGCGTACCACATTCTTAAAATTCATGCACTCCTCTATTGTGTTCCCTTTCTGGTAAGGATGACACTCACAGGTCTTGCGGATGTCCCCTAATTCGATTCGGGAAGATGTTCTCTCTATGGGCTTATCATACGCTCAGCCTTAAAGTGTTCATAAATGAGGGCGCACAGAATGACTGCCATCCCTATTCGGTGCTCTTGAAGATATGCTTCGAGAGTGACTTTCTGGTCCCCTTCTGCCAAACGTCCTTGGAAAGAGGGTTTGCTGGCAATCGCTTCCTCAAAATCTTTTTCAATGTCCTCCAACTTAATATTTTCCGGGGCAATGAGTGTGTCATATCGGTACTTTCCATGCAACCTCTGCATGTCGATCATCTGTTCATCAGAGATAACGCATTTCAATGTCTTAGCCGCCAGCTCCTCTTCTAGTGGCGGGTTTGAAGCCTTAAAGGTTGCGACCGCGACCTCTACTTCGAACCTCTTAACTATTGTTTCATGGAGACCCTGTTCAAGCAACTGTAAATCCTCTTCGGATGGTTCAACCTTGGTGTTCTTGACTTTATCCGTAGCGGTGATTTTACCTTTCATGAGATGATAGAATAATGTTTAGGATCTGGATACTAGGAATTTATTTTTTGGTTGAGAAACTTAAAGACTTGTGAATTTTGGTCAGACATTTTCTAATATTGACTTGTATGTACTTTTTCTGAATTTTTTGAAAAGTAGTGGGTTAAAAATGTCCTCATTCAAAGCAACACATCACATAAATAGTGAAAAACACATATATCGCGTCCTAAACAGGTAGCGGACCCTTTTGTGCCATGGGTAGGACTAACGCATTTGAAAGATGTACGCATGGAATTGAACCATTTAATTACCCCCTAAGCTAATTTTACATATAATAGTTAATGTTCGAAACATAAATAAACAAGTAGAGAAAACAGGGAACAAAATACAAAGGGCGGGCCCATGCAAGGGTCATTAAAAAAAACGTACTAAAATACAAGAAAGGCAAGCCCATACAGGGTTTGATAATGACAGAAATACATATATAAAAACCCACACAGGGGCGAAATCCACTATGTTGTCACTAATGGTCGTGCTTATGTGCTTCTTTCCTGTGTCTTGTATTGTTGAAACGTGTATCGTAGCATCAGCAGGTAACCCTCACTATGACATCCTTTTTCTTCTTAGTCCTCGTATTACATCCCATCTAACATATCTTTGACCCATAAGTCAAGCTCATCAAAATTGTGCCTTAGTTTTTCTAATTCCTAAGTTTTATTCTCAAGGACACATTGATTTTGGAGAAATTTGTCGTGCATTTCCTGAGCTTCCCACTTCACCTCTCCTAGTTCGATCACTGCTTTGGCCTCTTTGTCGTCTATGCTCTGGCAACTGTTTGGTACTAGAGAGGAGATACATTGTATACCTCTTGCCAACTAAATCTTGTAAGTTTCATCATATCAGTGTCAAACCGGTCTTGAGCAATGGTGTCTTTGTTCATTTTCTTAGCCCCTTTCCACTCCCTTAGTTTTTTTGTGGCGTCATCCACTCTATCGTCCCCAATGTAATACATGTAAGCCCAATAGTACGCCTCTCGAGGCGTGATTTGTTTCCTCCCAAACTGTCTTAGAATTCAGAAGGGTGCGTAAGAACGTATTCCCCGAAAACCTGGTAGTGGAAGGATGAGTTTTTTACGGCCCCCCACAATGGTGTCCTTTGAGATGAAACAATCGATCATCCATTGGAGATCTTCTTCCCTTCACTTGGAAAAGATCTGGGCCCATCTTATTTAGTCTTTCGGTTTCCCAGGTTTGCCCAAAACAGCATATCGGTCAAATCACTTAGAGTGTTCTTGTCATCAAGGGTATGCAGTTTCTGAGTCCCATGCCCTTGCGCCAAATGACTTAAAATCCACCATTGAAGGAGTAGGTTACAACCTTGAAATTAGAGATGCCCCTCTTTGCATTCTCCTAAAGCTCGGTACATATCTAACAAAATGACGGGATCAACGGGATAATACTTCACTTGACCTTGATTCTGAAGCCCATTGAATAGAGTGTGTGCAAGCATTATCACTCAAGTGTTAATACTTAGGCTCGGGCCGTGTTGAAAAACTAATAGTACTCAATAGTGCGACGGTGAACGTTAAGGGTCAGATTTCAGTCCATTCCCTGTATGTAACCATGAACTCTCTATTATAATTTGCGTAAAAGCTAGCATTCCAAATCTAACGTAGAGGTCCATAAACGAGATACCAGAATCTTGGGCCCAATAGGCGTAATCCCTTCCCAATCCAAGCCAATTTGTAATATCTTCGACATAAGGCTTGTTAGTTATCAAGATGTCTTCTTGTTTCCTTACTCTTCTCTCTAATCCTGTACCAACTGTGTCGATGCATGCAGTCTAGAATTTCCTCAATTGTCGGGGTGATTTCCACGGTTCCAAATCAGAACACCATTTTTCGTTTTCCTAATATCCTGTGAGGACTTCAATGAGTTCAGGCCAACCAGCCATGTTGAGTAGTTTAGTTAAAGCACCCACATATTTGTTGAGGGTTCTTCTGTGATCCCCCTCAAGGTCATTGTACCACATTTTGAGTAAAGTTGGGGCTTCTACAACCATGTCGAACTTAGGAAAAAAATCCATACCTACAAAACAAAACCCGATTAAGTTTCCCCACACCCAAATCAGGTTTCCACACACACATCCTTCACATGTCAAATAATATGATATGTCATTAGGTCGGATACCTTGGACATGATTTTGGCGGTTTCACTAATGAACTTAATAAGCCTTGGGCATTAAGCCGTCTTAGGCTAATGCTTAGATTCGGTTTTGGTTTCGCTATATCCTAGGTTGACTAGAATTGGTTTAGAAGTGACGGTTATCCGAGTCGGACAAACAACGGGGTTAATCTAATAAACGATGTTGGATGACTGCAAGCCAACTATTGGATTATTATTTCCAAATTAGACTTGTGTTTTTTTCTGAAGGACAGTCGTGGTAAGCCACGTAACCGCCTTTGTCCTAATGCATTCTATTTGCCATTTGGCGGAGTCGATGCCATGAAATGCAACAGCTTAATGTTACGATAAAGAAAACAAGTAAACAATTATTTAAACATAGCCAAACAGGTTAGTTTTAAGGTTAGAATCTTTCAAGTCCCCAGTAGATTCGTCATTCTATTTTATTTCTTTCAGAAAAAAAAAATTTAGTTTTTAGACTTGTTTTTTAGAGTCGCCACTTAACTTTAGGAAAATCAAGAAACCTCTGTTTTCAAAAGATTAAAACAATAAATCTAGTTAAAACTTTTAAGAGGTTCGGGGGTTCATATTAGTATTTTAGGAAGGTTTTTATAACACCTAAAATATTCGCTAACTTGTGATTATCCGGCAACTAACTTGTTTGGCTAAAATATCTAACTTAATTTTGAGATAAAAATTATTTAGAATTTATTTGAAAGTGAAGTATTAATTTACTAGCGAAGTGAGATTTGACTTGCAAAATTTGTTTTAAGTTTATTTATACTTAGTTAATTTAATTAAGTCGTTAAAGCAAAATAGCGTCTTGCGAGGGATTGAATTTTTAACCCTAAAACTAACGAAAATTAACCACAAATAAATACACGATAAAGTAAAAGAGAGAGAGTTGGATCCAAATCCTATTTTTGTCCATCTAGACCGATATTTGGACCCACTGCCCATTTCCACCTGCCCTAAAATTCTAACTATACAATGATGATAAAAGAAAAAAGGCTTCGGCCCAAAGACAACAAAATAAAAAATTTCAGAAAATAAACTTAGGCTTCTCGGCCCAAAATCTTAAACTTCTTGGCCATGTTTTGAATTTTCCGACACCAAAACCTTTACGCCGAATTCATGGAATTTCTCTTCAATTCTATTGATTGGCCGACTCAATAAAGGATTTGAGCCTTAACAACTCTCTCAAATTGTGGGTAAGAAAGAGTTTTTGATGAACTAGGGCAGATTTACATGCAAATAAAGAGAGCGGAAATTAGTATCCAAACGCCCAGAGATCTTTCACTGTTTTGGGCGAACAAACTTTTCCTGCCATTTGAACCCACTCAGAAAGTGGAAAGGAGAACGTACGGCCCGATCATTTCAATCGTCCTTGGGGTGAGACGTGGTTCGATCTCACGACCCCAAGAATAGAAATGCGTTGCTTTTTCTCTTCTGCGAACAGTACTATCGTACTGGGGAAGACAACACGGGCAAGATGGGCTGGGTCGCAACCTTGCTGGGCTGCTCGACGTGGGCTTGAGTTTCTTGGGATCGAGATTTTATGGCCTTCTATTCGTTGAGTTCGTGTGAAAAAGGAAAAGAAGAACGTGACATTGTTCTGGATTCTGCATTTGCTGTTGTGAATACGTGTCTCAAGGATCTTCTTGTGAAGAAGAAAAGAAGAGGTGGGATGGGTTAAAGGATGGGTCGGCTGAGGTTGGGCCGTCTTTGGAATTAGTGGAAGAAGAAGGATTTCGGCTAGGTTGGAGGGAGAATATGGGAGTGGGCTGCTGCTGGGACTGATTTGAAGAAAACAAAAATGGGTTGGGAATTGAAAAAATTTAACCCAAATTGAGATGGAGCAAAACTGAAAAAGTATAAACTAAAAGTTAGTCAAATTGAATTTATTTGGTGAATTTGACTAAAACTAAATAAGACGAATTAGTATAATTAATTTACGAGCTTCTTAATTTTAACAAAACAAAATAATTAACTTAAATATGAACTAATAACTCAAAACTATAAGCTTAATTAAAACTAAACTAATTTGGTAAAATAGTTACTAAAATTAAAATCTTTTTGAGATTATCTTCGAATATTTATAAAATAAACTAATTATATAAAAGAAATGTTTATTATTTAAAAAATTATAAAAGCTACCAAAATTACTTTAAAATAACTTGAAAAACATTTTGAATTTTATAAAGCTAATTATTTTAAATCGTACGAAATTAATGAAGCTCCAAGGTTAATTTATTTGGGGAAGGGTCAAAATTGGATGTCAACAGTTATTAGACCTACGGTCCCTCGTTAGCCTCATTGTGCCCTGTTGCTGCTCTTTTCAATCCAGTTGTCTGTCAACCGCTACCGAAAAATTCTAGTAAAAAGTTGCATAAAAACATTATTTCTAATAATCAAATAGCCCAAGACACAGCCAAACTCTAAGTGAAATTCATCAAAAATATCGTAAACTCACAGTATATCAAAAAGCAACCTTAAACTTTTTCCAATCAACAGGACCCGCATCAACTGCCCTCTCTTCCTTCTAGACCTCTCTTCCTTCTATTGTTTGAATCAAACTTGAGCAACACCCTTAAGTTGATAAGAGGTCAATTCCACATTTTCCACTATCTCCACTCCTACGATCATCAACACCTTGTATACCACATCAATAAACTCTTGAGCATATTCCACAACCTTGGAACCATGAAATTTTGAGGGATTCATGATAGTGAAGTCTCCCACTCTAGTTGTCGTAGTATCCACATTTGGGTTCACATGGACCACAACCTCTCTATTGTCTTGGGTCATCATGGATTGATCCAATACTTGAAAACCATCCCTAAACTTTGCATTAGCCACTTACTCGGCCAAAGGATCAGTCGAAACTTGTGGACCTCCTTGAGGAGCTTGAGGTACTTCTTGTTCCACGTTTTAGTACTTCTTGTTCCATGTTTTAATTCAAATTCCTCCAAACTTATGCTTTTCAAGGGGTCATATCTTAAAGTATCTAAAAAAGATTAAGAGAGAGACATATAGATTTATAATCTATAACATGACTTTAGAATGATGAAATGAGTGAAATTTCTTACACATATTATAGCCTCTTATATAAATGTGGCGTGCTTCACACTCTTGAACAAGACTCTACTCGACATAGCTAATGAGACATCCTAGGATCTTTCTAAACCTTGTGCTCTGAATACCAAATTTATCACGATCCAAAGTAAATTGTAGCCATAAAATGACGTATAGAGTCCCGAGGCTCTACACAATACACTTAGCATACATCATACAAGATAATAAAAGTAAGAGTTCAAAAGAGAGCATTCACTAGGTGTCGGTTAGGCCCCTCTTGATTTGGGGTGTGACACATAAGTTATAAGAACCTACAATTAGACTCTTAAGTATTCTCATATTAAAAGTTCATACCAATTCAATATTGATTTCATCAAGTTGGGCCAGTGGTGAATTTGAGTAGGGAAGGGCATGTCTTTTCAATATAAATTGGTTAAAATTGAATTTTGTAGAGCCCGAAATGTTATTTTAACCATGAAAAATAGCAATTTTAATAAACTGTTTGAAAATAATATTTTCCATGAAGTGCTAATGCTAACTCGTAAAAGTATTTAACAATGATATATTTGTCACTTTGTACTAACATATCTTCCTCGGATTCATGTATTTATAATAGACATTCTAATGTCATTTATATCATTTCAAATTTCTTTAATTAGCATGAAATACACATGCAATGCATGTGACCCAAAACTAGTAATAAATATATTCCCATGAGGTCTCATACAAAGTCAGATTTATATTATCTCTTGTGATTGACCATGATAATTTTAATTGAGAACCTATATTTAGAACTTTTTCAATGCATCGGAACTATGTATTACTATTTCATTACTTTTTCTAACTTTAGGTTATACTTAATATGTTAATGAAAAGAGGTTGTTTAAATGGAAATTTATAGCTAGAGAAGAATTTGTTTATGTGTACACAATAGTAAGAGTAATATTACAGATTTTTGATCGATACTGTCCAAAAGTTCATATAACACATAACACCAAAGTAAACTTACTACATGAATAAAATATCTCGCTACTAACTGATATTAATATATTGAACCACTTCTTTCTTAGAAAATAAATGGCTCATGTTCTTACCTTAAAACAATAAATAAACAAAGCTTTGGCAAATATAAGTTGAAGTAAATAAATAAATCTTTGCTAAATATAACTTGAAATAGAAAATTTTTGAACAATAGATTAAAAATTAAAATAAGAGACTATAACTTGATAGGAAAAAAAAGGAAAAGTTATTTCAATCAAACTCAAGCAAATACTAAGTAAGTAATCTTGGAGAGACCAAACTTTTTGTAAAAGCAAGTCCATTCTGAAGGATACCATGAGACAATAATGTAAAGGGACCTCTTTGTGTCCTATATGCTTTTTCCCCAGATTCACAATGTAAGCACCAGAATAACACTTCACCATCTGCAAATCTATATTTTGGTGCGGCTATACATATATCAGGATCTGTTATAGAAAATATTGTTTGTCAAGACTCCTCAAGACCATAATCTTTCATCACCCATAACATAAAAGTGTGGTTGCCCTGAATATACGCATTAGTATAAGCACAAAATATTCCATCCAATACTGAAATGCGAATATTAATGCTGCCTCAAGCTTATATTCTTTGGTAATGATATTTCTCCATATACTTCATGAGAAATATCAAATGAAACCACAAAATAATTCTTTGAATTACCAATCCAATGAAATGATCCATGTAGAAATGCCAATGAATGCATGCCATGCACCATATAGGAAATGTCACGAGGATGTTCGATAATTTTTCTCCAAGAACCACTTTTTAGTGAGAGAATTTCACCAGGTACTCTGCTACAATCACTTACACCATTGGGAATTTTTAATATTTTATAACCATTAGTGGACAAGTCAAAACACATTCCCAAACATGGAAATTCCTCCATTGGAAATTCTGGAGTGGGAAGTAAAATTGATTCCCCGGTGGAGGGATTCCATAGAAAAAGTATTTGGCGTGCAAGGCTATTTTCATAAATCTTGTTAATAACCAAACTGTCACAACAACAGTAGACTATGCAATGTCTTGGTTCAATATTTAAAGGGAATTTCAACTCTCGTACATCCTCTACTAGTTGAGCAGATGATATCGAACAACAATAAATTAAAAATATAGACTTCTTAGGGCGCAATTTGTAGAACAAAATATTTTGGAAACTTTGGTCCTTCTTGGCATGAATGAGATTTTTCATCTTAAAATATGGATCATCGATCAATGTACCCCAAAATTTTGAAACACATTTGAACCTAAGAAGAGACCGCACAGCAACCTACTAAGAATTCCACCAAGTATATTCTCTTCAGAGTAAACATCCATAGCCTAGATAGAGAAGACAGTTCTATCACGCACCTTTTTTAAGTATTGAAATATTATATAATTGCAACCAAAAGCTTTAAAATGATGAACGAGAAAGTTTCTTAATTTATTTTATCTACTCTTACCAAAAAAAAAAATTAAAAAATTTGAAAATTTTAACAAGTGAATAAATCTAAGTCCTTGTCAGCTAAAACATGAGAGAGAACTAATAAGACAAGAATTTTAAGAATTTCTAACTATTCAATGTTTCAGTGAAGGCATAAAACTGGTATAAAAATCATATATTTTTCACGTATCATTAGTTTCTAGCGTTACTTTAACATTTTTGTGGGTTTAACAATTAATGCTTGGAAGTGATGCATTCTTGTTCTACTAAAGTTTACCAGTAGGTGTGTGTTTGGTATGGCAAAAAAATCTTTGGCTTGTATATTTATTTTATCCACTTTGTTTCAGAATTATCATAGGTAAAATAATTTGGTCCTTGCAAAAATAAATGATGATTCAATTCTTCTTCATGAAATGATAGAACCTAAATAGAGAAAAGACACATTTTATCCATAGAAATATAGCAAACATAGATACTAAGTCAAACAAACAACAAATTGAATAAATAAACTCAATTGGTAACACGTGAACTCACTTGTTCCCTATCAACAATATTTCTCAGTTTTTCTTGTTTTGATGGTTTCACAACTCTTGATCCTGAATTTAGAAAATTGGATGAAATTGACTTAAGTTGTAAAAAATGACACACACATACCCAAAATAGAAAGAAAAAAAAAAGCAAATACCTTTTAGAATTTGATTGAAAATAATAAACTTGTTGGTGAGATGTTTATCTACCATCTTTGAAGATTTAATTTGAATGTAATTGTTTGCCTTATATATAAATTGGTTATAGTTCTTTATGGATAAAACATAAATATATTACCAATAGAAGAAATTTTTATAATCTACCTAATAGATACTATCCAAAAAAAATTCTATAATTTGCTTTCTATAAAATCACTATTATATATTTAATTTATATTTAATAGAATAAATTTATCTTTTATTAGATAAAAATTAATCTTCTAGTCTTAACGGTGTTATTCACTATTGAGTGTTAATTATAGTAAAATATTAAATTTTTTTGTTCCATTTAGCAAAAACACATGTCATACAATGTCAGATATTAAAATACTATATATTAAATGAATTTTTTATGAAACTCATAGCCAAAGGAAGAAATAATTATGTCCATAAATTTTGCTTGCAGTTTTATCTTTCCTCATAGTAAATGTATCATCATTTTGTTAAACCAAGTTATATATGAGTTTGTATATGATTAAGGTGGGCATGCATATAGATATACACACACCATATAAATCACATTATGCATGTTCTAATTTTAAAAAACACTTATTTATATCTTGTATACTGTATGGTATAAATTATGTATAATGAATATTATTATATAACACAGTGAATAAATCAAGTATATTATTTGGATTATAAATACATTGTGTTATTAATGTGTATTTGAAATACCCATTACTAAATAAGCTTGCAAGAAATTTATATAGCAGTTTCTACTCTTTACAAATAAAAGTCTATTCATTTCCTTTAAATGAACTACTTATTCGATGTCACGATGTGAGCCAACACCCTCGACGTGGCCGACACTCAAGAAACATTGTAGGACCCCAAGCGAACCCTCATCCTGACTGACTACAAGCGAACGACTAACTCAAGAATACAAAAGCTTAAAAACTAAATAAAATTCATGATACTCAAATACAAAGTTCTAACTCAAATGATTAACTCTGAATATAATAGAATATTCAACTAGCCAAAAATAGGTGACTCGTGTCTTTAAAACATTTAACAAAATAAATGAACAGACTCCTCAAACTCTAATCTCTATCTATGAAGCATCTATTGTTACAGAAGAATATTGGGACAAGACCCATGACATCTCAAACTACTAGCTGCAAGATAAAGGTGAAGTCCTCCAGAATGTAAGAAGGCTCACCAAAGGTGACTGAAATATCCCATGACATGAACGGATAGCCTGTTGATGATCTTGAATACCTTTTTCTTCATCATGAAAAATTGCACGACAAATGGGCAGTACATGGAATATACGAGCATGGAAGGGGAATTCTAAAACATAAACATAATCTTGAACTGGTAAAAAAAACATATATACTTACCTCTTCTCAACTCATTCAACTCAACTTAAAGAAACATAGTTGAACTCAATTGAGAAAAAAATAGGTCTTAACTCAACAATAAGATACAAACTCTGGATAAAGCAACAATAAAAGATGCAATATATGGAAATCTTTAAAAATAATAGATAGATACTCAATGTATATAAGAATACAATACACGCAGTCTCACTGCAAGGATACAAAATAAACTTTATTTGTATATGAATACAAAATAAACTTTGTGTATATAAGAATACATAATATTTCGGTGGGAGTTTCTCTAACTGACAACCATCACGATGAGTTATGTGATGATACATCGTCTCTTCCACGCTACATGAACTTTTCTATACCTTGTCGGGGTATTGAACTACTCAACTAAGTGGATCCACTAGTCTATGCTAAAAAGCACTAAGAAATCATTTAAAAAGTATGACCCTTTCAACCCACGTTGGCTACATGATTTATGAGGGCTATGAGTTATATGAACTCTTCCCATATCGATGCTCAAGACTAGTTGAGGATGTCCTATACTCCGGCAAGGTATAGGACAGTTCTGGCAGTGTGGGCGGGATGATGTATCATCACATAGCTCATAGTGATGGTTGATGGTTAGAGAATCTCCCAAATAAGAGTAAAGATTTATTATTGTATTTTTAAATACAATGAGTTATTATCAACTGTTTTAAGATATTTCTTTATATTGCATCTTTACTGTTTCTTTTATGTTGAATTGAGTTGAGTATCATTGAGTTGAGTATTCTTGAGTTGAGATGACTTGAGTTGAGTTGAGTTGAGTTGATTTGAGATGAGGTGAGTATGTTCCCCTTTTTTATTACTTCAGGATTATGTCTATGCTTTAGAGTTACCTGTGCATTCTCATACATTCAATGTACAAACTCCATTTTGCCTGCATATTTTTATGATGCAGAGACATGTATTCTGGGTTATCAACAGGCACTCTGTTGATACCACTCGTAGTCTTGAGTTTCTTTGGTGAGCCTTATTGCATTCGGAGGATTCCAATTTTGCTTCTAGTTTTGTTAGGATGTCATGGGTCTTGTCCTGACTTCTATTCTAGTTAGTAGAGGCTTCATAGACAATACGGTTTTGAGAATTCTTTTCTATTTTCAATTGTTAATGTTCAAGTCTTTAGTTGCCTCTTTTGTCCAGTTGAATGCCTTTTTATAAATATTCTAAGTTATTTACTTTGAGACCTTATGAGAAACCATTACTCTGAGTTGAAATATTGTTGAGTAAGTCTTTCGCTATGTACTGAGTCAGGCCAAAGGTTTGCTTGGAGACCAGCTATGGTTCTCGAGTGTTGGTAATGTTTAGGGTGTAGGCTGAGGGCGTGAAAAACTTAGTATCAGCGCACACAGTTCAAGAGTTCTAGGGTATCTATGAAGACGTGTATGTAGAATCATAGTAATCGGTGTGAAGTGCTACAACATTTAGAAAATAATCCCCTTCCTTCTTACTCTTTTTCGTGCGATAGAGTTTAACTCTACGAAAGTTTCTTTATACTTCGTTCTTGCGCTTATCTTTCAGATCATGCCTACATGAAGAGATTTTTTAGATCGTCATGCTAGGAGAAATATTGATCCCCAGGATCAGGGGGTCCCCAATTCACCCGAAGCACAGCCCCAAAGAGAAATAATGCTAAGTTCTGGGATTCTATCCAGATGTTGACCCAAGTTGTTGCCAATCAAGTTGGTCAACAAAGAGTGGATCAATAGGATGTGTGTAACACCCCGAAAACTGGGGAACTAAACTACAGAGTTCTAGAGTCTTGCATGAGTGTTTTAGAGTTTGGCATAAGAGTTAAAATAATAAAAATGATTCCTTACTTAGAATAATGGTTTTAGGGTTAGGGCGTCAAGGTACGACCTCCAAAGGACCACCCAAGGGGTCCTTGAGGAGTACCCTTAAAACAGCCCAAAAGGTGTAAATTGCAGACACCCATGATTGCCATCTACTGGTCGTGGATGGACCCATGCCCCGTGGTTCGGGGTCGTGTATCAAAGCCTGCAAAAGCCTCCCTTTTCTAGACATAGTACCACACCCACGAGTGTGCAGTACAGGCAGTGGACCCATATACGGTCCGTGTATAAGTCAACAAGATTTTTAAAGTTTATTTTTTAGTTAGGGTTTTGCAATTAATTAGTAATTAGTTAGGGGTTCAGGGAGGTCAGTTAGTAGTTATGAAGAAGAAGAAGAAGAAGAAGAAGAAGAAGAAGAAGAAGAAGAAGAAGAAGAAGAAGAAGAAGAAGAAGAAGAAGAAGAAGAAGAAGAAGAAGAAGAAGAAGAAGAAGAAGAAGAAGAAGAAGAACATTTTATGAAAATTAGTTTTCACATAATACATTCGCAAGTTATTGAGGGTAGGTTTAGGTATGACTCCAATCTAGTAGATAATACCTAATTATGATTGTATTGGCATTGAACTATGATATTATGATGAATTTATGTGATTTCTATGGCAAATCCTAGTCTAATTGATGAATGTGATATTATGTGAGTTTATGGTAGAAAGATGAAATTGAGGAATTCTAATTGATCTTCTAAAGTTAATGTCACGTGTAGTAATTTTTCAAGG
Organism: Solanum sitiens; assembly: GCA_016801875.1. Classification (NCBI taxonomy): domain Eukaryota; kingdom Viridiplantae; phylum Streptophyta; class Magnoliopsida; order Solanales; family Solanaceae; genus Solanum; species Solanum sitiens. The sequence continues at coordinate 1,049,415 of JABWTJ010000213.1, forward strand.
TTAGGAACACATAGAAGTGAACTAAAATAGATTACAGTTCTATTGATGGATTATGACTTGTAAAGATGAAATTGAACCTTTATGATCAGTTATGACTAGAATCACCTACTAATAAAGAATGTGATTAAATACCTTAAAATCTAGGTATAAAGATGATAGTAAGAAGTAAAGCTTGAGATTATGCCTTGTAGTAATCAATGTTAGGGCTTTGAGGTAAAGCCAATATTATGTGATATTGTTGTGTATTGTTTCTCTCTTACACACTTGGGCATAAGTATGCTAGGATATCCAAGGTTCTCTCACATAGAATGATTCTAGGTTGGCTTAATAACCTAAAATGAACCAAAGCTTATTTTTTTTTTCATAAATCATGCATAACTTTCATAAATCATCATTCACAAGTTCATAGTTTTCTTCATAAATTCATAGTCAAAATCATGAAGAATGTATGGATCCATATGAAATCAATTGGAAAATGTGTAATTGAATAAAATAATTCATAATAAAATTAAAATAAATAATTAAACATAAAAAATAGGACCTATGGATAATTGGATGAAACTCTAATGTTTACTTTGAAACTTGGAAATCTTTTGGGACCCAATGGATGAATGGAATCCATCGGTGAATTTCCACATACCTTGATGATCAAAATCCACAAAGTAGTGGATAAAAAAGGATACTTGAAGTTTAAACCTAGATTTCTTCCTTGAAACTTGAGAGAGTTTGGAGAGAACGAATATGGATGACATTTGGGAATTTAAGAGAATGAGAGGGTTTTGGTAGATTAAGGGATCGAAAGGTATTTATAGGAGTTAAATTCATGATCAAAATGATATAGTATAGGCATTAAATGCACGGAAAAGACCCGAATATCCTTAAGAAATAACTGTCCGAGTTATCTATGTTGGGACCTATGGTACACAGAAATTTTTATTGCCCGTACTGGTCAACTGTAGAAACAACTTTAGAAGCCCAAAATTATCCTACTTCCCACAAGACACTTTTATGAGTCTTCGACCTTTCTACCGTTCGTAGACCCCATCCATAGTCCTCGACTTTGAGTCGAAAATTTTACTAAGTGTAGAACCTTTCGACGGAATTCATCTATGGCCCGTAGAATCGATTATGACTAGATTTTTTCTTCTGTATGCATGAGGTTTTAAATCATTCCTTTGAATTGTTTCTACGAATTTCATCTACGACTCATCCAAATTCATATGGTTCATCCTGTCAAAAATTTGAAATTTCAAAAACTCAACTGAGTTTCTATGATTTTCCTTCTATAGTTCATAGGTAGAACTAGTTGTTACTACTTCACTGCCAAAACTATACTATCCTTTTCTTTTCCAATTCTCAATTTTTGAGGTGTTACAAGAACACTTTCAGTTCATTAAAATTAACAATAACAGTCATCGACCAGTAACATATTCTAAATACCCTTCAATCTTTCTTTTGTGTGTAATTTTATCTAAATATTTTCAATAGTTAATTATACACACTCAATATAATTAATAGTAAAAAATTAAATTTATATTTTGTTTTCGATCTTCAAATAAGTCTTTAATAGTGATACTCTAAATATATTTAACTATTCACAAAAAGAGATTTTATTACGTTGGAATGATATAAGTTAAGGTAGTATTGATTGGCGACATTGAAGAGGCAAAAAGAATAATGTAATGCGAGTGGAAGTCATGATGTTTTTTGAAATATTGTTGGTAGAATTTTGTAAAACTACATGATTATATTAGCATCATGTGTTATAATTAATATAAGAAAAGTTACAAATCTTGTTCACGATTTACACAGTAACCTAATACACATATCAATTATCATAATTATATTCACATTGTGGAGTCAACTCTTGTATTTTAAGCCTTCATTTGCTTCTATAATTAAGGTCTTCAATTGTTACAAGATTGAAACAATGTCAAAAAGGTTACATTTTTATATCTGCAACTTTGAATTGTTATTTTTCATTGATGTCATCAGTGACATTAAACAGGATAAAAAAACTCAAATAGAATATTTTTGTTCATTTGAAGAACATATCAAATGTAGAGAGCAATAGATAGCACTGAGAGTAATCCACAACTATTTCATAGTTTGTGAGAAAATAGTGTGAAATTATTATAATAATGAGTTGTATGAAAGAAAAGAGTGTTGTTCTTTTAAAAGAGTAATCACCGTTTCACACTATCAAGTTGTAATCAATGTTATTATATTATTTTATTCATATATCATATTTACCCCATTATAATATTTGATATCGTTCTTACTCTCTTATTATTGCTATTTAGCATGGATATTAACCCAGGTGAGAGTATTATTTTTTTCAGTAACATGGTATTAGAGACATTAAAAAGAATAGTTCATTGTCATTTTAATACCCCATCTCACAAGAGAAAATTATGAAATGGTGTATACAATTGAAAGTCATTATTGACTCTCAAAATATTTGGGACATTATAGGCAAAGGATAGAAACTTTTTTCCTAAAATGATAAAGACGTGTTGTTAAGGTCAAAGAGGAAAGATCAACAGACCCTCACTCTCATCCATCAATGCTTGTATGATGGTATGTTTGAGAAAGTGGTCGATGTAACCACCTCAAGGAAAGCTTGAGAGATTTTGCTATATTTTTTCAAGAAGTTGATAAGATAAAGAAGATAAAAGTCAAACTTTATTTTCTGATTTTTAAATTTTAATAATTAAAAAGTCATAATTCATTTTGGATTATTGTTCAAGAATGTAGTTTCAAATCAACTAAAAAGGTGCAGAAAGAAAGTTAATGTTGTGCCTGTGGTAGAAAAGATTTTTTGCTCTTTAACACCTAAACTTGGTTGTAAGGTGTGTGATATTGAGGATTCTTGTAACATCTCGCAAGTTGAAATAACTAGGAAAAAGTTATGAATTGGAAATAGCCATTTTTGGAAAGAATGTAAGAAATCTGAATTTTTTTTAAGTATGTTAAGTTGAGTTTTGGTCATTTTCAAAATACAATAACACCTAAATCGGGATTATTTAGTTGTGTTTCTGGATATCGTAGGAAGATCGATATTGGAATAATCTTTCAAATGCCACCGATTTTGCGTAATTCCGAGTTCGTATGAGTGAGATATGCTCTTTGTAAGTTGGGTTGTTCAAATAAAGAAAGTCCAATCCGGATTTCGAAAGGGTGTTTTGGTATTTTCCATACCCTATTATTTATTTCTTTTTAGGAGTTTATTTGGGATCTAATTAGAATAAGATCAGTTTAGTCAACTTAAATTAACGCTAGGGCTTGGAGAAAAGAGAAAAGAGGAGAAAGGAGAAGAGAGTTCAAGATTTGTCATTTTCTTGGAAGACTTGCCTGTGGATTTCGTCAAGGGTGATCCCTACAAAGTATGTGAGATAACATAGCGTTGGGTTAGTTCACCCATGCGTCAATCATGAATCAATTCAGAAAAGTATAATTGATTTGAAAATAAATCCTATGAGTTCTTGATGAAGTTCGTTTGAATTCTTGTGGGTTGTGTTGTTAATGTTTTCTTCAGTTTCATTCATGTATAAGGGTGTGATTTTGAGTCGAATCTTGTATGTATTGAGGGTATAATAGAATCTAACGATTTGGAGAAAGAACTAAGTTGAAATTGGGGATTTAGAGATGAAAACGAAGAAAAAAAGTCGGAGTGCACCTGGGTTCCTGGGGGCCTCCCCTCTCAGAGCCCCAAGAAGGGGTCTATGAATTTTGGGCTCTCGCGCGCCGTGCCAGCCAGAGCACCTCAATCCATTCTCTGAATTTTACCCTCTGGCGCACCGCACCTCTCTGAGCACTTGGGACGCGAGTTCTTTCCATTCTTCCCCCATCTTTCCGTACTAATTCCTTAGCAATGTACCTATGTTTTCTAGTTGATTCCAACACTCTAAGCTACGTCTTAACATTTTAAAGTAATCCATTAATATGAGATCATGAACCTTGAATCCATAATTCAATTCAAGAAAACTTAAGAGTCAAGTCTAGAAGTTAAGAATCAAGTTAAGAGAAGTTCATAAAGTTTTCAAAAGTCTTTCACAAATATTTTAACTTTGTTTTTAAGACTTAAGTTTTGAGTTAAGCAAAGAGTAAAGAGTTAAGTTCATTTCTTCAAATGATATAAGGGGACTAAGTATTCCCAGGAGTTTAAAATGTTTTCACATTTGAACAAGAAAGGGAAACACAGATTTCGATGAGAGTTTTAAGCTAAGTTTGGGTCATTATCTCAAACCAAAGAAAGAAGTTTTGTTTTAAAAACTATAAGCTAAATATATTTTGAGACAAGTATTGAGCACCGATATGAGAAAGTGAGTTCAGATTACTCAAGTCTCCATAAACCATGTAGTTATCATGTGTAGTAAAGGATCATACTTTTTAGATGAATCCTAAGTGGATTTTATCATATACTAATGGATACACTTAGTTAAGACGTTATGTATGATGATAAATTATAGAACAGTTCTTGCAGCATGGGCAGGATGTTGTATCACCACTTAGGCTCATAGTGGTGGTTGTCGGTTAGAGAAACTCCCACAGAAACTATATTACCTTATTAAATGAGTAAAGTTGAGTTTATTATTTCATTTCTTTAACAAATTGATTTGTTACTTACTGTTTTAAATGCTTTGTATAAATTGCACTATTATTGTTGTTTTACAGTGCATTTGAGTATCTTATTCATGAGTTAAGTAAATTCAAGGTAGGTGTTTCTTTCAGATTCCTTTCAAGCTTATGTAATGTTTAGCATTTCACTCGCATACTCGTATAGTCAATGTAATGATGTTAGTTGGCCTGTATCGTCTTTATACATATGAAACATGTATCTAGGGTTGACCACTCAGATACCAGGATCAGCATCTAGCGCCTCGTTAATTAGGTTGAGCACTCAGAGCCAGTTGGCTAGCCTCCTGTCTTTTCGGATTATCATTTTCATATTTGCTTAGCATTTTAGTTTTTAGAATTACCAGAGGTCCTGTCCTGACATCCCTCCTTATTTTAGAGGCTTCATAGATTAGTAGTTATAGTTCTTTAGTCTTTTTATTTTCAGTTGTATACATTAAGACTTGAGTTATATTTTGAGACTATCTCTTATGTTTACGTATTCCGCTCAGTAAGTAAGCCAAGTCAAGGGTTCTCTTGGGGCCAACAATGGTTCTCGAGTGCCATCCATATCCAGGGTGTAGGTTTGGATCGTGAAAAACTTGGTATTAGAGCATAGAGTTCAGAGTCCTAGGAAGTCTATCAAGTGGTATCTTTAGAGTCCTAGTTATATGTGTGAAGCGCGCCACATCTATAATTAGGAGGCTACAACACTTAGCAAAATATTCTCACTTCTTTCATACTCACTTTATGCGTTAGAGTTGATCTCAAAAAAATTTCTTCCTAATTCGTACTTGCGCGTATTTTTCAGTTGATCATTCCTACACGAAGAGCTTTAAAAGTTTGTCCTTCTAGGCGTAATGTTGAGTAACAAGGGGTACCCAATGCACCTGAAGTACAACCCCAAGGAAAAGTTACCTATGCTGAGTTTAGGGAAGTGATGAGGATGTTAAGACAAGTGACGACGAACCAATCTGGGCAACAAAGAAGGACTCGACAAGAAGCGGATGATACTTCAAGGATCCGTGAGTTCTTAAGGATGAACCCTCCAAGTTTCACTGGTTCAAGAACTACTGAGGATCCGGAGAATTTTGTTGAGGAACTGGAAAAGGTTTTTGAAGTTATGCACATTGTCGATGTTGAGCGAGTTTAACTAGGTGCATATCAACTGAAGAGTGTTGCTAGGACTTGGTTTGACCAATAAAAGAGGGGTAGAACTAAGGGAACACCACCTTCGAGTTAGGCTTTTTTTAGGAGGCCTTCTTGGGGCATTTCTTTCCCCAAGAACTGAAAGATTCCAAGGTACGAGAGCTTATATCTCTTTATCAAGATTCACTAAGTGTTCATGAGTATAGGTTGAAGTTCACCAAACTATCCCGTTATGCCCCGGATATGGTTACAGATATGAGGAGTAGAATGAGTTTGTTTGTTGCTGGGTTGTCCTGCCTGTCAAGCAAAGCGGGCAGGGAAGCTATATTGGTGACATGTATATAGCAAGGTTGATGGTCTATGTGCAGCAGGCTGAGGAAGAAAAGCCGAGGGATAGGGAGGAATTCAGAAATAAGAAAGCTAAGACAACAGGGAATGACTCCTGATAGCAAAGAAATAATGCAAATCGGTATTCTTTCCAATAAAAGCAAATCATCTGCTAGTGCACATGTACCTAGAAATAGACGTGAGTACACTATTCAGTATTCAAAAAAACTCAAGGCTAGACCTCCCTAATCTCACGGTAGTGTGGCACAAGGAGGTAACTGGGCTCCTGCATATGCTAAGTGTGGTAGAACCCATCCAGGTAAGTGTCGCAATGGCTCTACAGGTTGTTTCAAGTGTTGACAAGAGGGTCACTTCATGAAAGAGTGCCCCAAGAATCGACAAAGTAATGGAATCAGGGTAATAGAACTCAATCTTTATTAGTTGCTCTACCGGATAGGGCTGCACCTAGAGGAGTTGTTTCTGGTACTAGCGGAGGAGCAAACTGTATTTATGCAATCACTAGTCGCCAAGAGCAAGAGAAATCTCCAATTTTTGTCACTGCTATGATAAAAAATTTTACTCTTAATGTTTATGCTTTTCTAGACCCAAGATCAAGCTTATATTTTATGACTCCTTATGTTGCAAATAATTTTGATGTTCTCCGTGAGAAACTCTATGAACCCTTTTGTGTTTCTACACCTATTGGGGAGTCTATTCTACATGAGTGAGTATATCGTGATTGTGTAATTTCCATCAATCACAAGGACACCATGACTGATTTAATTGAGTTAGACATTGTATATTTCGATGTCATTCTAGGTATGGACTGGCTTCATGCATGTTATGCCTCCATTGATGGTAGGACTCAAGTTGTTAAGTTTCAATTTCCTAATGATCCAATTATGGAGTAGAAAAATAGTTCAGCCAGTTCCTAAGGGTCGCTTTATTTCATATCTTAAGTCAAGAAAGTTAGTTTCCAAGGAATGTGCCTATCACTTAGTCCGAGTTAATGACTCTAGTATTGAGATACCTCTTATTCAGTCAATTTCAATAGTAAAAGAGTTTCCAGAAGTCTTTCCAGATAATCTACTTGGAGTCCCTCCTGAGAGAGAGATAGACTTCGATATAGATATTCTTCCATATACTCATCCTATATTTGTTCCGCCATATAAAATGGCACCAGCAGAAAGAACTTAAAGAACAGTAGAGAGATCTCCTTGATAAGGTCTTTATCCTACCAAGTGTATCACCATGCTATGCTCTGGTTTTATTTGTGAGGAAGAATATCGCTAGTTGAACAAGGTTACCATCAAGAATAACTATCCTCTTCCAAGGATTGATGATCTCTTGTATTAGCTTCAATGTGCTACTTGTTTCTCATAGATAGACCTTAGTTCAGGCTACCATTAGATAAGGGTAAGGGAATGTGACATTCCAAAGATAACATTCAAGACTCGTTATGGTCATTATGAGTTTCTAGTTATGTCCTCTGGTTTGACCAATGTGCCTGAAACATTCATAGATCTTATGAATAGGGTATTGAAGCCTTATTTGTATATGCATGTTATTGCCTTCATTGTTCACATACTAATCTATTCGAGGAATGAAGAAGATTGTGCTAGGCATCTCAGAATTGTTCTCCATATTTTCAAAGATAGAGAGTTGTATGATAAGTCCTCAAAATTTGAGTTTTGGATTGAGTCAATGGCATTATTAGGCCACATTGTTTCTCGAAAGGGAATTAAAGTTGATACTCAAAAATTAAAGCAATGCAGAATTGGCCTAGACCACATCTCCAATCGATATTAGGAGTTTCTTAGGTTTGGCTGGCTATTATAGAAGGTTTGTAGAGGGTTTCTTGCCTGTTTCATCCACTTTGACCAAGTTGACTCAGAAAGTAGTGAAGTTTCAATGGTCTGAAACTTGTGTAAAAAGCTTTCAAGAATTGAAAAAAAGGTTGACTAGTGCCCTAGTTTTGACCTTGCAGAAGGTACACAAGGCTTTGTTGTTTATTGTGATGCATCTAGAGTGGGTTTGGGTTGTTTGTTAAAGTAGAATATGAAGGTTATAGCTTATACTTCCAAACTGTTGAAAGTTAATGAGAGAAACTACCTAACCCATGATCAAGAGTTGGTCGGCGTAGTTTTGCTTTGAAAATATAGTGTCATTATCTTTATGGTATTCATGTGGATATGTTCACCGATCACAAGAGTCTTCAGTATATGTTCGTTCGAAAAGTTCTTAATCTCATACAAAAGATGTGGTTAGAGTTACTTAAGGATTATGACATGAATATTCTTTACCACCAAGGTAAGGCTAATGTTAATGATGATGCGCGCGGTGAGCGGGTTGTCTATGGGTAGTACCGCCCACTTTGAGGAAGAAAATAAAGAACTAGCAAGAGATGTGCATATACTTACATGCCTACGAGTCGCCTAATGGATTCCATAGAAGGAGGAGTAGTGGTGATGAATGAGGCTGAATAATCGTTACTGTCAGAAGTAAAAGAGAAGCAAGACCAAGACCCTATTTTGCTTGAATTGAAGGCAAATGTTCATAACAAAAAGGTAATGATTTTTCAACAAGGGGGAGAGATTTTTGAGGTATCAAGGTAGGTTGTGTGTACCAAGGTGTATGTAATCCAAGAAAGGATCATGGAGGAAGCTCATAGCTCCAGATACTTCATTGATCCGGGTTCCTGAACGATGTATCACGAATTAAGAGATATATATTGGTGGAATAGGACGAAGAAGGGCATTGCATAATTTGTTGATTAGTGTTTAAATTGACAACAAGTTCAAGTCGAGCACCAAAGGCCCGGTGGTATGGCTCAGAATATAGAGCTTCCAAAATAGAAGGGGGATACGATCAATATAGACTTCATCAAAAGTTTACCAAGGTCTCACAGGGAACATTATTCTATTTGGGTGAGTGTTGATCAAAGGACAAAATCAACCCACATTTTTTCGGGAAAGACTACTTATTCATCTGAGGATTATGCTACATTGTATAATCAAGAGGTGGTAAACCTTTATGGGGTTGCGATCTCTATTATTTCAGACAGAGATGCTTAATTTATTGCGCGGTTTTGGAAATTCTTAGAAAGGCTTGGGTTCAAAGGTGAACTTAAGTATTGTTTTTCATCCTCAAAAAGATGGTTAAGCAGAGCGCACTACTCAGACCTTAGACGATATGTTGAGGACTTGTGTGATTGATTTCAAGGGAAATTGGGATTATCACCTACCTTTTATTGATTTTACTTATAACAAGAGTTACCACTCTAGCATCCATATGGTTCCTTATAAAGTATTTTATGGGAGAAGACACACATCTCCTATTGGATGGTTTGAAGTTGGTGAAGTAGGGTTGATAGGCTAGATTTAGTTCATCAAGATATGGAGAATGGCAAAGTGATTCAAGATAGGTTAAAAACTGTGAAGAGTCATCACAAATCCTACACCGATGTTAGGAGAAGGGAGTTAGATTTTAAAGTAGATGATTAGGTATACTTGAAAGTTTCACCGATGAAAGGTGTTATGAGATTTGGTAAGAAGGATAAGCTTAGTCCCCGATATATTGTCCCTTACAGAATATCAAAAAAGGTTGCTAATGTAGATTATGAATTAAAGCTACCCCAAAAGTTGGCAGCAGTTCATCCAGTGTTTCACATCTTCATGTTGAAGAAGTGCATGAGAGATCATTTACTTATCATACCAACGAAAAACATGGGTATCCAGGATATCTTATCTTATGAGGAGATTCCTATTCAGATTCTACATGGCCAAGTTCGTAAGTTGAGGACTAAAGAAGTAGCATCAATCAAAGTCCTTTTGGGAAACTAGTTTGTTGAGGAGGCCACTGGGAAAAATCATTTCAACGCCGCCAAGTTTGTGTGAATCCAAGATCGTATGATTAAGATCTAACCATTGAAAGTTGGGTTTGTTCAAATAAGAAAATACCAATCTCGATTATGGGTGGGTGTTTTGGTATTTTCCATACCATATTATCTATTCCTTTTTAAGAGTTTATTTGGGGTCTAATAAGAATTATATCAGCTTAGTCAATTGGAAATTGACGCTAGGGCTTGGAGAAAAGAGAAAAGAGGAGAAAGGATAAGAGAGTTCAAGATTCGTCAATTTCTTGAAGACTTGGGTGTGGACTTCATCAAGGGGATCCCTACGAGGTAAGTGAGATCAGATAGCGTTGGGTTAGTTCACTGACTTGCAATTGTGATTCAATTCAGCAAAGTATAATTGATTTGAAAGTAAATCCTAAGAATTCTTGTATAACTGATTTGAAAGTAAATCCTATGAGTTCTTGATGAAATTCGTTTGAATTCTTGTGGGTTGTATCGTTGAAGTTTTATTGAGTTTGATCCATATTTCGGGTGTGATTTCGAGTCGAATCTGTATATATTGAGGGTATAATGGATTCTAAGTGTTTGGGGAAAGAACTAAGTTGAAATAGGGGGTTTAGAGATGAAAAACAAAGAATAAAAGTCAGAGTACACCTGGGTAGGGGCCTGGGGCATGGCCCCTCTCAGAGCTCCAAGAAGAGGTCTCTAAATGTTGGGCTTTGGGGAGTCGTGCCAATCAGAGCGCCCCATCCCATTCTCTAAATTTCACCCTCTGGCGCCCCTCAACTCTCTGAGCGCCAGGGACGTCAGTTCTTCCCATTCGTCCACCATCTTTCCGTACTAGTTCCTTAGCAATGTACCTATGTTTTATAGTTGATTCCAACACTCTAAGGTAGGTCTAAAAATCATTAAATCATCCATAACATGATATCATGAACCTTGAATCCATAATTCAATTCAAGGAAAGTTAAGAGTCAAGTCTAGAAATTAAGAAGAGAAGTTCATAAAGTTTTCAAAAGTCTTTAACAAACGTTTTAACTTTGTTTTAAGATTTAAGTTTTGATTTACGCAAAGAGTAAAGAGTTGAGTTTATTTGTTCATAATTTATAAGGGAACTAAGTATTCCCAAGAGTTTAATATGTTTTCACATTTGAACAAGAAAGGAATCACTGATTTCCAAGAGAGCTTTTAAGCTAAGTTTTGAGTACTTATCTCAAACCAAAGAAAGAAGTTTTGTTTAAAAAACTATGAGCTAAGTACATTTTGAAAGTAGTATTGATCACCGATATGGGATTGCGAGTTCAGATTACTCAAGTCTCCATAAACCATGTAGCCATCATGGGTAGTAAAGGACTATACTTTTTAGATGAATCCTAAGTTCTTTTTAGTATAGATTAGTGGATCCATTTAGTTAAGGCATTCTATATGACGATAAAGTATAGGAAAGTTTTGGCAGCGTTGGCAAGAGGTTGTATCAGTAGTCAGGATGATAGTGGTGGTTGTCGGTTATTGAAACTCTTACAGAAACTATATTACCTTATTATATGACTAAATTTGAGTTGGTTATTTCATTTTCTTAACAAATTGAGTAGTTATTTACTGTTTTAAATGCTTTGTATAAATTGCACTATTATTGTTATTTTACATTGCATTTGAGTATCTTATTCATGAGTTGAGTAAGATCAAGGTAAGTATTTCTTTCAGATTGTTTTCAAGCTTATGTTAAGTTTAGCATTCCACTCGCATACTCTTACATTCACTGTACTGATGTCAGTTTGCATACATCATCTTATGATGTAGACATAGGTAACTAGGATCAGCATCCAGTGCCTCGTTGATCAGGTTGAGCACTCAGAGTCAGTTAGTGAGCCTCTTTTCTTTGTGGAGGATCCTTTTCATATTTGCTTAGATTTTCAGTTGTTAGGATGATCGGGGGTCCTGTCCGACATCCATCTTTGTTTTATAGGCTTCAAAGTAGAGTAGCTACAAATCTTTAGTCTTTCTGTTTTCAATTATATATGTTAAGAATTAAGTTGCCATTTTGGCCATGTTTTACATCTTTGAAGTTATATTTTGAGACCATCTCTTATGTTTAAGTCTTCCGCTGAGTAAGTAAGTCAAGTCAATGGTCCGTTTGGGTCAAGCAATGGTTCTCGAGTGCGGTCCACGTCCAAGGGTTAGGGTTGGGACGTGACAAGTCTAAAGACTTAGACTCTATGGAGATAGATTAATTGGATGATTTTTATAAACCCGTGAAGAAAATATCAAGAAAAAATAAGATCCACTAGAATTTCTTAAAACTCAAGCATCTTTTAAATATTTTGAATGTGAAAAGATGTAACAACTCAGATTCTAGAAAGTTTAGAAAGGGGTCAAGTGGGAAATTCACAATCCAGGAAGGGACCATGGAACCATTTACAAAGCTCCACACTACTTTGAGACTCTGTCACGACCGGGGAGCACCCCTAGAAGTAACATGGCGTACTTGACCTCTTGGAGGTCTTGTACAAGCCCATAGACTTCATCGCATTGTCATAGGAAATTTAGCGGAAAATTTATAACTTTTCATAGCACATCATATGATAGAATCGTCACTTCATATATATATAATATCATAATACATAGTCATACTCTCAAGTCTCTTTTGTCATATTAGACTCAACATCAATAGAGTAGAATAGGGACACGACCCTTAACAACATAAAATAATAATCTAACTATTACATAAACTTGAATAATAACATAACAAAGGAAATCCTTGAATCTTAAGGATCCCTTTCTTGAGCTTGGGAAACATGTATCAAACCCTTCACTTTAAGAGACATCCTCTAGTCATCCTTCACCTACACTTTGTGAAAAAAGATGAAGAAGAATGGTATTAGTACAAGAATGTACTAAGTATGACAACCATGCAAAAACATGCATTTAAAGAGGACATTTGATTAGAAATCATGCAACATGCCTTTCTAAAGAAGCTTCATAAACTTTGGCACAATTACACAAGATAGTTCACATACTTCATATATACATGTACAATAGCAATAACATCATATAAAGCCACATTTCACATTTAAGTGACATTAATCATTTTCATAGCATTTCTTTTCTTTTACCTTAACCTCCTTACCCCAAAGTAAACATCAAGTAATACTTAGTGCAATGCATGAATAGTGTCTCATTCCACCATCCACACTCAAGTATTACCTTAAGGTCACCAAGGTGAACATTCATACAATTCTTCATTAACTTAAACATATACATATTCATAGAAGCATAGCATATCATGACAACAAATACGTCACATATGACCCAACATAACTTATAAATCTCATATAAGACTTATCACATCATAATCTTGATCCATTTAATCTTTATACTCATTTCATGACAACTGAAAGTCAATACTACCAATATCATCATAATAAGGCAATAGTCAACAAATAGCATATTTGGACTTCATTTCATTAACACATCATAAAACCTTACTCATAATCCTAATTTAAGCCTACTAGTGCAATGTACATGTGAAGCCCCATAACCTCATACATACTAAGTAAACTCATAAAGAGACCACAAATACTTATCATTTACTTCATACATAAACGTGACAAGTTTAGTCAACTACATGCATACCAAGTAGGACCTTCATCATATGGCAATTAGGACCAACATTATGCATATCAAGTAAGACCTTCATCATATCGACACCATAGGATCCATATGATGCATATTATCATAACAAGTAGGTCAACACCATAATGTCATGCAAAAGAGACATATACATATACATATAGAACTCCATTCAAGAGCTACTTGTGCAATGCATAGGTAAAGTCACATACCCGCACCTACACTAAGCAACTTCCCTTAGGTAATCCTAGTTAGGGTTCATTACTTTACTTTCATTGTCCATTTTAATTTAGGGGAACTCTAGCTTCAACCGACATTACGACCATGTGAGCTAAACATGGAATCTGGTGTCATGGAACCATATGTCGAAAGGAGGTGCTCTACTTTCCAAGGTAGAATATTAACATCATGCTAGCATATTATGTGGATCCACTTTATAGGTCCTATGTGGGCAACATAGTTAAGGAACTAGGATATATGTATTGAACCCTTTACATGCCCATTAGCATTGGAGTCGTCATCTCAAGAGAAACCTTAGGGTGAACTTGACTTCCTCTTTGGGAAGGGGAACCTCTCACTGTCAAGTTCACTCGGTGCTAAGCTAAGTTCCCTTTAGTAAAGACTTTATTAACATTACTTTCATAACAATAGGTGTTAGGTGATTAAATCCTCATATCCATAACTTATAGGTTATTGATGAGAATGTCCTTTCATTAACCTAACTCATCTGAGAATATCCTTTCACATGGACATAACATATTCAAAGCATAGTCTAGTTTAGAGTAAAATTGAGCAATACCTTTCAAAAGACTCTACTTACTAGATTATCATAACATGTTTCATTCATTCATTCTTGTGTGTGTATGTGTACTTATATGAGGAAACCTTTCACATAAACACATTTAGACACTACACATATTTATACTTCATAATTCATATACTTGACATCATAACATATACTTCATGTTCATAGCTTAATCATGCATTATTCATGTACATAAAGAAATAACCCTAGGAACTATTCTATCAAAGCACACATGTGCAATGTATAGGCAAAGTCTCATACCCTTACCTGTACTAGCCTACCTATCAAGTAATCCTAGTTAAGATACCTTTCCCATACTTTCATGAACATATACTTTACATGCATAGTAGTAGACAATGGTACATATGAGAACTATCCTTTTATTAGTCACCATAAATCTATCCTACTCATAGATATGCATGAGGTGTGTGTACATTGGTCAACATGATCACGTAATGGCAATCAACATAGTATTTATGCAGCCACTCTCTAAAGATCACAATGCACATTCATTCATAGACCACACACCACATTATAGCATAGGAGACAAGACACCGTCATCATTTGAATTTAAGATTCCTAACCATGCTTAAGACCACACATTCATATAGGGGTACATAGGTAGGGGGTCATTCTACACAATAGTATCCAATCATCAACACATAGACCATACCTAGACCTAACGTAATCATTCACATAGAGGAAGCATCATCAATATAACTAGAACATGATACTAGTTTTGGAGACTAGGCATATAACTCACATTGTATGATCATCATAACGACACTTCACAATACCACAATTTTCCTTAAAGTACATGATCAATCATATAGAGAATGACAAGAATGTAACCACTGCCACCATAAGTGGAACATACCACACAATGTCATTCAAGGCCAATTTTATTACCATAGGCTAAGAATTAGGGTGAACTTACTAATTATCCAAGCTTTGATCATCATTTATCAATTCCCAAAAATTCATCATCAATTCATATAGAAAACAACAGCAACAGAAATATTAACATAATAGAATCATAAATCAATCATCACCTAATCAAGATCACAAGACCCACATTATAGGCCAATTTGAGAAAATAGGAGGATCATGGGTTCTTCATGAAATTTTATTGAAATCCATATTAAAAACAGTAGATAATCATAATTTCATCATGAGAATACTTTTGACATTAATTTGACAATGAACCCATGGCTAGATTGAAAAATAGACAATTTGATAATAGAATCTTCTTTGAAAACCTTTGAAGGAACTCCTTAGAAGGAATATTAACTAAAGATAAAGGATTAACATACCCCATTATATGAGAAAACCACGAAAACTTGAATAAGAAACCATGAAAATCCATCACCTAGGATGTTCTTGAGCTTCATCTCCAATGGAGGTTTCTAGAGAGAGTTTCTTTTGAGAGGGAAAGGTGAAATTTGAAGAATGAATTGGGAATGGGGTTTTCATGTTATTAACCATCTGAAAATGCCTAAATATAGATGAATTAACTGCTTAGCATCTATTTGGAACGTGGGATAAATTTCACATTTACCTCTTTAAGTTGGCAGCGTGCATGACAAATTGCAGGTTCCATCTACGGAGGGCAGTCGACGGAGTGTCATCTGGTCGACGATCCGTCCTGTTGCTCCGTCATTTTTGATTGAGGCTCCCATTTTTGGGGCGGAGCTCACACGCCTAAGTGAGGAGCAACGCCCCCAATCGACAAGGCATCGTCCATAGCACGGGCCGTCATTTGCTAGTCGTAATTTGGACACTGCCAAGGCAGTGTACTGCCTGCTTTTGGGTCCTACTCAAAGACCCTTTGAGTGTCCCTTGGGGAGTCGTGCCCAGACATTTTGAACCTAAATACGTTCATCCATATGTTAAGGTTCTTACCTATCATTTTAGGCATCAAAAAATACATGAAACATGCAAAGGCACACTAGAATATACTAGCACGTCTAAAAACCAACTTTCGAACGTCTTAGACGTTCTTGTATGTTTGACCTCCAAACCACTTCATATCACTTATACAAGCTGTAAAACAATGTAATAACAAGTTATTAACCTTTTTAGGCATATGTGAGGCTCTAGACACCTTAATTCATTTTGAGGGTCTTACAGACTCAATGATCTAGACTTTCTCAGTCTCAAGGTAGTGCGGCAAAATGAGGTAATGGGACTCCTGCATGTGCTAATGGTGGTAGGATTCACTCAAGAATGTGTTGTGGTGGATCCACGGGTTTCTTCATGTGTGTCAGTAAGGTGAATTCATGAGAGAATGCCCTAAGAATAGGCGAGGTAATGGCAATGGGGGTAAGAGAGCCTAATCTTCTTTAGTGGCTCCGCCAGAGAGAACTACACCTAGAGGATCTACTTCAAGGACATGCAAAGGATCAATTCATATGTATGCAATCACCATTCGTCAAGAACAAGAGAATTCACCATATGTTGTCACTAGTATGATCACAGTCTTTGCTTTTGATGTATATGTTTTCCTAGATCAAGATGTGAATTTTTCTTTTGCTACTCCATATATAGTTAAGAGGTTCGATGTTATTCCTGAACAACTTCTTGAGCCCTTCAGTATTTCAACACCTATTTGTGAGTCTATGTAAAACCCTCGAAATTAGTAGGCTAAACTAGAGCTAAAACGTGATAGTTAGAGTCATGGAGGTGGCGTAGGGCCAAGGCTACCCAAGCCTTTTCAAGGCACTGCCCATGACCACGAGGGCCTTCAGGTCTAGTGGGAGTCACCACGCCTAGCCTCCATAAGGATGCCCCAAATTGGATCCTCCACACGAGCTACTTCATGGATTGTGAAGCCTTAGACGGATCATGGGGGTGGCCTGGTTATGCCTTGGTGGTGTGAAGGTGGAAATAAAGTGGCAAGCCAGTACCTCAAGGCCCGTGAGAGGGACCATAGCTCGTGGCATGCACCACGGCTCGTGGAGCCCCTCGTGAAGATGATTTAGGCCTTTGGGCTAAAGGCACTTCTCGCATATCCACTGCATCAAGTCCACAAAGAGAGAATTCATTACCTCGAGCTAGAGTAGGAGTAGAAGAAAAAATATAAGGATATGGGGACTTCATATCGGCCTCGTACTCTCAAGTAGCCCCCTCAGGTAGTTGATTCTTCCACAAAACCTTCACAGAAGCTATTTCCTTGTTTCTTAATATCTTAACTTGTAGGTCGAAAATCTCAATCTGAACTTCCTGATATGAAAGGTTCTCGTCAACTCCCAACCCTTCTAGGGTAACTATGGATGTCGAATCTCCAAAACACTTTTTAAGCATAGAGACTTGGAAAACAAGATGCACGTTTGCCAACTCATTTGGCAAATCCAACTCATAAGCAACCTTACCCACGCGCCTCAAAATCTCATATGGGCCTACAAAACAGGGACTACACTCCCTTTTCCTTCCAAACGTCATCACACCCTTCATGGGTGAGATTTTCAAGTAAACCCAATTGTTAACTTCAAACTCTAGATTTCTCCTTCACATTGGCATAAACATTTTGTCGACTTTGGGTAATTTTTAACCTCTCTCTAATGAGTCGAACTTTCTCAATGGCCTCATGAACTAACTAGGGCCCTATCAAGGAAACCTCACCCACCTCAAACCAACCTATAGAGATCTACACCTCCTACCATAAAGAGCTTCATATGGAGCCACACCAACACTTGAGTGATAGTTATTACTACAGGCAAATTCAATCAAAGTCAAATGATCATCCCAATTTCCCTTGAAGTCAAGCGCAAAAGCCTTTAACATATCCTCCAAATTTTGGATAGTACACTCCGCTTGCCCATCGGTTTGTGAATGAAAAATTTTGCTAAGCTTAACCTTAGTGTCAAGCCCCTTTTGGGATGACTTCCAAAACTGAGAAGTGAATTGGGTACCACGACCGGGAATAGTGGACAAATTTAATCCATATAGCCCTAACCTCTCTCAAATACAACTTTGAATAGTCCTCTGTCGAACAAGAAACCTTGACGGGAAGGAAGTGAAACGATTTCGTAATTCGATCTACTATCACCCAAGTAGATTCATATTGTCATCGGGCATTATTCAAACAAAATGATATCACCAAGAACTCCAAATGACCATATCGGGTTATAAAATCCATTTTAAGAATATCTTCTTCTTTCACCCACAACTAGTGATAACCCCACCGGAGATCAATCTTAGAGAATTAACTTGCCCCTTGTAGTTGGTCAAACAAATCATCTATCCTTGGAAGATGATACTAATTCCTAATGGTCACCTTGTTCAATTAATGATAATCAATACACATACGAAGGGACCATATTTCTTTCTAACAAACAAAACTGGAGCACCCCACGAAGAGATTTTTGGTCAGAAGAAACCCTTAGCCAACAAATCACTCAACTGATCTTTCAACTCTTTTTGTTACACCGAAGCCATTCTGTAAGGATGAATAAAAATAGGTTTCATATTAAGGAGAAGGTCAATACTGAATTTTATTTCCCTTTTGGTAGGAATGCCGAGTAGGTCATTTGGAAACACTTTCAGAAACTAGTTCACTACGGAATTGACTCAAGAATAAGGGCTTCGGATTACACATCCTTTACCCTAAATTTATGGTAAATGCAACCCTTAGAAATCATGTTTCTAGCTTTAAGACAAGATATCAATCGACTTTAGGCATAGAATTTTCCCCCTTCCACTCTAGGATAGGCTCATTTGGGAATTGAAATTTGATTACGCGGGTCCTACAATCTATAGAAGCATAACAAGGGTGCAACTAATCCAAACCAAGGAAAAAATAAAACTCTTACATATCAAGCTCTACCAAGTCAACACGATGGTATAAGGAGACGGAATATCTTCAATAGACCTTTTTAGCCACAACAGAATCACCAACAGGGGTAGAGACAAAAAGAAGTTATAATAACACATCGGGTAGAACATTTAACCTCATAGCCACATAAGGTGTCAAAAAGAACAAAGTGGCCTTGTGATCAAGTAAAGAATACACATCTAATTGGAAAATGTTTAACATACAAGTAACCACATCCGGGGAGCTCTCTTGATCATATTTAGTCCGTAAATCATAGAATCGGTTTTTCTTAGGAGAATTTGCACCCGAACCACTTGGATTGGATGAAGGTTAGGGTTGATCCCCCCAACGAGTATCCCCCTTATTCTTAGCAACCAAAGGACGATTCCTTATATTTTGATCCATCTTTCAACACCCAAAGGAAGCATTGGAACTCTCTACACACTTTCCCTCATGATTTCTTCCACATTTGACACAAGTAGGCATCAAAAACCTACTATCATCTCCTTGAGGTTTAGGGTTAGAAACCTTTCTTTATAAGAACTTAAAGGATCATTATAAGAACCTTTTTTGGAGAACTTTTGTCGGAATCTTGAACGACCTCGTCCACCATACCTAGAATGTGAAAAGCTACCGTCGCTCGTTTTTTCCCTTTTATCCTCCCTAGATCTTTCCTTAAGATTTTCCTCTTTAATCTATTAGGCATGCACCATAAGATGAGAAATGTTCATGTCATGGACAAGCATAGCGGTGCGGCATTTTTCAACTACCATGTCGGACACACCCGACATAAACTTACAAATCTTAGCCCTACAATCCGCCACAGTAGAAGGAGCATATTTGGACAATTGAGTGAACCTCAGAAGTATTTTCTCACACTCATATTTCCTTGTCGAAGGTTAATGAACTCAATAACCTTGGCCTCTCTCATCTCAAGAGGGAAGAATCTATCAAGAGAAGTACTTTTGAACCTTTCACACTCTATGGGACCCAATCCTTCTGGCCTTGCCTATTTCATTAGTTGAACAAAATCTAAGCAATCCCTTTAAGTTGATAAGAGGCCAATTCCGCCTTCTCTATCGGAGTCTCTCATATAATATCAAGTATCTTATAGACCTCGTTGATAAACTCTTAAGGATCTTCCTACACTTTGGGTTCATCCTTGTAAAGTCCTTTACTTTTGCCGCCGTCGTACCCACATTTTGGTTCACAGGGACTACCATCTCCTATTGGCTTGGACTGTCACGTCTTGAACCAACACTTGGAAAGCCATCCTAAACTCTGTATTGGTGACATTATCATTGGAAGGATCAAACGGAGTTTGAGGAGGAACGTTTTTACCCATATTGTCTCCCTCATTCCTTCTAGCATTAGCCCTTCTAGTAGTCATATCCCAAAAACTATCAGTAAGGATTAAGAGAAAGAATTTATAGAGTTAAACTAGATAGCATGACTTAGAGAAATGAACCAGTGAGGTTTCCTAAGCATCTAGTATCCTCTCATTCATAAATAGAGGCACGTTTCACATTTATGAACAAGACTCTACTTGACGTGGCTTGAGACATCCTAGAACCATTCTAACAAGACCTCAAGAGGCCTCATACAACCCACTTAGCATATCATAACATAAAGTAATAGAAAATAGTGTGGAAATTTAAAACATTTCAAACAATCGAAGTCTTTATAAACGAGTGGAACTCTAATACAATCGTCTCAAACTACTAATCAACATGAATAAATCTTGGCACACAGCCATACAATAGTCCAAGCATAAATATAAGGCATAAAAAAAAGTGGTGGTCAAATCCTCGAATACTATGAGGACTCACCAAATCTTCACTCCTTGATCAACTATAAACCTAGCCACGAGTGTGAGAATCAATGTTGTCGGACCCTACATTTTGATAAGAAATGTAGGCAAGAGTATGTGTTAGTAAAAACATGTACTAAATATGATATCTAGCATAAACAATATACAAATAATAATTAGTCAATGTAAACCATACACATAATCAATGCACGCATTTCATCATCACAATAAGAAAGAAACACTTCACAAGTAACTTATTTCTCCTAAGACAATACTTGGGTCATCCGCCTCTAGTCAAGCTTACCTCACTGAAGGCATTGTTGCTCCCCAATATACACGCAAGTGTACGTGGTCGCGCAAGTAATATAGATTCTTATTCAAAATGAGTTATCGTTCCCAAGGGACTTATGATCAATTTGTATTCAAACTTAATTCTACAACTAAAAGTAAAAGTAACTATTTCAAGATTTGATGGTTTATTATTAACTACGACTACTTTAGCAACAAATAAAAGTAACTAAGATTGACCGATTTCAAGATGGTGTTTCAAGCAAGAAAAAGAAAATTCCAAGGTTGCAGCGTATGTTAAATCTCATGCTTCATAGTATTGGCTTAGAACTAATTTTGATTATCAAGTCTGGTTTATAGGGTTAATTATGTGAGTCGGGTTACACACTTCTCGTAGCCTACCCCAATTAGATACCTAACTACATCGTTTAGCGGGGATAAGTCATCTAATTGCGAGCATTTATATTTCATCCTATTTCGTAACCAAGAAAGTTGTTCGTCCGGGCGTCAGTCCTGGTATATCTAATCCCTCCTCTCTCGATTTTAATATTAGACAATAAGTTTATCTTATGGTTATCAAGCATAAAATAGTAAAATAATAATATAGAAGTAACTTATGTCGACAACCAAAAATTAATTCAAAAACAAATAATATTCAACATTCAATTCATAGCTGCAGCCCAGAACTAGGGCATTTACCTACTCATACTATTCAAAAACCACAAAAGACTATTGTTCATGTGATTTCTGAAAAACAAAGAGTTAGAACTAAAACCTATTACAAGCTTGAATTCTTGATCTTACACACCAAGTCAAAAGTCGACCCCTAAAAATGAGGCCTTAAGGGTCTATTTAAAGTTAATAGGAAAAGAAAGTCGCATTCTACTTCAACTAGGAGTCCTTCTAAATTCAACTTTCCGCACAAAATACGCACAAGGTTGGGCGCGCAGCACCTGAATCCCACCTAGTAGGCTGGCGCGCCGCGCCTGAAATCTTCCTTAGTCAATCTTTGCCTGGCGCGTTGCGCCCTTGCTGCGCCAAGGTGGCTGGGACGCCGCGCCAGTGTTGCTCCTGACTTCTTCTTGTCGATTTCAACTCCTTTTCCTTCCAAAATTTGATCATTTCCCTTAGTAACCTGTAATCATGTATATTAATGTGCAATCATTGCAATCTTGAGACAAAACATGCTAATCAGATAAGATAATGTCCTAAACTAACGGTGAAGATGGGTAATTTGTCGTAATTGGGCATATAAATATGCCCAAGATCACCACCCCACACTTAAACATTTGTTATTCCTCGAACAAACTCTATATTATCAATCTAGACTCTCAACCCTTTAGACTCTTCGCCTTGCTTTACAATTAACCAAACATATATAATCATGAAATTGTGGCACACTTTATGCAATAATTGTAACTCTTCATTACAGTCTACCAATCAAACAATTCACAACCTCGATGCATGACTCTTTTCAAATAATTTTGGGCTAATGCAACATCATAGAAACAAACCACAAGATTAAGTACCAAACATGTTTCGTGAATGCCCTAACCTATATAAGTATAGCCTTTCAACAAACAACAATTCATTATAGTATTAAGGCTATTTTTTAATAACATGAATTCTCACTCTCACATATGAAGTTCTACACATCCTAACATGCCATAAGCTTGCCCTTAGTGTACTTTATATCACAAAATGTTCACATGGAATCAAGAGGACTTTCATTCGGTTGTAATGTCGGATTTAGGTAAGGGAGGATACATTTGGGTAAACTTTAGTGACTCATTCTCTCTAATGCACATGTTTTATTTCCTTGCTAACATATACAACTTTCTCTTTTCCAATTACATGCTTTCCACTTGACTTCACTTAAACTTGTGCCCCTTCTTTTCGTACAACCCCTTTTTATACATATTTTCTTTATTGATTTATTTATTCATAATTTTTATAACTTGGGGTCTCATTTGTGTACCTTTTCTTTTCTTTTCTTCTCCACAAAACCACTACTACCCTATTTATTTAAACCAAATTTGTCAGTTTTTCAACTCAACATAGAGCATTAAGGACTTTTTGGATCAAACTAATGGTATCAATAAAAGGGATTTGACTCAATTAAGTGGGTTAGAACAAATTAAGGTTACAAGGCTCAATGGGTCTAAGCTAGGGGTATTTCATTTGGAAGCATACATGGGACATTCATACTTGTCTATTCAAGGAAACGCCTCAATTACATTCCACAATTCACACAAGTTACTCATTAAGCACACTTGGGGTAAGTTCTAGATGTTATTCAGTGCAAAACTAAACAAATGTTCTCACACATGGCATCACTTCACACATAAGGACCCAAACTTGTGGCATGCTCACATACAATGCATTACTGTGTGACTACACACCCAACTTTTTTACTTGCCACTTAGAGTCAAACACAAAGATATTATACTTGTTTTCATGGTTTCTATTTTACTATTGCAAAAAAGGTGTAGCCACTCATGACGTGTAGCCAACTATTAAGACGAGGTTTCAAAGTGCCAAAGAGATAGGTTTCAAACTACTACTCCTAATAACTAATTTTCCCTTAAGACGGTCGTTATTCATCCATCATCGGGAAACATCATTCATAGACGACTCTAAGACTCAATAAAGCAATAACTACGGTTCAAGGGGACAATCCTTGGGAAAAGAACCACAAAGAAAATGTGAGGAACCCTACTAAAATAAAAAAGACTTGATAAAACAATAAACTATATACAATGAAGTTCAGCTTCCACCCCAAACTTAAACAATAAACTGTCCCCAGTGTTCAAAATTAAAAAAAAAGTGCAAAGGTAAAAGAGAACTCCATGTCGGCTCTAGGTCGCGTCCGCAGCATCATCTCTGGTGCTAGTGGCCTCGAACTCATCCTCATCCAAGCCATCCTCTTCATAAGTTGTCACATCAACACCGGACCCATCCTACACATATGCATAGCATTGTCTGTCAAAGGCTACCCATCGTCTAGTTTGTCCACCTTCTCTTTAGTCACCGGGCGACCACCAATTCGCAATTGCAGTTCAGCCATGCCAAACATGCGCCCCATCCAACTATTATCACGAGCTTACCTATCGATAGCAGCCAAAACAGGCCCGTGGAAAGGATCGTGTGCTTTAATGCGCGTGACATCGATTGTGTGGCACTCTAGATGGGGGGCACGGGGAGGACACACATCATGAACTTTCTCCTCAATCATTAACGACCTCGGGTACCTAGTGATGATGCTCTCATAACAGAAATGTCATCGCTTGTTGGTCCTAAACTTAAGCATATTTTGCCTCAAAATAGCCCCCACATTGACCGGTAAGCCTTTCATTAAGAGATATATTAGCACTACCCTCTCCCTAGTGACATCAGTCAAGTGTTTCCCCAGAAGTAAAGTATTACACACAATCTTCAGCCAAACCAGAGCCTCTAAGTTAAGGTGTCCATAAGGAAGTGTCAGGTGGCGATCCGTTTCCCTAACCCGATCCCATCTAGCAACAGAAGTCACCCCACACAAGGTATGTCATATATCATGATAAGGGGGTCGTTCAACCGTAGCCACAAACTATACATGATCATAATTAAGGTCACCCAAAAAGTCATTTAACGCTTCAACAGAAAATTGCACCCCACTATTTCTAACAAAGCCACTATTAATCTCAACACGATGAGTATTCCAATTCACGTAAAACTCACAAACCAAACTCAAATTACACTCACCTTGATTCACAAAAATATATTGAAGTCCCAACGCAGTGATTTAATCGTGAATGTTTTGAAAGTCGCGATGCAATTTATCTTCAAAAATGTACTCATCGCCAAAGTACCTGTATTTTTGTTGATTCTTGTACCAATCAGTGCCGTAGTGCATAACCACCTACTCACCAAACTTTAGGGGTGGCAAATTTGCATCTTCCCGACTTGAAATCCTGTAGCTAGCCCCGTTTGACTCCTCTTCGTTCCCAAACCACTAGCAACCTTTTTGACCTTTGAAGCCATCACACTACCCAATTTGTGGAAGAAACTAGAAAAAAAAAGAAAACAAAATTTTGGGGAAAATGGGGGTGGGTCGGGTGTTTGGTGGGTGGATGGAGGATTTTGATGGTTGAGGCAAAGTAAGGATGAGAGATTTTAATGGAGAAATTTCGTAGTGGGGAGAGAAAAGGAAGAAGAAATTTGCTGGAGATAATGGAGTTGTGGGGTAGATAAATGAGTATTGGGGAAGATAAAGTGAAAAAAGGGGGATGGAACGGTTACAGAGGGTGAATTTTGGGAAATTAGGGTATTAATGGGTAGGTGGGGCGGTGGAGAGGGTTGGAAATCATTGTGGGTCCCACGATGTAAAAAAATTGAAAAGTCGTATACCCAGGTCGGGTGCGCCGCACCTGAATTGCACATCGAAGACTGGCACGTCGCGCTGCCAGTGTGCTCAAAGCAGGCCTCATCCCAATGAGGTCTAGCGCAGAGCGCCTGCAGTGCGCCCAAAACAGGCCTCAATTAAACGAGACATGGCGCGGCGTGCCTGCTGTGCGCCCAAAACATGTCTCTGAACTTTTCCCTTTGTGTGGCGTTCCCTAAGTGTGCCAGAGACTGCCTTTGTGGAATATTTCATCTATTTCCGAGCATCTTCTTCTCCTCTGGCCTGCACATCAACCAAACAAAGTGACCTAATAATGGTGGGTTGCCTCCCACCCAGCGCCTTAGTTTTGGTCGTGGCATGACTCATATTTTTTCATGTTTTCATTTTAATATCTCAAGTCCTATCTAACTATCAACTATGAAGCAAAATTAAAGACTCTACACCTACGAATTTAAAATTGAACTGAAATTAAAAAATTAAGCAAAACTACTCCCTATTACCTACACATCATGGGTTGCCTCCCATGTAGCGCTTGGTTTGATGTCGAGGCACGACGCAGCTTGAATCATTCATCATTTAGCTCAAGAGTCTCTCGATCACGATCTAAATCAACACCAAAGTAGTGTTTCACTATTTACCCATTAACGAAGAATGTAGGACCAGTCTCTCATCTTAGTTCCACAACCCATGTTGGGTCATTCTTACCACTTCATAGGGACCACTCCATTTAGACCTTAGTTTTTCAGGGAATAACCTAAGTCTAGAGTTAAAGAGTAGTACCTTTTATCCCGGATTGAAGGTATGAGCGACTATGTGCTTATCATGCCACATTTTCATCTTTTCACTATATAGCTTGGCATTCTCATAGGCGTGGCGTCGAAACTCTTCAAGTTCATGCAACTGATTGGCTCTCATTATACCGGCTAGCTTAGGGTCCAGGTTCAACTTCTTAATTGCCTAGTAAGCTTGGTGTTCCAATTCCGCCGGAAGATGACATGTTTTCCCAAATACTATGTGATAGGGAGAAGTCCCTATGGGTGTCTTGTAAGCAGTACTATATGCCTATAATGCTTCATCTAATTTCTCAGACTAATCTTTCCTTTGCGCATTCACTATCTGCTACAAGATTTGCTTTACTTCTCTATTTGACACCTCCACTTGGACACTCGTTTGTGGGTGGTAAGTTGTAGCAAGCTTATGGAAAATACCGTACTTAGCAAGAAGGTTCTTCACAAGATTGTTAATGAAATGCTTACCTCCATCACATATAATTGTCCTTGGAGTGCCAAAATATGTGAAGATGTATTTGTTGATTAACTTGATCGCCACCTGTGAGTCATTAGATGGAAGAGCAACAGCCTCAACCCATTTACTCACATAATCCACGGCCACCAGAATGTATTGTTTTCCACTAAATGATGGGAAGGGACCTATGAAGTCAATACCCCACATATCAAATATTTCCACCTCCAAAATATTATTTAGTGGCATTTCATGTCGTCTTGAGATAGTACCCAACCTCTGGCATTTATCACAACCCTTCACACAAGCAATAGAATCTTTAAATAGTGAGGGCCAAAAGAAACCAGATTGTAATACCTTATTAGCAGTGTGCTCTCCTCCGTAGTGACCTCCATAATGGATAGCATGACAACTCTCTAGCACTTTGTTAACCTCTGACTCCAGAATGTACCTTCTCACTACCCGGTGAACACCTTGCTTGAACATGAATAGTTCATCCCAGATGTAGAACTTGGCATCATGATTCAACTTTTTCTTTGTTGAGTAGTTGGACCCCGAAGATACTCTTTGCTCACTATAAAGTTCACGATATTCGCATACCATGGCACTTGAGAAATATCCAGCGTCATCAATTGTTCATCCGAAAACTCTTCCTGATTTTCTCACCTTTATTCACATGAAAGGAGTCTTCCAACCTAGATAAGAGATCAGCTATTTGGTTTTCGGTTCCTTTTCTATCTTTGTACTCAAGGTCAAACTCTTGGAGAAGCAAAATCAAACGAATCAGACTTGGTTTAGCATCCTTCTTATTGAACAGGTACCTAATATATGCATGGTCAATGAAAACAATTACCTTGGTGCCTACCAAATATGATATGAACTTGTCGAAGGCAACACTAGCGCTAGCATATCCTTCTCAGTCACTGTGTAATTTACTTGTGTAGAGTCAAGGATCTTGCTTGCATAATAAATAAAGTGAAACACTTTATTCTTTATGTATCCCAACACTGCACCCACTGCTACATCACTCGCATCATACATGAGTTCAAATGGTAATTCCCAATCGGGAGCAATTAGAATGGGAGCCGCAATTAATTTCTTTTTCAACATCTCGAATGCTCTCAGACACATTGCATCAAAGTCAAACTTCACCTCCTTCTTCAATAGAATGCACATATGTCTTGCAATCTTGGAAAAATCCTTGATGAATTGCCGGTAAAAACCCGCATGGCCAAGAAAACTACGGACCCTTTTTATAGAAATAGAAGGGGGCAATTTCTCAATGAATTCTACCTTGGCCTTATCAACCTCTTTCATCAACGGGTTCAGTCAGCGTTGATGTTGTGCACTAGGTTTATGATCTTCTTCCAGGTAGATTCGATGCATACACTACACCGGACTAATCCCATGAATATCAGATATTTGATATCCAATCGCCTTCTTTCTCCGCTTTAGGATTCTCAATGCCGCATCAAACTGTATTTCAAATAGCTTTGCAGAAAGTATAACAGGCAAAGTTTCATTAGTACCCAAAAATGCATATCTGAGATGACCCAACATTATTTTTAATTCCAGATTTGGGGCCTCCTCAATGAAGGGTCTGGGTGGTCGTCCTAACTCACGCTCTAGTGGTTCCACTCTTCGCTTGTGAGGCTCCCTACTTACCAAATTTTGACATGTTTCTATTTCTTGAGCCTCTGTGTCTTCATCTCTCTTGTGACCTAGTAACACTCTTTCTAAAGGGTCATCAGGCACAACTAACTATGACTCTACTATCCTATCAACCACTATAATAACAGACAACTCCTCATAAATGGAGGGCAATGTAACAGCGCGGTAAGCATCAAATACCTCTACCTTATCATATGCTCCCATGATCAATTGGTCGACTGCTACATCAATCAGTGCCCTACCCGTGCCCCAGAAAGGACATCCCAGAATGAATGGTACTTCAGCATCGGACTCAAAGTCCAATACCACAAAATCTACAAGAAACGTCGATGACCCTACTTGTACTAACACATCTTCCACCACCCCTTCCGGCCTTGCAATGGATCTATCCGCAAGTTGGAGGATAACAATGATTCGTTTTGGACTACCCAACCCAAGATTTAAATACAAAGATAAGGGCATCAAATTTATACTTGCCCCCAAATCACACAATCCCCGGGCATGAATGCTTTGCCCAATAGTAATATGCACTGTAAAACTACCCGGATCTTTAAACTTTTGGGGCAGTTTGCTTAGGATTCGAGAGTTGCACTCTTCAGTAAGTGCTACAATTTCATACTATGTGAGCCTCTTTTTGTTAGCTACATATCCTTCACATACTTAGCATACTTTGGGATACCCTGCAAAATGTCAACCAAAGGCAAATTAATGTGAACTTGTTTAAGGAGAGAGAGAAACTTACCAAAGCAGTCATCTTCATTCTGCTTTTTTAGCCTTTGTGGAAATAGAGGTGGTAACTTCTTTTGAGGAACGGGTGCCTCAACATTGGAGCTTATTACTACCTCTTCCACTTTCTTTTCCTTGGCATTTACCTCATTGTCTCTCTTCTTTGGAGCTAATTCCTCTAATTGCAGCCCACTTCTAGCACTTACAACATGTAGTTGCCTTGGATTGGGCTTAGTATCACCAGGCAGCCCACCTTGGGGACGCAAGTTCAGAGAATTAGCCACTTGCGTGACTTGTTTTTCTAAACTAATTTGGGACATTTGGATGTTTATGATGTTCTCATCCTGCTTATCTATTTTGGCACTTAACTTGTTCCCATTTCAGACATGAGCTTTTGGAATAGCTCTTCATTGTTTATCCCCCCTTTGGATACACTTAGGTTCACACATTCGTTGGGATATTGGTATTGATGCCCAACTCCTTAGGTACAGTATTGCTTTGCACCTTATGCCTTATTTTGGTTTTGGTTCCCACCCCATGAGAAGTTAGGATGATTCCTCCAACTGGGGCTGTAACTATTACCATAATTT
Source organism: Solanum sitiens (assembly GCA_016801875.1). Classification (NCBI taxonomy): domain Eukaryota; kingdom Viridiplantae; phylum Streptophyta; class Magnoliopsida; order Solanales; family Solanaceae; genus Solanum; species Solanum sitiens. Next base: position 1,079,323 of record JABWTJ010000213.1, read on the forward strand.
TGTTGGCCTTGGCCCCTTTGCACATTACCCACATAGTTTACAAAATCCGGGTTTGCCTCACATTTCTCAGTGTCATGGGTTCCACTACCACATACCCCACACCAATTTATTGTTTATTGCACCACATTTACCGATGCTTGATTTAGAGCCGCTTAAAATATACGGTCATGATATGTTGCATTGCATCTATCTTGGCATTTAAAGCAGTAGCTTGGTCCACATCTAAGATCCCTACAGCCTTTTGGGCTGTGGTTCGAGAAATATTCCCTTCATACCCTTAGTTCCCTTCCGACATTTTATCAAGTAAATTGAATAATGCTTCACTTGTTATGGATACAGCCTGTCCACCTGATGCACTATTAAGAAGAGCACGAGCATTATATTCTAAACCCTAAAAAAAAACGTGAGCTAATACCTCATTAGTCTGCATGTGGTGTGGTCAAGCAATCAACATTTGTTTGAATCGTGCCCACGCTTGGTACGTATCTTCCCGTGCTTTTGAGCATAGTTTTTTATTTTACCTCTTAGTTTGGAGGTTTTCTTGGATGGGTAGAATCGACTTAAGAACTTCTTTGTGAGACTATCCCAAGTAGTAATGGAGTTTGGTGGTTCAGAGTCTAACCATCGCCTTACAGGTCCTAGCAACGAGTATAGGAACAATGTTAGTCTAACATAGTCCGTTGAGACTCCAAGTGGGATAAAAGTATCAGTGATGTATATGAAGTTCCTAATATGGAGTTGAGGATCATCATGGGGGAGACCAGTGAATTTCCCATCAAAATAGATAATTTGAACCATATTTCGCTTTACTTTGAACCTTCCCCCCGGTGGAGGTTTCCTAATACTCGATGCCAAATTAGCGGTGAGTGGGACTGCCATATATTGCACTGGTCGTGCTGGAATGATAGGTACATGTGGGGGTATTCTTTGGTCATCAACATTTTCCGGATTATTCGGATCCCTGGGGTTATTCTCATCTTTAGGATTGTTTTTATGATCATTACCACGATTTCATGATGTCCTAACCCTAATTCCCCTCGCTTCATTTTTCTTCGCTGATGTAAAACTCTTTCAGGTTCATTGTAAGGATCAACCAGATCTTCTTTTTGAGACAAACCTAAAATTCAAATGCCTACAATAAACAAGGTAAAATCAAGTATTTAGTACTTGAATATTCTAATTGTAGACTTAAGAAAATTGAATATAAATCAATTTCTAAGTCCCCGGCAGCGGCGCCAAAAACTTATTGCTCCCCAATATAAGCGCAAGTGTACGTGGTCGCGCAAGTAATATAGATTCTTATTCAAAATGAGTTATCGTTCCCAAGGGACTTATGATCAATTTATATTCGAACTTAATTCTACAACTAAAAATAAAAGTAATTATTTCATGATTTGATGGTTTATTATTAACTACGACTACTTTAGCAACAAATAAAAGTAACTAAGATTGACCGATTTCAAGATGGTGTTACAAGCAAGAAAAAGACAATTCCAAGGTTGCAGCGTATGTTGAATCTCATGCTTCATAGTATTGGCTTAGAACTAATTTTGGTTGTCAAGTTACTGGTTTATAGGGTTAATTATATGAGTCGAGCTACACACATCTCGTCGACTACCCCAATTATATACCTAACTACATCGTTGAGCGGGGATAAGTAAGCTAATAGCGAGCATTTATATTTCATGTTATTTCGTAGCCAAGCAAGTTGTTCGTCCGGGCGTCACTCCTGAACACAAATCACCTCAATCTAATGGGTCAATCGAGCTCTCTATATCCTTTGATGTATCTAATCCCTCTATTTTAAGATTAGACACTAAGTTTATCTTATGGTGATCAAGCATAAAATAGTAAAACAAGAATATAGAAGTAACTTATGCCGACAACCAAGAATTAATTCAAAAGAAAATAATATTCAACTTTCAATGCATAATTGCAGCCCTAGAACTAGGGCATTTAGCTACCCATACTATTCAAAAACCACAAAAGACGATTGTTCATATGATTTAGAAAATAAAAGAGTTAGAAGATTAAAACCTAATACAAACTTGAAAACTTGTTCTTTCACACCAAATCAAAAGTCGACCCCTAAAAATGAGGCCCTAAGGGTCTATTTATAGTAAATAGGAAAAGAAAGTAGAATTTTACTTCAACTAGGAGTCCTTTTAAATTTAACTTTCCGTACAAACTCAGCACAGGGTTGGGCGGCCACGCCTGAATCCCGCCTGGCTGGCTGGCGCGCTGCGCTACCAGTGCGCCTGAAATCACCCTCAGTCAATCTTAGCCTTGTGCATTGCGCCCTTGCTACGCCAAGGTGGCTGGGCGCCGCGCCAGCTTCGCTCATAGCTACTTCTTGTTGATTTCAACTCTTTTTCCTTTCAAAACTTGATCATTTCCCTTAGTAACCTGTAAAACCTCTAATCATATATATTAGTGTGGAATCATCGCAATCTTAAGACAAAACATGCTAGTTAGATTAGATAATGTCATAAACTAACGTTGAAGATGGGTAATTTGTTGTAATTGAGCATATAAATATGCTCAAGATCATGCATCTCAAGCAACAATCCCAACTATTCATTCTTCATAACATAGTTCACAATATTCATACTTATTTTAAAGACATGGGGATTCGCCTCTTTTCCTAACTTAAAGATCGTGAGTACTCGCCTCCATATCCATTCATCGTATTAGGAACACGGGGAATTGCCTTTTGTTCAATTCCAACGAGTATGGGAAGTAAACCCATATCCTTCTCATATGGAGGTCAAGGTTAGTCGCCTCTAGCCTCATCATTTACATAGTATTTTAGTCTCGATTCATTTTAGGTGAGCAATCCTTTCAACCTAGAATCGTTCATGTGAGTAATCCTTTCATATTCATACAATAATTCTTAGTAATTCATGTAGGAAGTATCTCTTCCACCACACTAATATCAATTACCGACAAATCATATCATAAGCTTCACTCTCAAAGCATCTACATCTCATGCTCATTATCTATGTGTTATTCTCAAGAAATCAATATCATAAATCATCAATCCTATAAGGAAAACCCTAACCTATAAAGTTTCTCTTCATGGCACTCAATTATATCGATTCATGGTTAGAATCATGAAATAGACATGGGTACATGTAATTTCATCCTAAAAATATTTACTTCTATGAATTCAATCATAAGCAATCACAATCCACTCAATTGGATCAACATTCATCATAACCCTCAACATGCAAGAAACTCTAACTAGAATAGGGGAATTCTTCTTCAAGTTGGGGGAATTCTAGGGGACTCCATGGGAGGAAGGATCCCATAGATGAAAATCCAACATAACTTAGTCACAAATCCCACAAAAGCTTGAAGATTGGAGACTTGACTTGACCCTAGCTTCAATTTCTTCTTTCTTCTTCCAAATTCTAGATGGAGAATATTTGAAGGAGTTTGGGTTTTCTTTTCGGGATTTGAGAGAATGACATAGAATGGGGGATTTTGGGGGTTAAAAATAATTGTATAGGTGTTCTACACTTAGGGGAAAAAAACACATTGATTTTATTAAAACGAGAAAATCCCTCAAGTCCTAAAAATTAACCGCCAGCCACGAACCACAAGACCCCGACTGGCGGGCCGTAGACTGACCCATGGTCCATCATGGTCAATCTTCACTAAGTACAGTGATATTTTGGCTACCTATGGACCTCTAGACCATGGACCGTAGACCCACTGATGGTCCCTAGGTTCAATACACGGGTCGTGGATGGCACATGCAACCTCTGTAAGAGGGATACTTAGCCCTAGCTTGAATCCAGGGTGTTACATAAATGGAATAATCAAATTATTAAAAAATTATGCCTCTAATCATATTATTTGTGACAACATTTTTGCAAACATCAATAATATGCACATGTGAGATTATCTAGAAAAAAGATCTATTAAGACCATTAAATATCTAAATAAGTCACTAAGTGGGTAAATAGGTCCATAAATATCCTCATTTTTATGTTCCTAGAACGTAAGGGACTCAATCTCAACTTTCATTTGTGATGGTTTCACAATTAGCTTGCCTTTCTGACTAGCAGTACAAGAAAGTTTATCATTTAAAAGAACTTTTAGGCTCTTTAATGGAGGTCTATTTGAATTATTTATAATTCATCTCATCATTATAGACCCATGATGTCCCAAATGATCATGCCAAAGTACGAAAGTATTGGAAGTACGAAACTTTTTATTTACTATAGAATATGCCTCAATTGCACTAAACCTTGTCTAATACAAATCAAAAAATAACATGTCTACCCAGACTACCCAGAGACATTCTTAGTGTTACCACATCTACATCCAAAGGTCACGACCTTTTCCACGGCTAGATTGGTGGGCCACCTCATTCACTTAAGAGAATAGATCTATATTTTTAGAATTTATCAAAAGTTCTCATTCTTCATAAATGGAACACAATCATCTAAGTACGTCAAATTTTGGAAACTTAGTACTTCATGTCATATTCATGTGCATTATTGTAAGACCCCAAAAATGAGTTAGGGTGTATAGAGCCTAAAATGTTTTTCTTTAAGTTCTAAGGTCCTAAAATAGCTTATAATATGGTATTGAAGCAGTGTGTAAAGGTTGAGGTGATTTGGAAGTAAAACGTCAAGGGACGACCAAGATGTTCGACGACTAGTCACATATGTATCTCATGTGTCTATACATGCTTATATTGGTATGACATGATCTTATGAAGTCTTAAAATGAGTTATAATGATTTTTATAGGCAGTATATGGAGTTTCGTGAAGTTTGGAGGTCAAACGTCCAAGAACGTCTAAGACATTCGAAAGTTAGCCCTTGAGACGTTCATTTGTGTCTTGATGGGGCCTAGCACGTTTGGACATGTTACGTGTAATTATTTTTGGTGAAACTGATGTGGTAGGTCTAAAACTTGTTAAGATTTGTATTTACGTTGGAAACGCCCGGGTACGACTTTCCAAGGGTCCCGCAAAAGAGCCCACAAGAAGGACCCAAGGGCTGTCGAGACACTGCCTTGGCAGTGTCAATCGAATGAACCAAACGATGCCTAGTTGGTTGACCAATGGACCGTTCGTGAGTTCTCATCGATGTAAACTTATCCTGGGAAAGTCTCCACCCAAAAACAGGTCAAGGTCCAATTGACTGAAGCCACCGACGGCCCGTCGATGGACCTATTGGCCGTCGATGGTTGCCTGCAGCTGGTGCCATGCGACTGTTTCATTTAAAGGGTGAATGAAAAATTCACCCCACGTCCTAACCTGACCCTAATAGGTTTAATTGGTGATTTTTGTGTGTATATATGTGATAAAAAACGTGACCAACCCATTCCCAATCCCATGCTCACAAAATAAACTTTCCCTCCAAAACCAATTCTCCCTAGAAACCTCCATTGTTGGTGAAGCTCAAGAACACCTTGGAGCTTGGATTTCTATGGATTGTTCATCAAGTATTAGAGGTTTTCAACTATACTAAGGTGTGATAATCCTTCATCTCCAAGTAACCTTTCACTTGGAGAGTTAATCTCAAAGTTTTCAAAGGAGTTTCATGATCAAATCTCTTCTTCTTCAATCTAGACATGGGTTCTTTCTAAAAATGTTTTAAATGGTTAAATCATGATTAATTTATGTTGATGTATTGGTTTTAACGCTATTTTAATCCAATTGCATGATGAACCCATGTCCTTTCCCAAAATCGATTTAGCCCTTGCATGGGCATTGTGATCATGGTTTGTTATTGGTAGATTTGTGATTCTATTATGTTGATATAGTTATATCTGTTGTTGTTTACGTGAATTGATGATGAAGTATCCATGTGTATCAATGTATGAGGAATTGAATAGGCCTAGTTTAAAATTCTAGGAGTTCACTGTAACGTTGGTCCTTAATTGTATGAATGTGGAATCAAATTGTAGTAGGATTGCGTTTAGGTTATGTTGTCCTTAACTACTGCCTTATATAGATGTTAATGGTTAATTGTGGGTATGAACCCTTAGTGATCAAATCAAAGTAAACTTGGTAAGATTGACCTACATGTTTTAGCCTATAGATTGATGATTCTAGCATGCTTATTGTGAGATTCAATTATGTTAAAATGATGGTTGGCTACTGCCTATGATGTAATGTGGTATTATATGTAATGGATCCAATGTGGATTAATGCACGATAGTTTGAATAGGATTAACATATTTGAATTTATCCTTCATGAATTCCTAATATGAAGCATGGTTACAGTGATATCGAGCTTATTTACAATTGTAGTAGGATCTCATCTAGGCTATGATTTCTTTAGATACTACCTTAAACGTATACTAATGATACAAGATGATTGATGAACTAAACTAGGGAAGTTAGTTGATGATCAATAATTCCCAATTTTCTGGTATATATGTGATGCCTTGTATTATGTTATAGTATGGTCTTGTAGCGACTTGTGCATGGTTTTTTTTATGATTAAAGTACATATAGAAATTCCCTATATATGAATTGTTTATAAACAAGGTGTATTGATCAATGATGATCAAAGGATGAGAAATTGGTAAGAATGCTTATCTCCTCGACTTTTCTAATAGTATTGTAGTTGATGAAGCCTTGTATGGCATTGTGTGGTATGGTCCACTTATGGTGGAGGTGGTTACTTTATTGTCATTGTATATTTGTTGACCATGGACTTGAAGGCAAATTTATGAATATATGAGTGTGTGGTTATGATGATTACACTATGTGAAGTCTATGCCTATTCCTATTCTAGTTGTGATATAGGTTGTATGGCTATTGTATAAGCATGTGTATATTTATGTTAGGGTAAAGTGTAGGTGCATCCATTGATGAATTAAAATGGTTAATAATCCCTTACCTATGTACCCCTATGTGAATGCATGGATAGCCAAAGTTAGGAGTCCTAAGTGTAATATGAAGCTTACTTGTCTCCTATGCTATTGAGTGTTGTGTGGTCTATACTTGAAAGTGTAATATGGTCTTAAGAGGGTGGATGTCTCAATGTGTTTTTGATAGCCATTATGTGATCATGCACCCTCACTATACATGCATGATTACAAGTAGTATAGGTCATGGTGTCTAAATGAAAGGTAGTTCTCATATTCACTAGTGTCTACTACTATGCATGTAAAATGTATGTATGTGAAGTATGTTATGTATTCCTTAACTAGGATGACTTGATAGGTGTACTAGTATGGGCAAGGGTATGGGACCTTGTCTATACATTTCACATGTGTACCTTGATAGGATAGTTCCTAGGTTTGGTTTCTATGTACATGAAAATGAATGTATGGGCATGTTATGAATATGATTTACACGCCATGATGTTAAGTACATGATATGATGAAATATGATTGTGCATAGTGTCTTAGAGTGTTGATATGAATGGATTGCTCATATAGTTACACCTATAGACTTATGCATTGATATATGAACATGTGTGAAATTTATGTGTTATGTGAAAGGTTTGCTCACATATAAGTACACACACACATGTATGATGATCTAGTTAATAGAGGGGAATTGAAAGGTGTTCCCAAGAATACTCTAAAACTAGATAGGTGATTGAATATGCTATAAGCATATGAGGAACAAATATCCTAAGCCTATGTTTTATGAAAAATGTTAATAAAGGCTTTTAAATAAAGGAAACTTAGCTTAGCACCGAGTGAACTTGACAATGAGAGGTGTTGACTTCCCTTGGAGGAAGATTCACCATTTGTTCCTTATAGAATGTTGAATTCCCTTAGAAGAATACTCACCTATGGATCAACATGAGGTGGTGACTTCCCTTTGAGGAAGGTTCACCCATATTTTCTCATGAGAGGAGGCCTCAATTGCCCACTGGCATGTAGAGGGATTATATCTATCTCTTAGTTCCATAAAATATGCTTTTCACATAGGATCTAGCAAAGTAAATTCACTTAGGATTCTAGGATATATGTTAATGTTTGTCTAGGTAGGAACACCTTCCATTGGTGTAAGGCTCTACAACACCAAATTCCATGTTTAGCGCCCATGGTCTTGGTGTCGGTTAAGGCTATAGTTTCCCTAAAGTAAAATAAACAATGGAAGTAAATGACTAGGATCCTAACCATGATGACTTAAGGGAGGTTACTTAGGATAGGTGGAAGTAATGAACCCATCTAGACATTGCACAAGTAGCTCCTTAGGAAGTCCTAGGGAGGTGGCCTAATGTGTATGATTATGCTTATGTCTTTATGCATGACATTGTAGTAATTATCTAATTGTTATCAAGATGTGCATGGTGTAAGTCTATATGATGTGAACTTGTCCCTATATGCATGATGTTACTCTTAATTACTATATGATGAAGGTCTTGCCTAGCTTGGATGAAGTTGCCTTTAATTGTTATGTTGATGTATGAAGTGTTAAGGCTTGTGGTCTCATGATAGGTTTACTAAGTATGTGTGAGGTTATGGGGCTTTACATGTACATTGCACTAGTAGACTTAGATTAGGGGCATGAGTAAAGTCTTATAATGACTTATGTGAAGTGAGGCAAAAATATGTGTCAATTGATGTAGCTCACTGTAATGTCTTATGACCTTGACTTAAATGTGATTTATAATGTATTATGCTTATATGATGACATGTGTTGGCTTATGTAGGTTGTATGTAAGCTTCCTTCTGACCTTAAGGTGATGAATTGCATCAAGTATCACTAAAGGGTTACTTGGGAGGTTAATGAGTAAAAGAAAAGATAGCTAACTGTAATGTGAAAAGAGCTCACTGTAAAGTGACCTCAAATGTGCCTTAAATTCTATATGTGATTTTATATGATGTTTGGCATTTTATTATGTTTATATGAAGCATGTGAATGGTATAAATGCTATTGTATAAAGGTTTTATAAAGATTTATCCAAAAAGGCATGACGTATGATTTCAAGAAAATGTCCCTTTTAAATGCATGTTTTTGCATGGTTGCCATACTTAGTGCATTCTTATACTAATTTCATTCTTCTCTACTTTTTACACAAAGTGTAGATTATGGATGCTTAAAGGATGACTATGTGATTGAGGAGCTTGATATGTGATTCTCAAGCTCAAGGAAGGAATCCTTAAGTTCTAAGGATCTCCTAAACTATGTTTTACTGTAAAGTGTAGTATTATTATACTTATGTATTATGTTGTAAGGGTTGTGTCCCTAAAGTACTCTTGTGATGTTGAGTCTAGGATGACATATGTATTATGACTTATGTTTTATATATATATGAAGTGAAGTTTCTAACATATGATGTGCTATGAGAAGTTTTAAATTTTCCGCTAAATTTACTATGACAATGCGATGAATGATAAATATGGGCTTGTATAAGACCTCCGAGAGGTCGAGTACGACATGTTACTTCTAGGGGGTGCTCCCCGGATGTGACAATTATTTAATTATTTATCTTTTTTTAGACATATTATGCAATAGCTACCACATTTATTTTTAATGAATAAATCTGTATATGTAGCATTTATCAAAAGTTCTCATTATGCATGAATGGAACACAATAATCTGATCATATCAAATAATGATAGTTATATACATCATTCCACATTCATGTGAATTTTCAATTACTTGCTTGTTTCATGCATATTATGCACTGCTACCACAATCTCTGCAGAGAATGGAGTGATTTCATGATTAATCTTTATCTTTATTAAAAGCACATTGTTTGCTTTAATAGTGAACGTATCATCAATATTAGTGCATTTGGTACTTAAATCCAATGTCTTACCCATGTAAAGGTGTTATAAGCCATAATTGTTAGGAACTTGAACCCAACATCTTATCATCTTGGTGCAGCAGGATTCGGATATGATGTATTACCCTCTTGGTGCGTTTGGACATGAATTCATCGTCTTGCCCTTTTTTCGATTGTACATAAATCCATCGTCTTACCCTATTTTTGTGATTGGAAATGAACTCATCTTCTTATCCTCAACTTATGAGATAATAAGTCAAAATTACTATAAAATTGACCCTCAAGCCTTTGAGTTGAAGGATAAAATTAGCACATCTTTAAAAAGTATTTCTGCAAGTCTTATAACAATCGAAAAGAATTAAAGAACATGCAATTTGAAGAGAAAGAATAATTGTATAAATTATATTTACGTTTTTTTTTATGCACACAAAAAAGTTCACAAAATACAAAGAATGCTTACCATACCCATTATTGGAAGTTTCGGTATAATTACACACCTTATATGTTTATGGCTTTACGCCTAAACTTAACAAGATGAAAGCTCGATTATTGACTCGTGTTGATAACGTGTTATGAAACTATATGAAACAAGAAGAAGTATAAATTAGGGAGAAGAGAGAAGATTTCTTATTTCTCTTGAATGATATTTAGGAATTCACATATCTAATTTAAACCCCTTTATTTATATGAAAAAACTAACTTGGTCTACAAGTTGGATTTCTAACTTTTCTCTAACAGACTCACATAATAGATATTCACTATTATACAAATATGTTTATAATAATGTTAATTTTATACATACATATGTATAATATTGATTGAAAATTCAAATATGTACATTTTAATTTACTAACTTTTCTTAATAATTTATAATAGACATTTAAATTAATTTCTCTATGAAATAATCTTACTATTAAAAGTGCATTGATACTGTCTTTTTTTCGTAATTTGACTTCCCAAAAGTAGTTTTTTTAAAAAAAAAATAGTCAAACACAATTTCTTGTCAAAAATACTTATCAAGTGAATTAGTCAAACACAAATGAATTTTTTCGAAGCACTTTTCTGGAAAAATATTTATTTAAAGTGTTTTTAAATTTAAATAATTTTTAACATTAATGTCAAACAGGGGTCTTAGTCTGAATGGGCAGCATCAGAAGTTGACAAAAAAAAACACGTCTTAAATGATCTTATTACAATGCAAAACATGATAAAAGTCACTAATTATTGAAAATAGACAGGCTATTGAGATGATTATTAATTAGGCTACAATTAAGCAAGGAAATATTTGTCATTAGTCACCTAAACATATTGACTAATTGATTTCCAAATGAAACACGTCTAACAAAAATAGGTTAACATATTTTTTCTTTGTTGTCTTGGCAACATCTTACAACTCGTAATGATGAGTGATATATTAATGGTCATACATCAATTTTGTACTATAAGTAGATGTGGACAACAATCTATATTCAATGAATTCAACTTTAACTCAATATAAATATATAAATTAAAAAGAACCAAAAGTTAAGCAAATGTTAAAATTTTGAAGTCAATGTTAAAATATATATTTATTGTTATGCATCTGTAAAGATTGAGCCATCAAGTCAAATCTTTTATCCATCTTTGTATCATACATTTGCCAATAGAAAATAGAAAAGAGTCATTCTTCCACTTTTACTAAGAAAATACTTTTCAGAAGAATTCTATCATAAAAGATCTTAAATAAAAAATAATGTTTGATTGTCAGAATTAATATCTTAAACGATTATTGAATTATGAAAATATTTTTTTAATAGTGAATGCTCATTATGTTTCCCCTTTCCTTATTTCTCCAAAATATTCTTACAAAAAAAATGCATTTAAAAGATTTTTTAATGATAATCATGCTGAAATTCTTCTTAAACAATGAATTTCTTAGAAAAATAAATTATGTCATGTACTTATTGCAATTGTGTGTTAGTATTAGTGAGAGAAGAAGAAATTAATTATTTAGTATTAGTATATCTACTAATTTGCAATTGTGTGTTAGTATTTAGTGAGAGAAGAAGAAATAAATTTATTAATATTAGAATATACCATAATATTTGAAAATCTGATAATTCAATTATCTTTTAAATATTAATTCTCATTAAAATTGCAACTATCTGCATCACTGGCCCATTAAAGAATTAAGGTTAACATCAGTGAAGACATTACAACTAGTTGCTATCTCAAGGGAAGTAAATCTAACATGAAAAATAAAGACAAAAAATATTTGTAAATTTTAATGATTTGTGGTCCTACGATTTATTAATATTTGGTGCCTTGTCATTTCACAAACATGTAATGCCATGTGAATCAAGCATGAATGTGTCACTAATTATTGCATTTTTGAGAGGCCTATTCAAGAAAAATATGTATAGATTATTGGGATGTATATGTCAATTGTTTCGATAGAGCCTAGAAGTAATGGCGAAGTTAAGTTTGAACTAAAAGTGAATCGAAAGCTTCCTTTTTTATTCTCTTGGAGCTTTCGAACATCTCAATTATTTGTTATGTATCATTCACACACCATTTACAATAAGGAATAAATGGCATAGCATGGCAACTTATAGACTAAATTGGCAAAAATAGCTCATTTTTAATTTATTGGCAAAAAAAACTTTCTTTTATTTATTTGACATTGAATAGTTATTTTTCTTTTTCTTAAAAAATGTATTTATGTTCCCATTATTTTTCTCTAAAACGCGTTTGATTGCTCTCTTTCTTTCTTGAAAAGGTAAAATTTATTGTTTTATTATTTCTTTTTTTATCTCACTTTTTTGTTTGTCAATCATTTTAAAAGTAGACTTCTTCTCTTTTTTTTTTTGTCTTCTTTATTTTCTTTCTAGAATTTTTTTTTATATATATAGTGGTTTCTCCCCCAAATTTTCTATTCTTCTCCTTAATTCACTTTGTTTAGGAAAATCAGATATAACAATATATTTATTCATGGATACTTTTAATAATCATCTTTTATATATAATTTTGTTCTTGTCCAATTAATTATTGAATTTCATGATTTGTGGAATTGAAGTTTTTTCAATTTTGTTTTTGCGAAAATTTAGGTTATAAATATTTTTATTATTATTTTTGTTTTAATTATATTTTTCATATGTATATTTGTTGATCTTCTAATTCTTTTTCTCCTAAATTTACTTTGTTTATGCACATATGATGTATGTTTATCCATTGGCCCTCCCAAAATCTTCTTTAAATATATAATTATGTAGTGGTTTTTTCCACTTAATTTTGAAATTTCGTGATTTATGAAATTAAAAAAAGTTAAAACTCTTTTTATTTTTTTTGCAAAATTCAGGTCACAGTATTTGAAATTTTTGTTTTCAATTTCAATAAATGTTCTCATAAGATTCTCGTAAAAAATTAAAATGTTTATATTGATGAATACAAACCAATGTATACCAATAAATGTCAATCTCAATTGTTTGAATAAACCTATACAAATTTATTAGGTGTATATAGACCAATGAGTACACAGATGAATACGAACCAATGCATACATAGTACAGTTATCGTATACATAACAAAAATCACATGTACAATTTATGAATAAAATTCAATTTGTACATTTATCATATTAACGTCATTCTTATATTCATTATAGTTATAACCTATAATTGTTGGTAATATTTTTATGTATACATTATAAGTTTATATATACATGCTACAGTTATTGTATACATCAATGAAAATTTACGTGCATATTTTTATGAATGATTTTTGTGTATACATATAGATTTTTTCATGTATACATTATGTAATTGCAACTTCAATAATTGATAATTTTTGCATCCGTGTCACTACAGTTTCTAATAAAAAACATTGTCTCTTATGTCATTTGATTAATTATTTTCAATTATTTGATTATTGATACACATTAATTGAACACCAATAATATATATTTTTTACCATAAAAGTAATAGCCCGTCTTTCGATAAGTTATTTAAAGAATTAAAAAAAAAATCTTCCTTAAAAGTTGATAACCTTTTTTCTAATGGGTTAATTAATAGTATTTTTTAATTTCGTAAAAGTAGGCAACCGTTTTTTAATAAACTAATTAATATCGCTTGGTAAAAAAAAATATAAAATTACAATCCAATATATATTTATGTTGTTGTAAACTTTGTTTAATATTATTTTTTTTAGAGTGATAATAAAGTTGAGTTTGTGATTTTTTTTTTATAAAAAACTGAAAAGCTAACTTCATTAATTATAGGAGTTAAAAATAAGGAAGAAAAAATAATCTCACATCTCCTTAATTAATATCGATTGGTTGCACATGATAAAAAAACTATAAAAAATCGTTATATTTCTTTTAGGCTGTTACGTGCGTCTTCTTTTTTTGAACTGCTAATTGCTTATTGATTTTGAACTATATGTTGTCAATTGTATATAGTAATTATATGTCTGTGTCAATTTCTCTACAATAAGTGGTCATTCGACACTTTATCTTTCAAACTTTGGTCAGTTTTCTTCTTCATTGTCTTTCTACTTTATCTTCTTAGTTGTTGATACACTACCATTGCTCATGCTTCTTCTTCCTCCTTTTTCTTTTTGAAAAAATTAAAATTTAACGTATCATAAACATGAATCATTTTAGGCGAATTATATATAAAAAAACTCGATTAAGAAGATTTCTTATCTAAAACTTTGGATCTTTTTAGAGGTGATTTTGAATTAATTGAGATTAATAGTCAATATATGTACTTCATGTATAGTTAAATTATATATTAAGTTTGTTTAGTGTATCATAATGTATAGCCAGTGTATAATTAGCTCATGTTTAGATAACCTATATTGTATAATCAAAATACACTTTCTATAACTTTTGGAAAGGTATAGTGCATAGTCAGTGTATAGTATACTTCTAATGCCTTTTTCTTGCTATTTTTTTCATATAAATAAAACATGATTATATTTATTGTAAACTAATTACTCTACTGTGTAAATTTGAATTGGTCCTGAATAAATTGTTCATTTGATTTTATTTCTCAATTCCCATAAAATTCTTTCATTTCACGGAAATTAATTTTTATTCTTACAAAACAAATAACATTTCCTATTGCTTCTTTTTTGAATAGTTCATATCCTATATATCTATTGATACGATGTTCTGACCCCCCCCCCCCCCCACAGACTAGCAAAATAGGATTAGTGAAATTCTTGGGTCCTAAACAATAACTTAAGCTTGACAAGAATAAGAAAAAACACTTATCTTGACTCTGCCCAACTCATGGAATACTGAACCTAATATAACATAATAAGGACGCATGTAATATATATATATATATATATATATATATATATATATATATGTATATATATATATATAAAAGCTTGTAAAATCCTACAAACAACACAGTTCGTTAAGAAAAAGGAATAACAAACTCAACTTAGCTATTATATGAAAGTAATATAGTTTTTGTAGGAAATTCTCTAACCAACAACCACCGCTATGAGCCTAAGTGGTGATACAATGTCTCGCGCACGCTGCCAGAAGTGTCCTATACTTTGCCGTCGCATAAAACTCCTCAACTTAGTGGATCCACTAGCTTAAATTACATGATCATCTAAAACGTATGACCCGTTAGTACTGATGATGGCTACATGGTTTACATGGATACTTGAGTTACTATGAACTCTAATCCCCACATTCGTGCTCAATACTACTCCAAAAATATAGTTTAGCTCATGCTTTTAAAATAACTTTCTTTTTTTGGGTTGAGATAATTTGCTCGATACTTAATCTTTTGCTCGATACTTAATCTTTAAAAAGCTCTCTTGGAATCAATGTCCTCTTTTTGTAGTTCAAAACTCTTTTGGAAATTAAGGTTTCCTTTTTAAAATAAATGTGAAAATATTTCTAAACATTTAGGGAGTACATAATCCCCTTTTAACTTTTGAGAAATGAACTCAACTATCTACTGTTTGCTTAACTTGAAAACTTGAGTCTTAATCAATTCTTAGAGAATACTTAATTCCCTTATATTTCTTTGAAGAAATGATTTCAACTTTTACTCTTCACTTTAACTTGAAAATGGAGCCTTAAAACGAAGTTCAAACGTTGAATAAAGGCTCTTGTAAACCCTCAATAATTTTTCTTTGACTGACTTCTTAACTTTAGACTTGACTCTTAACTTCTTAGACATTGATCTTAGCTTTCCTTGAATTGTATTATGGATACAAGGTTATGATTTGTGTTCTTTGATGATTTTTAGGTGTTTAGAAATCATTTGAAGTAATTAGAATCATTGGAAGGTGTTAATATACCATAGAAGGACTAAAAAGGTCAAAACTACGAAAACATGGCAAAAACACAGTTCCAGGCGTGCCACGCCTGCCTCAATTGACTGAGGCCGATTTCTGGCGCACAGGTGGCGAGCGCGCCAAGCCTCAGTGTCAGATGCTGATTTGTAGCGTACTACAGGCGCGACACGCTTTGGCTTACCGAGGTACGTCTAATGGATTTTTCAACTCATTTTCATCTCCAAACCTCCCTAGTTTTTTTAACCAAACACTTGGGAATACTGGTACCTTCAATAGCCACTCAATTCAACTCAGAAACAACCTGGAGAATCAAGAATCAACCAACAATAGGCAGCCAATGATTCAATCAACAAGAATTCAACACATTTCTTCAAGACATCAACTTCTAACATGTAAGCAACTCATAAATTGTTGAATTAAAACAAATTGGTTTGTGGGTAGACTAACCCAACACAAAAAGATCTTAAATACCTTAATAGTGATCAACCCGATGAATTCCACTCGAAATTTCTTGGCGTTCTTGACGAAACCTTGATCATCTTTCCTTCTCCTTTTTCTCTTCTCTTTTCTCCCAAGCCCTAAGAGTGAATTGATTTCCCAAAACTGACTTAAGACTTATTTTTACCCCAATTAAACTCTTAAAATGAATTAGGAAAAAATTGGTTGAAAATACTAGTTTGTCCTTACTTAAATCCGGAATTGGAACTTCGACAACCCAACTTTCGATAGGCACATCTCCCTCATGCGCTATCAAAAATACGCAAACTTGGCAGTATTGGAAAGATATATCCAAGGTCTTTACAACCATATCAAGAACTACCTCTAAATTCTGCTGAGATAGAAGTTATGGACATTTTAAAATGACCAAACCTCATTTTGAAACTTAGAATTTTTTTCCAGATTTCCCCCTTTCTTTCCAAAATTGATTATTTTTTATTTCTTAGCTTATTCTTAGTTATTTTGAGTTACCAAATGTTACAATATATCCCACAATGGAACATTCATCCTCGAATGAAATTCCTTTGATTAGGCTAAGAATAATAACCTCAACTTTAACAATCAGCGATCAAAAGCAAGTAATAACAAGCTTACTCAATGATTATAATGTACCAAGAAGAGAATTAGTACCTCGATCTATGTTCTCTCCGGATTCAAAGAGATGTGGATATGTCTTCTTCATATCATTTTCAGCTTCCAGAGTCGCTTCTTCAACATATTTAATGCCTTATTAGAAGGTGCAACATAACAATTTAGAGTTTATATTAAACAGTTGTGCGTTCTTATAAGACTTGCCTATGAAAAGCATAAGGAGATAAAAGAGAAGGGAAAGTAGTGCCCCGATCAGTTAGGCTTATGATTTTTTGTGTCCGTTTCATATACAAAGATTTTGGGAGATACTATGGTTCTTCTTGATTGCTAAGGGCCGGAAGCTAAGTTCAAAATGTGTCACCTCCATTGAAGTATCAAGGAAGGAATATAAAGTAGGTGGAACCCATCGGTATCCCCTTAAAGTTTGCATCAACTTTCACTTAGACACCTTAAGTGGGGTTTGTTCATTTTACACACCCCATGTCATGGTCTATTGTGTCATTTTCACACTTTTTGAATTACCAATAAAATATATGAAGTGTTTGTAATAGACTCGTTGATGACGTGTTAAAATGACGAATTAAATGAAGACACGTGGCATATATGTAAGAAAATAATTATCAAATAGTGAATAAAATGTTGAATTGTCACCCAAAAAAATTTAAAATTGAAATAACCCCACCCCACCCAAATCATCTTCTCCACCCCACCAACCCCAACCCTTGTGTTTTCTCCACTCTTCCCCCACTCACCCAAAATCTTCTCTGCCTTTACCCACCCTAACCCCTCCATCATCTTCTCGAGTCGAATAACAAACCCAGACATATCCCTACTCAAATCTAATTTGAGATTATTCATGAATTTGTGACTTTCTATCTTTCTTCTAGTTTAATGTAGCAGGGGTTTTCACATTTCTTCTTTTAATTGTTATTATCTCATTATATTATGAGTCCAATGTGTTCAAATTCATTTTTTTATTTGAAGCATTATCAAATTTATTTATCCATAAAAGGAGTTTAAGTTAATGATGTCTTGAAAATGAGGAAGAAGATGAAAAACAATAAAATAAAAATGATTTAACTAGTATTTTCACGCGCCCGTTTGAGTGTATTACACTTTCTATTACATGTCAGCAAAAAGTGTCAAAATTACATAGTGGGATATGAAATGAGGTGTCTAAAATGAATAAAGCGTAGTTGGAGTGTCTAAATGAAAATTGGTGTCTACTTAAAGGGGCCAGTGATGGGTTCCTCCTATAATGTAACATAAGATACTTGGAATAGAAGATGGTAGAGATCCTAAATACCCCTCCTCATCCTATAAGTTTTAAGTTAAGTTAAAGGTATTATGGTCTAAAAATGCAATAAAATATTGAGGTGCTTGCTTGACTTCACGAAGCTAGTAGGTGACAAGTAGATGCATCACCTACCTTGACTTATTAATCGACCAGCCAAAGGACCTAGTAGGTGCATCACCTACTAAGACTCATTTGACCATGTTATTGGGTCAAGTACACCACCAATATCTGGCCCAAGTTGAATAAAAAATAAGGGGAAATGGACATTCAAGGATCAATCTTTTCAAGACCAGAAGAAGTAATTTGAATGGAAAAGTAGGCGCATCACCTACTTAAATATGTGGCCTAAGTTAAAGACACATGTTGGCTGCAAACGATGTATAAGAAAAGTGGCAAAAGAGAACCTACTAAGGTCAAAAATCTAAATACAAATATCTCATTTTCCTCTTATCCAAAGTTTAAGCTCTCAAGTTCATATATTTCTCTCTCAATATGAAGCAGCCACCCAACTTTCCCACTAGAGGTTTCAACTATTGTCACCTTGTTTATTCCAAAGCAGCCACAAGATCACCTTATCTACTCTATTGTTTCAAGTATATTGGATAGTTCTTCAAATGGAGTGAACTAGAGGTAGGTATATGTGTTGGAAGCCAATGTTCTGCCACCCTCTTCCAAAGAATAAAAGAAGGTTACAAAAACAGTAATTGAAGGAGAATGATGGATTTAGATAGCCATGGTAAGGGCGCTTCCACAACCTTTAATTATTAGCTTATTTAAGAATTCCAGACTTACTTGTTTATTGCAACTCTTGGGATGGTGATTTAAATCCATAAATTCAGGTCTTTTGGTTATTTTTAAGTGCTGAGGACTGTTATTGTATTGATTTATTTATGGGAGGTCATGGAGGTACTTAAAGAATGATTGCAGAAAGTTGTAGGGCAGATTTATAAGCTTTGGTAAAGCACCATTAAATTAACGTTTTTGTAAACTCACTACCCGTTTCATGGGAAAGTTGTTTTGTGTAAATAACTATAACTGACAAAATTTGTGAATGCAAACAATCAATTAGAAGAATTATGGGCTGGCAACTGTTTTGATGAGTTGAAATTGTTGGGTATGTAGCAAGAATTGATGGGAAACAGAGGAAAAGAGAGGAATTTGAAAAGTTGAGAACTTGAAAAGTCCTCTTATGCTTTAATGAAAAGGTATTTGTCCCTCATCGGTGGTGGAAAGAAAAATAGGAGACTTTAAATATAGAAACACTCCTATTAATTGTTAAAAGGGTTGGAAAGAGGGACCCCCCTAGCGCCGTCGTCGTCGTCGCTCGCTCGTCTCATCACGGCTACGGCTTCGGCTTCGGCTTTGGCAAATGATCGAGAGATTATTTTTTAGACAAAGTTTGTTTTAATTATTTATTTATTTATTTATTTAATTAAATAGCCAATTCAATTAATTAGTTGATAATAGAAACATTTTCAATTATTTAGTTGATTAACCCGACCCGACTCGGATCCGCGCGTAACCCATTTTAACTTTCTCGGTTTTATTTAAATTTCCCTCCATGACTGTTCTGAAAGGTTGCAACTTTCAGGAACAGTCATTACCATTTGAAAGTTTCAAACTTTCATCAATGGTCGTGTGGATTCTGAAAGGGTTGCAACCTTTCAGAACCTGTTCTTCTTGCCTATAAATACCATTCATTCTTCAGATTATTCACTTACGAATTTCTGATCTTCTTCTTCTTCATCTACACAATTTTTTTCTTCGTGTACTTTCCTGCTGTGGATTGGTTCGCTGACAGTAAGAGTTTTGGTATCTACACTCTGCTGATTAAGATCATTTTACCTTGGGAGGTTATATTCCAATTCAAACCTCGGATACTAGAGGGGAATAATTTCCTTAAGGGGACACTGTGAGTTCAGTGGACTTGATCTTTTTCCGATTTAAAAGGTTTTTTCAGATTCTGGTACGCTTTTACAAATTTTAGTTTTTTTATAAATTAAATTTCTGTTCATCTCTCTTACTGGTTCTATAAATTTTAGTTACTTCGTGTTTCTGAACAATTTATTAGAATCAGTAATTTCTGGTTTTATAACACAGATTGATAACAATCTTAAGGAAATTATTTTTTAATCTGTGTTTCTGGTGGAGACAAAAATCTTCGTGATTTTATACTCCTTTAAGTCTGCAATTATATTTTATTGCTACTGTATCGATTTTTGTTTATCAGAAATGGCAAACAATGGTGTTACAGTGGCTGTTGCTGCACCAACCCGAACTGTTGTACCACAAGCAGAGAAACCGGGTAAATTCACAGGTGTGAATTTCAAAGGATGGCAGCAACGAGTATTTTTCTGGATTACCACTCTTGGTCTGCAAAAATTTACAAGTGAAGATACTCCAGTGCCTGCTGATGATATGCCAGACAGAGAAAAATTCATGATTATTGAAGCATGCAAACAGGCAGACTTCCTATGTAAAGGCTACATTTTGAGTGCTTTAGAGGATGACTTATATAATGTCTATAGTGCAATAACAACTTCAAAAGAGTTGTGGGATGCACTTGAGAAGAAATATAAGACAGAAGATGCATGCTTGAAAAAGTTTGTGGTCGCAAAGTTTTTAGACTATAAAATGGTAGATAGTAAAACTGTTGGATCACAAGTGCAGGAACTTCAACTTATTCTCCATGATCTAATTGCTGAAGATATGGTAGTAAATGAAGCTTTTCAAGTGGCTGCAATGATCGAGAAGTTGCCTCCTTCGTGGAAAGATTTCAAGAATTATCTAAAGCACAAGCGTAAAGAAATGAAGCTTGAAGATCTTGTGATTCGGCTCAAGATTGAGGAAGATAACAAAAACACCGAAAAGAAGTCGCGTAAGAGTTAAACAATCATCAGAGTTAATATTGTTGAAGAAGCTCCTACCAAAGACAAAAAGAGAAAGAAGTCCAACTGGCAGAAGTCAGAACAGGTCAAGAAGAAATTCAAAGGCAACTGTTACAATTGTGGCAACGCTGGTCATAGGTCTTCTGATTGTCGTGCTCCAAGAAAGGACAAAGACAAAGGCAAAGGCAAAAGTAAGCAAACATCGTGGAGAAGATGGAAGATGCAGATCACTTGTGTGCAATGATCTCGGAGTGTAACTTAGTTGGAAATCCCAAGGAGTGGTTTCTCGACTCAGGTGCCACTAGACATATTTGCTCTGTGAAAGAAGCCTTTGCAACGTACACTCCTGCTGAGTACGATGAAGATTTGTTCATGGGAAACACAGCAACAGCAAGGATTGCAGGAACTGGGAAAGTAATGTTGAAAATGACATCCGACAAGGTGTTGACTTTGAACAATGTTCTGCATGTCCCTACTATTAGGAAGAATTTAGTTTCTGCTGCACTACTCGTTAAGAACGGGTTTAAGTGTGTCCTAGTTAGTGAGAAAGCTGTAATAAGTAAGAATGAAATGTTCATAGGAAAGGGCTACCTCAATGAGGGTCTTTTCAAACTGAATGTAATGGTTGTTGACAGTATTAATAAAAATTCTGCTTCTGTTTACTTATTGTAGTCAAACGATTTATGGCATGCCCGTTTGGGACATGTAAATTACAAAGCCTTGCGAAAATTGGTTAATCTAGAAGTATTGCCTGATTTTAAATGCGATAAATCGAAATACGAAATTTGTGTGCAAAGTAAGTTTGTTAAACATCCTTATAAGTCTGTTGAAAGAAATTCCAAAACTTTAGACTTAATTCACACAGATATATGCGATATGAAGTCAACACCATCTCGTGGTGGAAAAAAGTATTTTATAACTTTTAATGATGACTGCACTCGATTTTGTTATGTATATTTACTTAATAGTAAGGATGAAGCAATTGATGCATTTAAGCAATACAAAAATGAAGTGGAGAACCAATTGAATCTAAAAATAAAAATGATTCGGAGTGATAGGGGTGGAGAATATGAATCTCCTTTTGCAGAGATATGTTTGGAATATGGTATTATTCATCAAACTACTGCACCTTATACACCACAGTCAAATGGTTTGGCAGAACGAAAGAACAGAACATTAAAGGAAATGATGAATGCCTTAATGATCAATTCTTGTTCACCACGAAATCTCTGGGGGGAAGCCATCCTTACAGCTAATAAAATACTCAATAGAGTACCCCATCGAAAAACACAATCAATTCCATATGAGATGTGGAAAGGAAGGAAACCCAACTTGAAATATTTCAAAGTGTGGGGGTTGTTTAGCCAAGGTAGAGGTTCCTTTACCAAAGAGGGTTAAAATTGGACCCAAAACAGTAGACTGTGTGTTTATTGGATATGTTGTGAACAGTAAGGCCTGTCGGTTTTTGGTTCACAAATCTGGTAATCTTGAGATTCATGTTAATATGATAATTGAGTCAGATAACGCAGAGTTTTTTGAAAATATTTATCCGTATAAAACTGAATGTGATTCGACAAGTGAAATACCTAAACGATCACGAGAAGAATCAACAGAAAATACACTAACTAGTGAAAATCTTAGGCGTAGTACTCGCCAACGAAAACCTGCTTCTTTCGGACCAGATTTTGTGGCACTTTTGCTTGAAAATGAGCCTCAAACATTTAAAGCAGCTATGTCTTCATCTGAGTCAACTTATTAGAAAGAAGCAGTCAATAGTGAGATCGAATCAATTTTAAGTAATCACACTTGGGAATTGGCTGATCTTCCTCCAGGAAATAAACCTTTAGGATCAAAGTGGATCTTTAAAAGGAAAATTAAACCTGATAGGACTATTGACAAATATAAGGCTAGACTGGTAGTCAAAGGGTACAGACAAAAGGAAGGTCTGGACTACTTTGACACATACTCTCTAGTAACAAGGATAACATCAATTAGGATGTTAATAGCACTAGCAGCAGTGCATGATCTTAAAATCCACCAAATGGATGTAAAGACAGCCTTCTTAAATGGAGAGTTGGAGGAAGAAATTTACATGGAACAACCTGAAGGGTTTATAGTTACTGGTAAAGAAAAGAAAGTGTGCAGACTTGTGAAGTCACTTTATGGACTCAAGCAAGCACCCAAACAATGGCATGCTAAATTTGACCAAACAATGTTGGCAAATTGATTCAAGATTAACAAATGTGATAAATGTTTTTATCAATACATCATGGATGATGAAGGTTTTCTCACGCATGGTATAAGGATCTAGTCACTAATAAGGTAAGTCAAGACTTAATAAATATTCTATGGGTTTTATAATTAGTATCGAGTCGATATTGATGTAAGATGGAACATCCCATGACGTAAAGTTTGGGTTTCTCAAAGCAGTCTCTTGAGATGAAAGCTCTTTCGAGTAGAGGACATGTTTCTATTAGAAATCTCCTTATCCCGTAGCTATGTTCCCCCATAGATCTAGTATCTACTGAATCCACTTAAGCTTGAATTCCATGGTTCTACTTTGGCAAGTAAGACAACCCTTTTGGGTATGGGAGACACCACAGTATCATGTTATAGCTCACATTGTCTTTGTGTCTGTTACGACCCAAATTTAGTCATGAGCGGCACCCACACTTAACCTCCTAGGCGGGCAAACCAAAGATTCAACCCCAACATATAGTAATCATTCACGTTACAAAGTACTAATCATAATGTAGAAGATTAAATCTCTTTATTGTAGGAAACACAAATCCATTATAATCTACTATATGTCATTCCCAAAACATGAAAGTCATCACATTAATGAAATCTAATTTTCAAATACTAAGTCTTAGAGTATTAAAGACACCAAAATAATTAAATAAAATGTTTTATATCCTAAAACTAAGTATATCATGTCATGACCGAGAGAATACAACACAAGCTTGAATGAGTAACTCAACCTGGAACCTGATATACTTGAGACTGGCTAGGGCTGAAGGCGAGTCGAAGTCGCTGGTAGACTCACTGCACTCTATAAAAGGAAATCAAAGGAAAACATAAGTAGGGCTCAGTACGGGGCAACATGTATTGAGTAGGTATCATCGGCCAACCCAAAAAAGAAACTAACCGGTAGGTAGCAACAAAAAACATGAACAAGTGACAACAGAAGCCAGTACACAATCACTCACAATATCCTGGACACGTATGGGGATTCATGCCTCCACACCACGCTCATTTGGGAATTGGGTTCTTTGAGATTGAGTATGTTAAGTTAATTCAGTAAGTGTTTTCTATAATGTTACTGTGTTGGAACATGACACTCTGATCTAGTTATACTATGTTGGAACATGACACTCCGATCCAAGAATACCATGTCAGAACATGACATTCCGATCCAATAATATCGTGCCGAAACGTGACGTTCTGATCCAATAATACCGTGTCGAAATGTGTCACTCCATCCAATAATATAATTAATTTATTATTTATTATCACCACTTCCAATTCATTAACATATTTAATCAAGCCTTCTTTATTCAAGGCATCACTTCGATAGAGAGGGTTCAAGATCATAAATTCAACGGTCTCAGAATTTTAGACCAACTCCAAACTACACAACCAAGCTATACAACCACACAATCAAGTACATAGGAAACTTCACAATATCACCCAATACATAGCAATCGCTATTGAGAGTCTATCTATCAAATAGAAATAAATATAACATACCTCCACCGAAGAACCGAAGTCAAGCAAGTTACTTCTTCAATACTTTTCCCTTTCTCAATGTCTTCGAACACTTCCAGTCTACGCAATTTGTGTAATTTGTAAGTTAAAAAGTCTATAGATACTCATATTACTCTATTTATAGACTAGACCAAAGAATCATCAAACACAAATCTATACTCAAGATCCTAATTTGAGGTCCATTAACATGTCAAGTCTATTGTTTCTTATACCCAAGCTTAAGGTTAAGTCTTTATTTCTCATAATAATATACTAACACTTAATATTTAATTACCTATCTCAATTTGTTTAACCTTAGATTAAGTTGTGATGATCAAAACAATAAAACTTAAAACAGAGTATAGGTTTCGAACTAATGCATACGAAATATCAATTCGCTGGGCAACCATTAACTATTCTAGCACATCACAATTCTCTACTCATCATTAAACTATCATTAATTAATCATTGTACCTTAATTATCTCAAGACAAGAAACCTGCTACCAATTTTATCTTTTTTAAAAAAAATTAACAATCATATATTTATCTAAAAGAGAACCCTAAGTTCGCCTACGTGGCACAACCATAAACCAGCATTCCCTTTTAAATTTATTTTTTTACAAAACTAGCCCTCCCTTTTCATGATACGTTGCGACTTTTATGAAAATGAAATTTTAGAAAAGTTGTGACTTTTATAGAAAGGTGTGACTTTTATGAAGAGTTGCGACTTTTATGAAAAATTGTGACTTTTATGATATGTTGTGACGTATTTGAAGGATTCTAACTTTTCCAAAGAGTTGTGACCTTTCGGATAAGGCACAATAAACTTTTGTTCGCACAATCTTATGTTGTCTATAAATAGAGGAATTTTGTGCAACTATAATTTGTAGGGTTTTTTACCGCTATAGGGTAGTCAAACTCAAATACATTAATTAAGTTTTTCTGAAGTATTAGTTTCATTCTTGAAAATTTTTCATGGAGCATAATCTTAACTATAAGTCAAGTGATTGATGGAGCAATTTTCCCCCTTATTTTGGTGACATTTTATTAATTCTGTTAAGTTTCAGCAAGGATGATCGAAAATTGATCTTCTCTTTTGTCCCTTTCTAAAGGTTTCTTCATATAAACAAAGAAAATTGATTTCCATTGCAATGTGAATCGCTGCTGAAATGGTTGATGGTTGAATTCATTACATTTGATTCTTTAGTCAACAAATCGTTTATTTCTTCCATTATTGTTTGTATGTTTTTTTTGAATTCATATACATTAATTAAACTTCTTATAAAGTGTGTTTCATTTCTCAAAGTTTTGTTCCTCCTATTTCATTAAGCTTAATTTTTTACTATAAATCACAGTGATTGATGTATCTATTTCAGCTTTTTTTTTTGCAATTTTGGTACCTTTTTTTTTTAATTATGTTTAAAAGACCAGTGAGGATGATTGAAAATTTATATTTGTTGGGAAACTTTCTTGTGGTTTGTGCTATATTTGATAGCACAAAACAACAAATATTTGATAACTAATGCGGAACCAATGATGAAGTTTGTTAAAAGAACCAAAATGATTTCTCTCTTGCTTGCCACAGTTAGTATATTATTCTAATTTTTTTTTCTTGGGCACAAATATTTTGTATGTCATTGCACTATTACTAGAATATTTGTATAGAGACAATTAGTCCACATCTTTTATTGCAAGTTAACTAATTTGTCATATTTCTTGTTCTCTTCTTTTTGGACATAGAAGAGATCAAGTTTTTGTGAAACTAACAAATGTCCAAAATACACTATAAAAAATGTTTTTTATTGGCAATAAGTATGCAAGTCCACAGAGAGTACTATACCCTTTACTGACATTAATAAACTGTCATTTGATTCAATGTTGCTATAGACTTCAGGGACATTTATAAAGAGTACCAACTGCCTCTGAAAGTACATATTTATCTACAATTAAGCTATTAATTATCGTTAAAGATCATTTTTCTGTAGTGATAACTCATTCCCCTTTCATAAAATTTTTGAATTTTGTTTTGATAAAGAAGTAACAACTCTTTCTTTTGGCTTCTTTCAATTAATTTTGTGAACCTTAAACACCTAAAAGACTATCTTTTCTGAAAAATATATTAAGTAACATGTATTTTTCTTCTTGATTGTTAGGAAAGTAAGACCGTCTTTATTATTATTTTTTGATATTAGTGAGTTCAAGAGCTCACAAAAATATACTGTGAGATTTTAATATGTTGTATGTAAAAATTTTTGTTTAGTACATCCCTTTGTGAACATTCAGATGTCACCTACTGCTTGATTGATAATTGCATTAATATTTTGTAACTCCATATTATAATCATAACAAGAACTTTGAGTGATTCTACTTTCTTAGTCCTCAACTTGCAAACATGGCGATCTAGAATCTGGAAAAGAATCTCGTCATAAGATAAGTGATCATTGATCCTAATATCTTCAGTTTTTATGATTAATGAAGGATCGCCCATGAACTTCTTCAACATGAAGATGTGAAATGCCGCATGAACTGCGGATAACTCTTGTGGTAGGTCCAACTCATAAGATATATTATCTAATTTTTTAAGGGTCGATATATCGAGGACTAAGCTTCTCCTTCATACAAAATTTCATAGCACCTTTCATGGGTGAAACTTTCATATATACCCTATCATCTCCTTCAAACTCTAACTCCATTCTTCTTACATAGGTGTAAGATTGGATTCTGTGTCATTTTCAACCTCTCTTGAATCACTTTCAGCATCTCCATAGATTAAAGAACTAAATGTGGTCCTATCAACCCTGCTTCACTATCTTCAAACCATCTAATAGGAGATCTGTATCTTCTCACATAAAAGACCTTCATAATAAGCCATTTGTATACTAACGTGGTAACTATTGTTGTAAGAAAATTCAATAAGAGGTAGGTGATCATCACAATTACCTTCGACATAAATCACACAAGCCATCGACATATCCTCTAAGGTATGAGTAGTGTGCTCTACTTTACCATTTGTCTAAGAATGAAAGGCAGTACATAAGTTAACCTTTGAACCCAAGCCTTTTTGGAATAATTTCTAAAATTGTGTAGTAAATTGCTCATCTCTTTCTGAAGTAATAGTGAGAAAAACCGCATGAAGTCTAACCACTTCTTGAAGATACAACTAGGCATACTTCTCTGGTGAATGGGTAGTCTTTACCGGCAAAAAGTGGGTTAATTTTTTCATTCTATCAAGAATCACCCAAATTGAATCATGTTGCCTACGATACCTTGGTAAAGCTAGGATGAAATCAAGATTAATCATCTCCCACTTCCATTTCGAAAGTTGTATATTCTAGGACATACCACCAGGCCTTTGGTGCTCTACTTTAACTTGTTGGAAATTCGGACACTGAGACACAAATTCTAAAATGCCCTTCATACTACTCAACCAATACTTCTATCAAATCGTGATACATCTTTGTGGAACCCGAATAAATGAAATATCATGAGCTATGAACTTCCTTTATGATGCACTGTTTCAGTTCACCACTCTTGCTACAAACAATCCTACTTGATACCTCAACACGCCATCTCTCCCTTGTTCAAAACCCATTACTTTTTGCTTATGAATATTTGTCTTTAATTCTTAAAAAATTGGGTCTTGATCCTACTTTTCTTTTACGTCTAACACTAATGAAGATCTAGACCCATTCATCACCACTCCTCTTCTATCTGTGGAATCCAATAAACGAACTATTATATTCTAGGTGTTTTGATGATCCTCACAAATATGGGGACCTAGTCCCTGTCAGAGTGTTCTCATCCAGATACAAATGGGGTACAATCGTAAAAGTTGTCATGTTAGGTGGTAGGTGAAAAGTGCAGTGTCCTACACCAATAAGAAGAGTGAATGAGATTCTATGTTTCTGTATCTCACAAATGCAGGGACCTGGTCCCAGGCAGAGTTTCTTCCATTAGATACATAATTGGTTACAACTGTGAAGCTGTCACGTCAGAGGTTGGTGAGGCGTCAGCGTACTACACCAATCAGAATGGAGGAGGGTGTTTGTCCAATGGGTATTAACTCTTTATGTTTGATATTTTTAGCATGACAAACACCATATTAAATTCATTCATTCAAAAAGAGAGAGAGAGAGAGAGAACGTCTTTGTCAAGAACTCAAGCATCAAAGAAGTTTGCAAGGGACCTGGTCCCCTCAAGACTGTGACATGAAAAGGACGAAAAGACAGCTGTCAACTCTGAGGGGTTGGTGCACAGCTTTACATGACAGCAGGCTCTCAGCCAATAGCCTCGTCCCAAGGGTTTGTGTCCATTTTGAATATAGTCTCTTTTCCAACAACACAAACACAAGATTCGGCAAAACAAAGTCTTGGATTTTCACAAAATCCAAAAGCTCAAAAGGCAAAGGCCATGTTCAAGAAGTGTTATCCTAAGAGCAACAGGGACCGGATAGAGCTGCAAGCTATTTAGTTGTCTTAGGATTATATCTTCCATTCTTACATTGTAAATTTGTTCCTAATTTATAAAGGATTCAGATATTTGGTTCGAGTTTGTAAAAGTCTAAATCAGTTAGGGTTAACTAATTTAGTGGGGAACATTGTTTTGTTGCTTAGTCAAATTCTAAGTCATCTAGAGTAAGGTGGTTTAGTGAGATGTGTGGTATCCGCTTAGCAAAGTCTAAGTTATCTAGGGGTGATAGCTTAGTGGGCGGTGTTGTATCCGCTTAGGCTCTTCAAGTAATAGGTAGATTACTTGACCGTGAGATTAATAACTTTTTCTCACATTGGTTGTAACCGGGTTTCACTTTTGCTTGAGAAAATTAGTGAAGACGGTTGAAAATCCTGAGCAACATGTCGTGGTTTTACTCCCTTGAGCAATGAGGTTTCCACATAAAATCATTGTGCAAATTTTAATTACAGCCATTTACTTTCTGCATTTGTTTCAACTACTATTCTGCTGAGTCAAGGGACCTGGTCCGTTGACGTATAGTAGATACTGACCACTGTCTGTGCTTACATTCTGTTCTTACTGTGTCAAGGGACCTGGTCCATTGACTGTTAGTGGACGCACCCATTCCAACAAGTGGTATCAAAGCGGGTGCTCTCTAGCTGGTTCACACCAAGATAGATTCCTGTGGAAAGATGGTTGCTCCACTCAACAGAAATCAAGAAGCATCAAAGAAGGAGTTGAAAAAAGAGAATTCTCTAGCTATCAAGATGATATCTGGTGAAACTTTTGATGAATATAAGGAAATGGCATGCCTCACGAGAAGGTATCAAAAATGGAAAAGGAACCATAGAGGCTTACAAAAGGCAGAAAACTCAAACAGAGTTGTAAATGCAAACCACCTGTGCCACAAGTGCGGAAAGCCAGGGCATTTCATCAGAGATTTCCTCATGCATAAGGTTGAAGTCAAAACTTATCAAAGGCCTAGAGGACAGAAATGCAGAAAAAGGGACCCGGTCCCCAATAAGAAAGCAAGAACAGTTGTAGTTGGCTACATCATGAAGAAAGCTTTTGATGTATGGGGAGACACCTCAAGTGAGTCAGATGAATCAGAATGTTATGTATATGTACCCATGCTTGCAGTCAAAGGTGATGAAGATGTGTTTGATGATACATTTGCTTTGATGGCAAAATCTGATGATGAGGAAGATGAAGAAAAGGTAACCCTTTCCGATCTTAAACAAAACTTGCATGTTTACTGTGTTAAGAAGTTGAGAATTCTAGATGCTGTTTTGATGACTCTATCATTGAGTCAACAACTGAAAAAGAGTTGATGAACAATAGCCTAGATATTCTTGATGACGAAAAGGTAGCCTTGGTTGACCAAATGTCTGTTGCGGAAGAAAATGTGATAGTTCTAGAAGCTGAAAATCTAGAACTCATGAAGAGATGGAAGATGTTTAGTGAGAAATCTGGCAAAGGAAAAGGAGAGGCTAGTAGTATGCAAATGGAGCTAGAAGCTAGTCTGAACACTGCTGAAACAAAACTTACTATGGCCTTGGAGAGAAATAATCAGTTGGAGAGGGACCTGGTCCGCGTCAAAGAAGAACTAAACAAATCTCTCAAATGGTCCACATCTTCAAAATTCTTGCCAATCACCCCAGTCAAGGTCAAAATGATAAGAAAGTGTTGGGAAATTCCAGAAAAAGTTCTTTTTACAATCTCCATAACAAAAATGTGTTTGTGTCTGACAAATTGTTATGATTTCATTGTGGTAGTGATGGTCATTTGAAGAAGGATTGTCCTGCTTGTAAAAAGACTCAAGATAACCTCGCAAAATCTTCTGAACAGAGGAACAAGAAAAGGAAGGGACCTGGTCAACAAAGCAACAAGCAGAAGAAGGGACCTGGTCAACAGAAGAACTTGCAGAAGAAGGGACCTGGTCGTACTGGTCAACAGAAGAATTTTCAAAGAAGGGACCTGGTCGTGCTTTTGTTCCTAAGTTAAACAAAACCAATCTGCCTCACTCGACAAAGAATTCTCTTATCACTCTTTTAACTGCTTACCGGGAACTCCAACTAAAGTGGGTTCCCAAAGCTAACAAGTGATATGATATTCATGTGAAAAGAAGTAGCAGCAGTCAGTGTTGGTTCATGAATAGTGGATTCTCAAAGCAACTGGGAAACTGAAAACTTCTTCTCTCTCAAGGCACTTCAAGGTGGAAGTGTCTTATTTGGCAATGGCAGAAAAGGTATGTTTTTTTTTTGTTAATTCATGATTGGAAAATCTATGAAACACACTATTGAGGATGTGTACCATGTCAATGGTGGAAATACAATTTTTAAGTGTTTCATAGATTTGTGATGAATGAAATAAAGTTAAGTGCATGTCGAAAAATGGGTTGTCACAATGTTGCTCTCTCGGATGATCTTGATAGAAAAGAGATGCAAGAACGTGTGTATTGCTGATCTGATTACTATTCATTGTGACACTCTCACTTGCCTTGGTGCTGCTGAGGTATGACAAGAGAAACATGCTCTGGTGAACGTTTTTTTACTGCACAAACTTATGTCAAGGGACCTGGTACCCAGTCTGCACAAAATGAAATTTGTAGATGACAAAGGTTGTGGTGTTGGTGTTAAAGAGAAGCATATCAGACCATCCTTCAGGTAGAATAAGCCGGCACTTAGTCTTCCAAATAACTTTCGACAAAAGTGTTGAATACTACATGTTCTGTGACTAAAATGATGATATTGAGAAGTTTGATCTCAATACTGATGAAAGAATAGTTGTGGTACACTCTTCCTCCAGCAAGGATTATCATGGGTATACAAAAAAAGTGGTCATGTGTTTGTTAATGAGACTGGAAGAGTTTAGAAGTTGCAACAAAAAGAAGTTTTTGAGATGGAAGGGATGCTTCAGAATCAGAGAGATGGTCTATATATTAAGCTTACTGAAAAACATTCTCTTCATGAATCTATCAATCTTAAGGAAACTGATGTAGATGATGAACCTGATAAGGAACCCGGTCCTCTAGACAGTGCTGAACAAAGATGATGCAGTTCAAACTGATAATGTGAATTCTGAAGGTGAAAATGAGGAAGCTGATCAAGTTCAGTTTGAAAGAAGCAACGTATGAAAGTCAGTTCCCCAACAAGCTGATAGGTTGTCCTAATTTCTCTTCAACAATGTCTTCAAGAGAGGTAAAATTTGTCAAAATTCCTCTTTTTGAATACAATAGGAAAGGAATTGCATATTATTCATGTACATATTAACGATGTCGTCTATGAGTCAACCTTTGAGGTGGTGTGTGAAGAGATTATTTCACTCATTAATAGTGAGTTTTGAAATGAGCATAATGGAAGAATTAAATCTCTTCTTGGAGCTGTAGATCAAGCAAACCTTAAAAGGTACCATCGGGTGTCAATAAAAGTACATTTGTGAGCTGCTCAAATTGCTTAACATACTTGAAATCAAGACAATGTTAACGGAGGGGCAATGTCAGCATAATGTGTTACAAAGTGGAAGATTGAGTATTAGACATATTCACTAAATCCCTAAGCTATGCCAAGTGTATACTCTTATAGAGACCTGGCTACATGGAAGAAAATATCACATCGTTCATGGCAATTGATGTCTGATCAAAGACGGGGACTTGGTACCAGCTCAGAGATGCTGAAGCAGCTGAAAAAAGTTTTATGTTATGACTGCCTAAAATGATTCTACTCTCATTGGCACTAACTTGAAGCTAGATGTTGATGAACCTGGTTCAGAGATTCCATTCTTGTATAATGGAATCACATTTGAAAGCTGCTCAGAGAATCCTAACACACTCAAAGAAGACAGGGACCTGGTTCTATTCTGTCCATCAAGAGACTTTTTGACTTGGAGGAACAAGGTGATGTTGATCATGATGGATATCCCGTTGATAGAAAGAGTACCTCATGATTGGCTTATAGGTTGATCTCTCACTCATGGGGAACTAAAAGGCAAGATTCAGTTGCTCTTTCAACAATTGAGGCAAAATATGTAGCAGGTGAAGCTTGAAGTGATCAACTCTTGTAGATCAAGCAATATCCTAAAGCTCTTAGACGACATGGCTGAGATAATCAAGTTGAAGTTGGGAATGCTGAAACTCTCTTGAACGGATCCTGCCTGAAGCAATCAACCATCTCATGACTATGCAAAGGGAGAAGGTGTCCTTGTTTTTTAGTTATATATGTTTTAGCAAGTTTAATTTCATATCTTTTGTAGGTATACACACATGACAAAAGAGCTGAAGGAAAAGGAAGGTCAGGACAGATCTAGGCAATCACATTCGACCTATAGAGAGGGACCTGGTCCGTTCTCGAAGGTTAGCACTCTTAACATTGCATTTTGAATTATGCATGAGAACCGTTGCAATTTCCAGATGTCTGATCGTTATGCCATATTTTGAATACCAAGATGACACTTTCACTAATTCCCTTGTACTTCATATGTCTTTTCATATCCCCATAAAACTCAATTTCCCTTCCAAAAGTCAGAAATACTCAAAACCTTATTTTCCCCTCTCTCTTAAAACTTTCAAATGCTTTAACCCTTTATTCTTACTGGAGAAATTTTTGATGAAGACGTTTTTAAATGTGAAGAGGGACCTGATCCTCCATGAAAATTGAAGAAGTGGAAAAGATGATGTTCAAAAAGGGCGAAGTTTATATTTCGAGAACTCCATTCTGAAGAGGAAGGTGTCTGAATCTTTTTTTTTTTTTAAAAACTTGGTTCCTCAATTTGTTGACCTATTCATCTCGAAGGCCTTGAGTTATTTGTGTTACCAATTTTTCTGTTATGAGAAACTCAGGCTGGTGCTGGAAGCTATGACAGTTGCTCGTGTTAACTGAATTACTGAAATGGGTTGTCTAAAAATCCAGCTTCTGAAAGAACACTATCAAAGGGACCAGGTGCCAAAAAAAAGAAGAAAGAAAGAGAAAATTGGCAGCCCTGAAGGTTCAACATATAGTTAGGCTGCACAACATGCTGAACTTTAAGAGAAGATTCTGAAAATCTTATGCTAAGGGATATGCTATATTAATTCTATTCTTTCAATCCCTTGACTCTAAGTCATTCCTTCTCTTCCTATCTCTCTATGTCAGTCCTCATTACTCTTTTTGGGCATTGTTTTGGTTTTCATTTGTAATCATATTTGCAATGCTTTGATGGATGATCTTTTGTTTATGGATGAAAAAAATTCTTGTTTCTACTAATTGTTTCATTACTTTTTGTCTTTTCACTCATGCTCAGTGTTGCCCAAGTGCCCATGAATTTGCTTGAACTGCATTTCTGTCAACTTGATTTACTGCTTTAACCCTTTTTTATGATGTCAAAAGGGGGAAAGTTGTTAAGGTAAGGTATGAGATAAATGGTGTTATAACTGCTTGAAGAAGTATGAGATCAATGGTGTTATCATTGCTGGAGGAAGACATGGGTCATGCCGAGAGGGGGAATCAATGCTAGCTACTTGAAGAGGAAATGGTTTTGCCGACGGGGGAATCAATGCTAGCTACCTGAAGAGGACCTGGTCCTGCCGACAGGGGGAAGAAGTTGAACAAGTTTGTCATCATCAAAAAGGGGCCAACGATGGGTTCCGCCTATAATGTAACATAAGATACTTGGAATAGAAGATGGTAGAGATCCTAAATATCCCTCCTCATCCTAAACATCAACATAAGGATCTGAGATCATGTGGTCCCCTTATATGATCATATATCCTACTAGAATTGTTTCATTTGATATTTCATCTGCATGTGTTGTGTTTAGGTATATTGTAGTCCTTATTTGTATGAGTTACAATTGTGTATATTCCGTGAATTACACGGTCAATAAATGGGTTTAATTTGTCATATTATTATTTTATTAACCATATATATTGAGACTTCATGCTAGACTCTTCTATACGTGTTTTAGGTTATTCGATGGATTTTGGATAGTCCTATTTATAATGGGAACTCTCGCAAATCTCAAAATGAAATTCCAAGGTGAACCAAACTATCAGCTTCACCCATCATTTGAGGACGAATGATCATAAGGGGGAGGATGTAACACCCCGTATTCTACGTGTACTTGTTATATTTATACGACGCTTATAAATTTCCTTGTGGTATAATTATGAACTCGGTTTCCTATCCGACTACTGACAATAGAATAGGTTTAAAGTGAACTGCGCAGAGATTTTGATGCGACACGATTAAGTTGACGTCGATGGAAGTATTTAAACTTGAAATCATAAGGTGGTATTTGAATCTAGAGTTGAAATTGACATAGTGCTTATAAGATTTAAGTTAAGTAAAAGGTGTTATGGTCTAGAAATGCAATAAAATATTGAGCTGCTTGCTTAACTTCACTAAGCTAGTAGGTGACAAATAGGTGCATCACCTACTTTGACTTATTGATCGACCAGCCAAAGGACAAAGTAGGTGCATCACCTACTAAGACTCATTTGACCATGTTATTGGGTCAAGTACACCACCTATATCTGTCCCAAGTTGAATAAAAAAATAAGGGAAAAATGGACATCCAAGGCCCAATCTTTTCAAGCCCAGAAGAACTAATTTGAATGGAAAAGTAGGTGTGTTACCTACTTAAATGTGTGGCCTAAATTAAAGACACATGTCGGCTGCAAATGATGTATAAGAAAGGTGGCAAAAGAGAACATATTAAGGTCAAAAATCTGATACAAATAACTTATTTTCCTCTTATCCTAATTTTAAGCTCTCAAGTTCGTATATTTCTCTCTCTCAAGATGAAGCAGCCACCCAATTTTCCCACTAAAGGTTCCAACTATTGTCACCTTGTTTCTTCCAAAGCAGCCACAAGATCACCTCTCTCCTCTATTGTTTCAAGTATATTGGACAGTTCTTCAAAGGGAGGGAACTAGAGGTAGCTATATGTGTTGGAAGCCAAGATTCTGCCACCCTCTTCCAAAGAATAAAAGAAGGTTACAAAAACAGTAATTGAAGGAGAATGAGGATTTAGATAGCCAAGGTAAGGGCGCGGCCACAACCTTTAATTATTAGTTTATTTGAGAATTTCAGACTTACTTGTTTATTGCAACTCATAGGATAGTGATTTAAAACCATAAATTCAAGTCTTTTGATTATTTTTGAGTGTTGAGGACTGCTATTGTATTGATTTGTTTATGGGAGGTCATGGAGGTACTTAAATAATGATTGCGGAAAGTTGTAGGGCAGATTTATAAGCTATGGTGAAGCACCATTAAATTAACGTTTTGGTAAACTCACTACCCGTTTCATGGGAAGGTTGTTTTGTGTAAATAACTATAACGGACAAAATTTGTGAATGAAAACAATCAATTAGAAAGATTATGGGTTGGCTACTGTATTGATGAGTTGAAATATCCCGAGTTGATTGGTAAGCTTCTAATATTAGCCTTAATTATTCATTGTTGTAGATGAAGACAATGATATTAAAGAACATGTTGACACTTTTTAAGCTATACAAATTGGTAATTGAGGTATGTAAGGCTATTCGATTTCCTATTTCTTTGGCATGAATCCGACACTTGTATTACAAAAGTAAGCTTTCTAAGTGTCCTTGGTAGTGATAGATCCATACCTGCAGTTCCTACTCCCTAGAGAATTGAAGTGAGTACTCTATTATGACTTTGTTACTAAATGTATGTTCTTACACTACCAACCATAGGTTTAATCTTGTTTCGTCATCAAAGTACCCCTGGCACAGATTTCCCTTATATAAATCAAAATAATCCCTGATTACACATGGTGAAATCTTCCTATATCATGCCAAATTGCTTCAATCGTTTATAGATATGTGATCTTGTCACATGTTCATATTTTTCATTTCTTGGTTATTACTCCCATTGTGTTAGACTATAATGTTACCTCACATGATAACTACTTGCTCTATTGTACATTTATCTATGCTTACTTGGAATATGTATCCGTCCTTAAATCAAATCCGACCACGTTCTCCCTTGGTTCCACTTTCATATATACCTTGTATTTGATATTAGTTAGTGAGTATCTGGCTACCATATAGAGTTCAAACCACTTGGCTGAATGTTAGATGTCTACACTTGATATATGCTTCAATTTAAGATGTCAAAATACTTAGTGAGTCATATAAGCTGCTAAGTATTACATGTTCATGTCACATTTGCTTCCCATGTCATTATTATTGTCGTATGCATATTCATATGTCTTCTACAACTGGTCCATAGTTCCAAATATAAACAAGGATTATGACCACCAAAACAGCAATGACAAATAAGTTATGAACATCAAAAGAACAATCTCAAAAGAGTTATGAACATCAAAAAAAAGTCTCAAATATTAAAGAATCTAAGTGAAGCAATGTGTATAATTATGGGTGGCAGCTGAGGGGTGAAAGCCTAGCATGGGCCGATCTTAATTGGTATAAGAGGGTGACAGCTCAGGGGCGAAAACATAGCATGGGTGCATACAAATTTGTGAAATTATTAGGACATCATCCCAGGGGTAAAAATGCCTAGCATGGGCCATCATCTTATACCGCTGATCAGCTGGTCATTTGTATCATATGTCTTATAAGATTAGAAAGTACAGAAAAGTAAAGAAAAGAATGTAACATGCACGATTCCACAAGTACAAGCAAAGGTGGTTTCTAATCCTTATATATTGGTATTTGGTTTCACTTAGATCTTATTTTATATTTGGTTGTGTTATGCCTTACATATTTTGTACATTCATTCATACTGACAGTCCTTACTGGGTATGTTGCATTTCATGTTGCAGGTAAATGCACTCAACTAGTAGATCTCCTCAATAGAAAAACTTGATACTCAATGGTTGTTGGTGAGCTCCAGGTTGATTCAGGGCTTTGCCGAGTCATTATTATGTGTATTTGATAGTGGTACAATCAGGGATCCTAGTATAGGCTTTGTAGACATTGTAAAATTTTCATAAGTATTCATAGTTTCACTTGTCACACGTATCGATTCAGTTAATCAACATGTGTTGTATATGTAGTTTCGCGTTAGTAAATATATCTGCATAGTAGTAGTTTACCTTCTTATCATAGGTGAATCGTAAAGCTTGTATTCATATAGTACATGTCCGCCTCACCTAGGGTTGGGGGTGACATTAAGGTTAGAAACAAACCGAAAGACAAAACTAAAATATAGAAACAGAAGATAAATCAGAATCAAGCCAATACATACATACATACATATATACATACATATATACATACATACATATATATCTATATATATATATGTATACCTGTTCTTTGACACGTGTGTTGCACGTGATTACCAATTCGAAAAATATATGTTATACTAAAAAGTGTTGCTTATTCAAGCAGATATTTGAATAATACGCTTAGTAAGAAATAAAGATCACTTAATTTTCTCATCAGTTACATGTTCAAATAAAACTCAAACTTTGTTCTTTTTTTTTCTCCAGAATCTTAACCTTTTTTTATTAGTTTGTATTCAATCCAATAGGTATGCCAAATGAATCTATAGTTATTTAAGAAACATATTTGTATTCATATATTTTTTTCATGTGTATTTTTTTTGTTCTTCTAAATCTTGTATTTCGTATTCATTTAAATAAGTATTTTATTTGTATTTCATTTTATTATAGTTTTTATTTAGAATATTGTAGGATAATATATAAAATACCAAAAAATAGTATGATGAAAAAGTGAGATAATATTTTTTAGAAAATGAACATATCACTTAAAATTCTCACCATTTACAATTTCAAAAAAAAATCATTTTTCATTCTATTAGATCAAATTTCCTTTGTTATGTTTTCATTATAATTGTATACCAATATTTTTTATATTTTATGTGTATATATACACGTATCTCAATATATATGAATATGATTTATGAAAGGGTACAAGATTTTGGGGAGAAAATAGCATACTTGGTGGAAATAATAAATCTCTTGAGAAAGGATATAATATTCTAAAAAAATAAATACAAATTAATTATGTAAGAATAAGAATACAAGATTTTGGAAAACAGATAGCATACATAGTAAAATAATATAATCATGATACAATATTCTAAAAAAATATAAATTATCTGTTGAAAATAGGATACATATATGTATAAGAAATACAAATTCATATGAGATCGCATACATAGTGAAAATGATATAATCAGAATACAATATTCTAAAAAAATACAAATTGACTGTTAAAAAATAGGATACATATATGATTAAGAAATACAAATTAATATTAAATACATATTTGAATGACTACAAATAAAAAAAAATACAATGTTCTTCATAAAAATACAAATGATGAGTAGAAGAAAAATTATTGACAAACAAAAATTAATATGAATATTATTCTGATATGAGTACAATTTCGCAACCTTCTTCTTTGACTCTCTCTTTCTTCTTCGTCTGTTATGTTTCTTTTCACCAAATTCAAATTTGAATCTGTGTTTATTTGTGAAAATACAAAAAAATCAAACAATATATTATGTATGAATGCTTATGTGGATTATACAATATATTATGTATGAATGCTTATGTGGATTAGAAATTACAATCTACTAAATCTCAAATATGAAAACAAAATCATAAAAAAATAGTGTTTCAAATACTAAAATTCCGAAATGCATAAATATTTTATTAGTATGTTAACAAACTCATATAAAAAATGAAAAATCTGTAATACATACAATCCAAAATTCAACATAATTTTTTATTTCGAAAACAAAATCTCATGAAATCTCGCAAAATAAATGATGATTTCGAAAATACCTTTATGTATTGAGAGATTTCTTGAATTAATCGATAGATCTGAATAAATTGGTATGAACTTGAATAATTAGTTCTTCTTCAACAATGAGAGAGAGAATAATGGTGAAAATGGTAAAAGAAAAAAAAATTGAAAATCTTAAAGATGGAAATAAATTTAATGGTATTAAACTCTAGAAGTAGTCTAAATGAGTAGTTAATATATTTAACGTTGGACTGTTTTGAGAAATAAAAGGAATGACAAATAATAGTATTTGGATATAAATTATTTTTAAAATATTGACATTTTGACATTTTGAATCAATATTTTAAAGTGTAGATGTTTTTACTAATTAAGTTAGAAATTGTGACTAGTTTACTAATTTTTCAATGTTTATATAGTAACAACTATATTGAAGAAAACTTAATGAGAGTCTAGATCACATACGTAGGATTGTGATAAATAAAGTCATTATTTTGTGTCGAGCAAAAAAAAAAATCGTGACGGTTCTTTAAATTTTAGAAAAGATATTTAGAAACATATATCTACATCAGAAGAGAAATTGTTAACAAAATTTAAGCTACATCATGTTAACGTCATATATTGGAACATTACACACAATCGTATATAGTAAGCAATTTTTTTATTATTATTATATCACTAAAGTTATTTTCCTCAAGTACTCGAGGTTATGGAATTTAGACTCTTTTGGATAA
Source organism: Solanum sitiens (assembly GCA_016801875.1). NCBI lineage: Eukaryota > Viridiplantae > Streptophyta > Magnoliopsida > Solanales > Solanaceae > Solanum > Solanum sitiens. The sequence goes on from JABWTJ010000213.1 coordinate 1,120,295, forward strand.
AACAACTTACTTCATCACAATAGTGGTATCTCATATTCCGCAAAATATCGAACTCACTCAATGATAATAAGACATAAAAAAAATTACAATGCAAGAAGAAGAAGAGTAGAAGATTATAAAAATTGTGGTTGAAAAATGAGAGGAAACCCCTCTATTTATAGTCAAAAAATGGTATGAAAGATATTTTTTGTGTTTTATCTAAAAAATCATGACCTTTTCAAAAAGTCGCAACTTACTGGAAAAGTCGTAACTCGTCGAAAAAGTCACAACTCTTTGATAAAGTCACAACTCGTCGAAAAATCAAGACCCTTCGAAAAGAGTGGCAACTTATCGAAAAAGTCACAACCTATGTAAGGGATATTATAGTAATTTAATATCCTAGACCTAGAAGTCACCAGTACAGAGATTTTTAACAAAAGAGTACAATTCACAAAAATTGACCCAATATACAAATTCTTGTCCCACAATCAAGTCACATTAGACCATACCAATTTTTAAAAGCTACCTTTGAAATGTCACACTCTCTAACCTTCAACTGATGATACCTATACATAAGATCAATCATAAAGAAGCTAGTGGCACCTTGAAGCTAGATCAACGTGTTGTCAATTATGGAATGATATACTTATTCTTAATTGTGATGTTGTTCAACTGAAGGTAGTCATTACATATTTTGAGGGAATTGTATTTATTACACGTGAAAGGATTATGGAACCCAGGGGAAAGACTAGATATGATGAATCTGTTATTTTGAAGGTGTTTCATTTTTTATGCCAAACTATAGAAACTTTTATTCAACCAAATAGCACATGTATACCACTAGTTTGTTTTGGAATCCATAACTATTACTCAAGACATCACCATATATATCTATACTAAATAATTATAGAAATTAGTCTAGACACAGATAAGTATTTAATTGATCAAGAATTGGTTGCCACTTCGGTAGGAAATGTCCTCTAATATGGAATTGGATGAAAATTTCATTCAATCTATTCTCAAGAGGTTCAGTGTTGTGAGAATCTCCTTTACCTTTCACTCCAAATGTGATAAGACATTTGTTGAATATAACCAACTAAATAATTCTGCAACTTGTCCATTTCTATGCGCTCTATTCGATATCCATTGTAGTTCATCTTCCCAGCTTCCTATTTCTCTAGGAACTTTCATCCATGTCAAGAGTGAAACCCACACCCTTGTAGAACATCCACACTCGAAAAGAAAATGACTGAGTAATTTTGTTGAGAATGTGTTACACAGTACATAACTAGTAGGAACAATTAACTCCATTTTCTTAATCTGTGAACTGTTGAAAGTCTTTGATAAACGTTGAGTCACAATATAAGTTGATGTCTTGGCAACATGCCTTTTGAAAGTGTGAGGAACTTCTATGGAACTTTTGGGAATCGTGGTTGGAATAACTTTTACATTTACTTGATACTGAGAACCCCTTGCTGTGAATACTTTTATAGCTCATCAACCATACTCATATTCGTTAACCATTTTCGAGCCTCAAGGATATTTCTAACAAGCCAACATACTTGTTTAGGACTTGTTGACTTATCCAGATATATGTCCTTGATGTAGAAGTTGTTAATCCAATGAACCAATAAATTGTCTTTCTTTATATCCACGACCCACAAGAGTTTACATATAGCTTCCTTGTTGCATAGGTTGTAGTTTAACAAACCCACGCCTCCAAAATATTTGGGCCTACCATAATGTTTCATAAGCCATCAAAGCTCTTTTAGTGATCCGTGTCCATAAGAAAGTATGACAAATACTAGTGACCAATTAGACCACTTTCTTCGGTAGGAGGAACACTAAAGCCTAATACGTCTTCATCTTGAATATCACACTTTGGATCAGTTGAATTCGACCACCATAATATATAAACTTTGTTGTCAAAAATTTAATCGTTGTGGTCTTCTATCCACTAGTGGCATGCATTGCAATATAGTGATATTCCATGAGGACAAGGGAACTCAATTTATTTTAAAGAAATTTCTCCAAGTCAAGTGCATTTCATATAATAGTTGATTTTTCAATTCTTCGGATACTTAAGTGATATATATTGAGCTTCTGTACAAATTGTCCTGCAACCCCAAAACGTCCAAAAATTGATAGAAAGTTTGTAGTGGTAGTAGTTGGAAAGACGTTTTATCAGCTCTATTGAATATTATAAGATCGTCAGCAAAACAAATATTTATAAGATTAACTTTGATGCAGTTAGGATGGAAATTAAAGTTTGGGTTCAATTGGAGTTGTTTCAGGAATCTGTTAACGTATTCCATTGCTGATAAAAATAAGTACGGGAATGTGAGGTCACCTTACCTTTGACCATTAGTTCCTTGGAATTTTTCAGTTCCATTCATCAATAAAGAGTAGTTTATAGTCGTAACACACTCCATTTAGAAATTAACAAATTTTATCGGGAAACCAAACTCCAGCAATGCAATTTTAAATAAATTCCACTTGAGTGATTCATAGGCTTCCCTGATATCAATCTTAATAAGGCATCAAGGTGAGAATCCTTCGTCGTAATAACCTTTAACCAATTCATGTGCTACTATCACATTGTCGAGTATACTCCTACCAGAAATGAAGCCTGCATGAGATTAACCAATTTTCAACCACTTTCTTGAATCTAGTCGTTATTAATTTATAAATAATTTTGACAAGGTTGTTTAGGAACCAATAGGTCTATATTCCTTGAAATAAATTGGATTTTTAACCTTTGGAATCAAGGTTATTGTGGTATAGTTAATCATCAATAGACCAATTTAAACATTTTTCCAAATCCCTTGATATCTCTTTTACTAAGGTGAGTTGTTGATATATTGTCCAGTAGTAAACATCCTTTGCCACTTCTATATTTAGATAAGAAATATCTACAAAGTTGAATAACGATAGAGACCCAAAAACAATTAGGGATAAAAGAATTGTGATCTGTTTTGTTTATTATAAAACAGTAGGATTTACAAGATATTTGTACAAGTTATTAGAGTCCTAATTATCTACTGCTTTCAAGCAAATGACCGTTATCCATATTGGGAAATTCCTAATTTGGTGTTGATAAATAAGGTATAGTCAACACCCTCCCTCAAACTAACATTGTGTATCACAAACATGAGTTTGGACAACAAATAATTGTGTCTATTTCTTGACATGGCATTTGTAAATAAATCATCAAAATTTAACCCAAAACATGAATCAAATATCAAGAAAAATTCAAGAATACAACCCACTATAATTCAAAAGAATTTAATCAAGAACTCAAAAGATTTAATTTCAAATCTTATACTTCACTGAATTGAATCATGATTGGCGCACGGGTGAACCAACCCAATGCAATGTGATCTCACATACCTCGTAGAATTGAGTCCTTGGAGAATCCACCATACAAACTCGAACGTTCTTGTCTTAAGTTTTTTCTTTTAGAATCCACCATACAAACTCGAACGTTCTTATCTAATAGCAACCTCTACAACCAAATAATTTTAGAGTCGTGACGCCCTGAGCATACACCCTGGGCGGGATTGTCACTCGAGAACCATTATTGGCCCCAAGGGAACCCTTGTCTTGACTTACTTACTCAACGGAAGACTTAACTTATCAAAGCTAGCTCATATAGAACTTAGAATGTGATAAACAAAAAATTCATCTGGCCAATTAGGCAAACTCTAGTCTCCACATAAGATAATGAAAATGAAAAGACTAAAGAACTATAACTAAAGTTATATCAAGCCTCAAAACAAAAGGAATGTCGTGACAAGACCCCGAATAATCCTAACAACTGAAACTCTAAAATAAACGATAAGAGGATCCCTCCGAAAAGCAAGGAGACACACCAACTTACTCTGAGTTCTGAACTGAATCAACACGACCATGGATGCTGATCCTGGTTACCTGTGTGTGCATCAAAAAATGATGCAGACCAAATGACATCAGTTCATTGAATGTACGATTATGTGAGGGGAATACTAAACATAACATAAACTTGAATGAAATCTGAAAGAAACACTTATCTTGACTTTACTCTACTTGTGAAAAACATAACTCAATAAGAAGCAATAAAACACATGCAATGTATAGAAAACTTTAATAATAGTGGAAACAAACTTAGTTAATTAAAAAATTCAATAACATACTCAACCTTACTCATGTAATAAAGTAATATAGTTTCTATGGGAGTTGGCCACACTTTAAAAACTGTCGTATACATTTCTTTCATATTGGACGACTTAACTAAGTGAATCCACTAGTTTATGTTAAAAAGCACCAATGAATCATCTATAAAATATGATCATTTACTACCCATAATGGTTACATGGTTTATGGAGTCTTTATTTATATCAACTCACGTCCCCATATCTCTGCTCAATACTAATCCCAAAATGTACTTAGCTCATATGTTTTTAAAATAATCTTCTTTCTTTGGTTTGACTACTCAAAACTTAGCTCAAAATCTCTCTTGGAATCGATGTTGCCTTTCTTGCTCAAATGTGAAAACATTTCTAACTTTTGGGAATATTTAATTCCCGTATAATCTTTTAAGAAATGAACTTCACACTTAACTCTTAAGTCAACTCGAAATTTAAGTCCTAAGGCAAGGTTAAAATGTTTGCAAAAGTCTTTTGAAAAAATTATGAACTTCACTTGACTTACTTCTTAACTTCTAGACATGACTCTTAACTTTCCTTGAATTAAATTATGGATTAAAGGTTCATGATCTCATATTTATGGATGATTTAAACATGTTAACATGTACCTTAGAAAGTTGTAATCAACTAGAAAACATAGCCATGATACTATGGAACTAGTATGAAAAGATGGAAGAAGAACAATAAGAATTGTCGTCCCTGGCACTCTGAGAGGCGCAAGAGGCAAACCCTTGAAATTCAAAGACAGGAGTGGGGTGATCTGGCTTGCAGTGAGCCCAATTGCCCAAAATTCAGACACCCCTTTTTGGGGATCTATGAGAGATGACTCCCCAGGACACTCCCCGACATTGCTTCGTCCTTTTTCAACTCGACACTCTCTAATTTCACATGGTTCCTTCCCCAAAAGGTTGGAATGAGTTATACCCTCAATATATACTACATTCAACTCAAAATTTCACCCAAAACATGAATCAAATGCCAAGAAAAATTCAACAATACAACCCACAATAATTCAAAAGAATTTAATCAAGAACTCAAAGGATTTAATTTCAAATCTTATACTTCACTGAATTGAATAATGATTGGCGCACGGGTGAAAAAACACAATGCAATGTGATCTTACATACTTCGTAAAATTGAATCCATGAGGAATCCACTATACAAACTCGAACGTTCTTGTCTTATGTTTTTTCTTCTTGTTTCTCCTATTTTCTCTTTTCTCCAAGCACTAGCATGAACATAGAATTTTCTAAACTGTCTAAAATCTTATTTGACCCCAATTAAACTCATAAAAATGAATTAAAATAATTGGGTAAGGAAAATACTTAAATACCCTTTAAAAATCCCGATTAGACTTTAATTATTTGAATAACCCAACTTCAAATGGGCATATCTCACTCATACGAACTCGAAATTGCACAAACTCGGTGGTGTTGGAAAAATTATTCCAAGATATTTCCTATGATATTTTGAAACTCATCTAAATCATCCTGAACTAGGATTTATTGTCATTTGAAGTTAACCAAAAACACAATTTAACATACTTCAAAAATTTTCAGATTTCTATATAATTTCCAAAAAAGGTTATTTCTATTTCATAACTTCTTCCTAGTTATTTCAATTTGCAAGATGTTACAGTATCTATCCCTTTAGAACATTCATCCCCGAATTAGATTACTCGTATTAGGCTAAGTGTATAACATAAATAATTCAGTTCAAACACCCAACAAGAAAATCTAACACATCAAGTATACAAATTATAGAGTACTAAAAGAGAATTATTACCTTGATCTGGAACTTCTCTGGTTTCCAACAGATATGGATATCTGTGCTTCATATCTTCCTCTGCTTTCTAAGTAGCTTCCTCAACAAACTGATTACTAAAAAAGCTTTGACTGATGCTACTTCCTTAGTCTTCAACTTGAAAACTTCGCGGTCTAGAATTTGGACAAGAATCTCCTCATAAGATAAATTATCATTGATCCAATATCTTCAGTTGGTTTGATTAATGAACAATCGCCCATGAACTTCTTCAACATGGAGATGTGAAATACCGGATGAACTGCGGCTAACTCTTGTGGTAGCCCCAACTCATAAGATACATTACCTACCATTTTTGATATTATGTAAGGGCCGATATACCGTGTACTAAGCTTCTCCTTCTTAAAAAATCTTACAACACCTTTCATGGGCGAAAATTTCAAGTATACCCAATCATTTGCTTAGAATTCTAACTCCATTATTCCAACATAGTTGTAGGATTTGTTATGACTCTATGCAATTTTCAACCTCTCTTGAATCACTTTAACCATATCCATAGCTTGATGATCTAAATGTGACCCTATCAACCCTGCTTTACCAACTTCAAAACATCTAATATGATATCTATATGTTCTTCCATAAAGAGCTTCATAAGGAGTCATTTGTATGCTAAAGTGGTAAGTATTGTTGTAAGCAAATTCAATAAGATGTAAGTGATCATTCCAATTACCTTTGAAATAAATCACACAAGCCATCAACATATCCTATAAGGTCTTAATAGTGCGGTCTTCTTGACCATTTTTATAAGGATGAAAGGAAGTACTTAAGTTAACTTTTGAACCGAAACCTTTTTGGAATAATTTCCAAAATCGTGTAGTAAATTGTGAATATCTGTGTGAAATAATGATGACAAAAATAGCAAAAAGTGAGTTGATTTTGTCATTCTATCAAGAATCACCCAAATAGAATCACGTTGCTTGCTAGACCTTGGTAAACCTAGGATGAAATCCATATTAATCATCTCCCACTTTTATTTCGGAAGTTCTATATTCTAGGCCATACCACCGGGCTTTTGGTGCACTACTTTAACTTGTTGGCAGTTTGGACCCTTAGACACAAATTCTGAAATGCTCTTCATACTACTCCACTAGTAGACTTCTCTCAAATTTGGATACATCTTTGTGGAACCCGAATGATTGGAATATCTAGATCTATGAGCTTCCTTTATGCAGCACTCTTTGAGTTCATCCACTCTTGGTACACACAATCTAACTTGATACCTCAATACACCATCTCTCCCTTATTCAAAATCCAATACTTTTTTATTATAAACATTTGCCTTTAATTCAAGCAAAATTGGGTCTTTATCCTACTTCTCTTTTACTTCTTATACTAATGAAGATCTAGCCTCATTCATCACCACTACTATCCTTTTGTGAAATCCGATAAGCGAACTCCAAAGTGTGAAAGTTTGTGCACATCACATTCTTTGCTAGTTCTTTCTTATCTTTCTCAAAGTGGTGGTACTACCCATAGACAACATGCTAAAGCCATCAGAAACAACATTAGCCTTACATGGTGGTAAAGGATACTCATGTCTTAATCCTCAACTAATTCTTACCACCTCCTTTCTCTGAGATTGAACAACTTTTGAGTTCATACATACCGAAGACCTATGATCAGTGAATAAATCTACATGAATACTACACAAATATTGACGCCATATCTTCAAAGCAAATCCTACCATAGCCAACTCTAAGTCATGGGTTGGAGGTAAAGAAAAACCTTTGATATGAGGAAGTTCTAGTTGAGATTTTAGAGCAGCAGGTTTAGAACTTGAGAAACAAGAAGTTGCCTCCGTGAAAGTGCTATAAAGAAAAATCATATAGTGGAGGGTGCTACTTGTAAGCCTAGGCCGATATGATGACCCGATGTCGATATCATTTTCCTTCTACACTGACTCTAGCTTGAGGTAATGAGATCCTCTTGGCTTGTCCTATGTTTGGAGTCATGTGTTTTATGTGTTTCCATGATTTCCTTATGTTATGCATGTTCATGAAAAAATTGTGTTTTGATGAAAATGAGTTTGCATGATTGATTATCATTATTTTATTGTGAATTGATAATGAGTTGCATATAGACTCTAGGAGATAATATGATGGACATGTTTTTCGCTATTCTTTTGAGTATGAGTGGCATATAGGCTCCAAGTAATTATGTTGAGCATGGTTTTAGCTTGGAGAAAGAAGTTCCTTCTTAAAGATGAGGAATTTTAAAATTTCATACTTTACTTATGGTACATTGAGTATGTTTATCTTGGAGTTAACGTTTCCTCATTGGTTGTGTGCATTTTTATGACTTGCATGCATGCTGGGTTGCTAAACTTGAGTCATTTCCGTTATAAAGGCCTAGCATCTCACCGAGGACGAATTTTCCAAAGGGGGAGATAATGAAACACCTCAGAATCTAGTAGTCTAAACTAGGGCTAAGTGAGAGGGCAACAACCAAAAAGGGAGGAAGTTTGGGCAGACTTCACCAAGAACCACCTCACCTCAGACGACCACCATGAAGATTCTTGGTGAGGACCAGGAATGATAGTGAGGTTCGTGGAGGGATAAGCAGTAGCTAGGCTACACTGCCCAAACAAGGACCCTCTCTAAGATCCACTTGACGGCTCGTGAAGGACACCACAGTCATCAGAAGGGTCATGATCCTAAGCTAGTCATTGGGGGATAAAGGGGTGGCAGTGTAGCCACTCGTCCAAGAACCAACGAGAGCATCTCGGCTCGTGGTAGGGACCATGAGTCTTGGAGCCTCACATGGTGAAGTGGTAGTGACTATAAGTTAAGGATTAGTTAATCTTTCTTATTTTAATTAGATCAAAGAAATGTCGTTTTGCCTAAGTCTATGACTCTTATATAAGTTATTTTAACCCCAAAACTCATATGTTCAAGACATTATTTCCAAAACCAAAAACAAATCCCCAAAAGTTCATACTCTCAAAATAATTTTCTCTCTAGAATATTGAAGAAGAAGAAGAAGATGATGATGATTCAATATAGGGTTCAAGAACAAGTTTCCATACTTCAATTTCTTTGGGCATTGCTAGTAAGTTATGATACTTTTCATCCATGGAGTTCTCAAATTCTCTAATATCAAAAGGTAGAAATTCCCAATTTGTTAGGGTTTTCTTTAATTATCATGGGTGCTCTTCAAATTTATTTAAATGATTGAATTATGTTAAATTTAAGTATGAATTGATGAATTACTATGATTTTATGATTATATCCCCATAAAACAATTTAAACGCCCATGTTTTCAAGTTATGAATCATGTGATGTTAGAATTTTAATGTAAACGGAGATTTTTATTCAATTAAGCATATATTGCTAGCTCTACATGAAAGTTATGATGAAATCCATATCTAACCTACGTTTTCTAAGTAATTATGATTGAAACTGGGCTTTGATCCTCAAGAGGTAAATTATGGACTATTGCATGTTCTTATGAATTCTATGCCATTGTTGTAAGGGTATTTGAGAGTAAAGTACCAATGATGATATTGTTATTGTGTTATTCAAAAGATATTCTCATAAACACAAATTAGAATTACTTCAAAGGTTTCCTCACATAATAAGGGTTCTTAGGTTGAAAGGGTTTCTCACCTAATTGAAGCAGTGGCTAAAAACTATTATCAATACATCATGGATGGTGAAGGTTTTCTCACGCATGGTATAAGGATCTAGTCAATAATAAGGTAAGTCAAGAGTTAATAAATATTCTGTGGGTTTTATAATCATATCGAGTGGATATTGATGTAAGATGAAAGCTCCCATGAAGTAAAGTTTGGGTTTCTCAAACCAGTCTTTTGAGATGAAAGCTCTTTCGAGTAGAGGACATGTTTCTATTAGCAATCTCCTTATCCCGTAGCTATGTTCCCCATAGATCTATTATCTACTGAATCCACTTATGCTAGAAGTCCATGGTTCTACTTGGCCAAGTAGGAAAACCCTTTTGGGTATAGGATTCACCACAGTATCATGTTGTAAGCTCATATTGTCTGTGTGTCTGTCACGACCCAAATCCAGTCGTGAGTGGCACCCACACTTAACCTACTAAGAGGGAAAACCAAACATTCAACCCCAACATATATTAATCATTCACCTTACAAAGTACTAATCATAATGTAGAAGATTAAATCTCATTAGTTTAAGAAACACAAATCCATTATAATATATTATATGTCATTCCCAAAACATGAAAGTCATCATATTAAGGAAATCTAATTTTCAAATACTAAGTCTAAGAGTATTAAAGACACAAAAATAATTAAATAAAATCGTTTATGTCTGAAAACTAAGGACATCATGTGATGACCGAGAGAGTACAACAAGATCTTGAATGAGTATCTTAAACTGGAACCTGATATACTTGAGACTGGCTAGAGCTGAAGGCGAGTCTAAGTCACGGGTACACTCACTGCACTCCATAAAAGGAAAACAAAGGAAAACACAAGTAGGGCTCAGTACGGGGCAACATGTAGTGAGTAGGTATCATCGGCCAACCCAAAAAATAAACTAATATACAATGAATAATAGTATGAAATCAACTATGACACTTAAATGGTAGCTAGCAACAAAAAACATGAACAAGTGACAAAGGAAGCCAGTATACAATCACTCACAATATCCTAGACACATATGGGGACTCATGCCTCCACACTACGCTCATTTGGGAAGTGGGTTCTCTGAGATTGAGTATGTTAAGTTAATTCAATAAGTTTTTTCCATAATGTTACTATGTCGGAACGTAACACTCTGATCTAGTTATACTATGTCAGAACATGATACTCCGATCAAAGAATACCGTGCTGGAACGTGACACTCCGATACAATAATACCGTGTCATAACGTGTCACTCCGATCCAATGATATCATTAATTTATTAATTATTATCACCACTTTCAATTCATTAACATATTTAATCAAGCCTTCTTTATTCAAGGCATCACTTCGATAGAGAGGGTTCAATATCATAAATTCAACGGTCTCAAAATTTTAGACCGACCCCAAATCACACAACCAAGCTATACAACCACACAATTAAGTACATAGGAAACTTCACAATATCACTCAATACATATCAATCGCTATTGAGAGTCTATCTATTAAATAGAAATAGACATAACCTACCTCCACCGAAGAACCGAAGTCAAGCAAGTTACTTCTTCAATAATTTTCCCTTTCTCAATGTCTTCGAACACTTTCAATCTATGCAATTTGTGTAATTTGTAAGTTAACGAGTCTATAGATACTCATATTTCTCTATGTATAGACTAGACCTAAAAATCATCAAACACAAATCTATACTCAAGTTCCTAATCTTGAGGTCCATTAACATGTCAAGTCTCTTGTTTCTTATATTCAATCCTAAGGTTAAGTCTTTATTTCTCTTAGTAATATACTACACTTAATATTTAATTACCAATCTCAATTTGTTTAAATTTAGATTAAGTTGTGATGATCAAAAGAATAAAACTTAAAACAGAGTATAGGTTTCGAACTAATGCATACCGAAATATCAATTCGCTGTCCAACCATTAACTATTCTAGCACATCACAATTCTCTACTCATCATGACACTATCATTAATTAATCATTGTACCTTACTTTTCTCAAGAGAAGAAACCTTCAACCAATTTTTATCCTTTTTTTAAATTAACAATCATATATTTATATAAAGAGAATCCTAGGCTCTCCTACGTGGCGCAACCATAAGCCAGCATTCCCTTTTAAATTTATTTATTTTCCAAAACTAGCCCTCCCTTTTCATGATAAGTTGCGACTTTTATAAAAATGATATTTTTGAAAAGTTGTGACTTTTATAAAAAGGTGTGACTTTAATGAAGATTTGCGACTTTTATGAATAATATTGACTTTTATGGTATGTTTGCGATGTTTCTGAAGGATTCAAACTTTTCCAAAGAGTTATGACCTTTCGGATAAGGCACAATAAATATTTATTCGCACTATCTTATGTTATCTATAAGTAGAGGAATTTTGTGCAACTATAATTTTTAGGGTTTTTTCTCGCTATAGGGTAGTCAAATTCAAATACATTAAGTTTTTCTGAAGTTAGTTTCATTCTTGAAAGTTTTCATGGAGCATAATCTTAACTATAAGTCAAGTGATTGATGGAATTTTGGCAATTTTTCCCCTATTTTGGTGACATATTTTTAACTCTGTTAAGTTTCAGCAAGGATGTCTGAAAATTGATCTTCTCTTTTATCCCTTTCTAAAGGTTTCTTCATATAAACAAAGAAAATTGATTTCAAATTGCAATGCAATACGCTACTAAAATGGTTGATGGTTGAATTCATTACATTTCATTCTTTAGTAAACAAATAGTTTATTTCTTCCATTATTGTTTGTATGTTTTTTTTTTTTTTTGAATTCATATACATTAATTAAGCTTCTTATAAAGTGTGTTTCATTTCTCAAAGTTTTCTTCCTCCTATTTCATTAAGCTTAATTTTTTACTATAAAGCATAGTGATTGATGTATCTGTTTCAACTTCTTTTTGCAATTTTGGTCTTTTTTTTAATTATGTTTAAAAGACCAGTGAGGATGATTGAAAATTTATATTTTTGGGGAAAATTTCTTGTGGGTTGTGCTATATTTGATAGCACCAAACAACAAATATTTGATAACTAATGCGTAACAAATGATGAAATTTGTTAAAAGAACCAAAATGATTTCTCTCTTTCTTGCCACAATTAGTATATTATTTTAATTGTTTTTTTCTTGGGTACAAACATTTTGTAAGCCATTGCACTATTCCTAGAATATTTATATAGAGACAATTAGTCCATATCTTTTATTGTAAGTTAACTAATTTTTCATATTTATTGTTCTCTTCTTTTGGGGCATAGAAGAGATCAAGTTTTTTTGAAACTAACAAATTTTAAAAATACACTATAAAATTTTTTAGTTATCGGTAATAAGTATGCACGTCCATAGAGAGTACTATAGTCTTTACCGACATTAATAAACTGCCATTTGATTCAATGTTGCTATAGACTTCATGGACATTTACACAGAGTACCAATTTCCTGTGAGAATACATATTTATCGATAATTAAGCTATTAATTATCGTTAAAGATCATTTTTCTGTAGTGATAACTCATTCCCCTTTGATAAAGTTTTTAATTTTTTTTTGATAAAGAAGTAACAACTCTTTCTTTTGGCTTCTTTCAATTAATTTTGTGAACCTTAAATTTGAAAACAACCTGAAAGACTATATTTTTTGAAAAATATATTTAGTAACATGTCTTTTTCTTCTTGATTGCTAGGAAAGTAAGGTCGTCTTTATTTGAGTGCAAGAGCTCACAAAATTATGTTGTGTGATTTTAATATGTTATATGTCAAAAAATTTGTTTAGTACATTCAGATGCCACCTACTGCTTGGTTGATAATTGCATTAACTTTTTGCAAATCCATATTATAATCATAACAAGAAATTTGAGTGATTCTACTGTCTTAGTCCTCAACCTGCAAACATGACGATCTAGAATCTGGACAAGAATCTCCTCATAAGATAAGTTATCATTGATCCCAATATCTTCAATTTTTATGAATAATAAAGGATCTCCCATGAACTTCTTCAACATGGAGATGTGAAATGCCGCATGAACTGCGGATAACTCTATTGGTAGGTCCAACTCATAAGATACATTACCTAGTTTTCTAAGGGTCGATATATCGAGGACTAAGCTTCTCCTTCTTACAAAATACCATAGCACCTTTCATGTGTGAAACTTTCAAATATACCCAATCATCTGCTTCAAACTCTAAATCCATTCTTCTTACATAGGTGTAGGATTGGACTCCTTGTCATTTTCAACCTCTCTTGAATCACTTTCAGCATCTCCATAGCTTGATGATATAAATGTGGTCCTATCAACCCTGCTTTACCAAGCCATCGACATATCCTCTAAGGTATGAATAGTGTGATCTACTTGACCATTTGTCTAAGAATGAAAGGCAGTACATAAGTTAACCTTTGAACCCGAGACTTTTTGGAATAACTTCCAAAATTGTGTAGTAAATCGCTCATCTCTATTTGAAATAATGGTGAGAAAAACCGCATGAAGTCTAACCACTTCTTGAAGATACAACTTGGCATAGTCCTGTGGTGAATGAGTAGTCTTTACTGGCAAAAAGTGGGTTAATTTTGTCATTCTATCAAGAATCACCCAAATTGAATCATGTTGCCTGCGAGACCTTGGTAAAGCTAGGATAAAATCAAGATTAATCATCTCCCACTTCCATTCTGGAAGTTCTATATTCTAGGCCGTACTACCAGGCCATTGGTCCTCTACTTTAACATGTTGGAAATTCGAACACTTATACACAAATTCTAAAATGCCCTTCATACTACTCAGCCAATACTTCTATCAAATCGTGATACATCTTTCTGGAACCCGGATGAATGAAATATCTGGAGCTATGAAATTCCTTTATGATGCACTCTTTTAGTTCAACACTCTTGCTACACATAATCTAACTTGATACCTTAATACGCCATCTCTCCCTTGTTAAAAAGCCATTACTTTTTGCTTATGAATATTTGTCTTTAATTCCTAAAAAATTGGATCTTGATCCTACTTCTCTTTTACTTTTGACACTAATGAAGATCTAACCCCATTCATTACCACTCCTCTTCTATCTGTGGAATCCAATAAATGAACTCCCAAGCGTTCAAGTCTGTGCACAAGCTTTGCTAGTTCTTTCTTATCTATCTCAAAGTAGGTGGTACTAGCCATAGACAACCTGCTCAAGGCATCAGAAACAATATTAGCCTTACCTAGGTGGTATAGAATACTCATGTCATAATCCTTGAGTAATTTTAACCACCTCATTTGTCTGAGATTGACCTCTTTCAGAGTAAATACATACCGAAGACTTATGATCAATGAATACATCTACATGAACACTATACAAATAATGATGTCATATCTTCGAAGCAAATACTACGACAAGCAGCTCTAAGATATGAGTTGAAGGTGAAGAAAAACCTTTCACGTGAGGAAGGTCTAGGTGAGATTTTTGAGAGAAAAGTTTAGAAGTTGAGAAACAAGAATTTGCGTGTGCCAAAGTACTATGGAGGAAATCATATCGTGCAGGGTGCTACTTTGAGGCCAAGGCCGATATGATATCCCAATTACCATACTTTTTCCTTCTACTCTAACTCTAGCTTGAGGTAATGAGTTCATCTTGGCTTGTCCTATGTTTTAGAGTCATGTGTTTTATGTGTTTCCATGATTTCCTTATGTTATGCATGTAACAACCCGAAAATAACTATGTGAAGTAATGGTTAAACGTACCTAGAATGCATGGATTAGACCGGGTTCACACGGCTTGTTACGCGTAGAACCAGACTCAGAACCTATGCACTAGCCAAGACGACCAACTTGGTTAGTTAGTTGAGCTAGGCAAGGTGAGAACCAACTATGTAAGGCACACGAATTGAAGAGACTCACCCGGATGAGTTTTACCGGACTTAAAAGGGGTAATCTTAGGTTTGGAGGGTCTAGGGGTAAAATGGTCTTTTCCAAGATAAGGGTAGTATCGTAATTACCCCAAATAATTAATTAATTAATATGGTTAAGGGGCAATTTGGGTAGAGGTGGCCGAATTTGACCCTTTAAGCGAAATCTAGCTCCACCCGGGTTCGAGCCTTGGTGGAAGCAATGATTAAATTGATTTAATTAGTATTTATTGAATTAGTTAAATTAATTAATATCTAATTTTCTGATTTAAGTAATGGAAAATCAGATTTTTAATAATAAAATTAAAAAAAATTAATGAGGAGTCCTAGTTTGACTAAGTCTCCACCTAAATCTCCTAATCCTAAGCTATCTCATTCTCACGTCTTTCTCCACTCTCTCTAACATTTTTTATCAGTAAAAGAACAGCAAATAAAGTTCATCAACTCTTGAAGAACTTGCACACAAAAACTCAAACGAAAAGATAAGCTAAAAAAAAAAAAAAACATTCTTCTCGATGGATTGTGCTTGGGATTTTGGTGGTGAGGCAGTGGTGTCGTGGGAATTGGAAGCATTGAAACAAGTGTTGAATGACATTAAGGTATGGGTTTTCTTACCTGTTGGTCCCTTTCCCAAGAGACCCCAAAGTTCAGCTTAATTCCAGTCAACAAAACTAAGGTTGTCCCCGTTCCATGCCCCTGTCATTAGATCCTTTATAAGATTTAAAGTATGCGTTGGTATGACCTCTGGTAGATGATTTTAGGGCTGGTTGTGATTACGTATTTGAATGTGTATTCGGAAATTATGTGAGAAATAAAAGATGTGTTCTGAAAAAGTGAATTACGTTAACTTGATTGTACATGTGTGTGCCGTGAGTTATCCATGGTTTGAAGCCTGGATTTTTTACATGTTAAATGTTGTATTTTACGTATATGAATATGTTAAAAATGTGATGTTCATATGAGTTCAAAGTTGCTGAATTGAATGATAATTCTTGATTGAAAGTAACCTTGAAAATGCACCTAAAGATCTCCCTAAAATTAAACTACTCAAAATATCTTGATGTTTAACGTGAAAGAGGGTTAGAAAATGGACTGCAAAAAGGTGATTAAATTCTCAAAAATAACCATAAAAACTCACCTAAAGATGCACTAGATGTTACACAAAAACTTATCCTAAATCTAACATCTAAAAGTTGAGAAAATGGAATGCAAAGAGGGTGAACAAATTTCCAGCATTCTGGAAATTTGTTTTTGGGCAGCTTACTGAAAAAAATCACGTTCTAAAATATTTTTTTAAATGCTTGAGGTAAGTGGGGATTGAACCCAAGACCTCACCATATACATGTCATGAAAAAATAAAATAATAAAATGTGGTAAGGGGGATTCGAAATGGGGTAAAGCTCAAGTGAAAAGTTAGGGGAAAAATAAAAGAAAATGAAGTGAGGCGTGTGGGGTTCGAACCCACAACCTCTTGGACGGATGAAGGAGAGAGGAGAAAAATGAAATAAAGAATAATAAAAATGAGGTATGTGGGATTCGAACGCACAACCTCTTGGCAGAATGAGAAGGTAAGGAGAAAATATAAATTAAAATAAGGTGAGGCTGTGGGGATTCGAACCCACAACCTCTTGGCAGAATGAGAAGGTAAGGAGAAAATGTAAATTAAAATAAGGTGAGGCTGTGGGGATTCGAACCCACAACTTCTTGGCAGATGAGAAAGTTAGGAGAAAAATAAAGGAGGAAAAATAGATGTGGTGAGTGGGGATTGAACCCACAATCTCTTGAATAGATGAGAGAGTTAGGAGAAAAATAAAGGAGGAAAAATAGATGTGGTGAGTGGGGATTGAACCCACAACCTCTTGAATAGATGAGAGAGTTAGGAGAAAAATAAAGGAGGAAAAATAAATGTGGTGAGTGGGATTGAACCCATAACCTCTTGGATAGGTGAGAAAGTTAAGAGATAAATTATGAGAAAAAGAATGAGCTTGTGGGGGATTGATCCCACAATCTCCTTGCCTTAAACGAGAAAAAGAGGAGGAAAAGAAAGGAAATATTATGGGAGTGATGGGGATCGAACTAGGGTCCCCCAAATCTGAAAAATGAATTTATCAAGTTTAATATAAGATTAAGTGTTGCTCAAGGGATTCGAAATCGGGTTCCCTTGCCTAATTCCGTATTGACACATAAGTCTTACGTGATTAAATATTTAATGAATTCTGCCTATAGGAATCAAATTGAGACTTTGGCATACTTACAATATGCATAAGTCTTGTACCTCATAATCTTGGGCAATATAAATCACTTAAATGAACTATGAATGAAGCCTCATGGCTTGTGTGTGTGGACTCATAAGCCCAGCATACGTTTATAAAGAAAGTGAATCTAAGATGTTATGTGATGAATGATGAGACTCTAGAAGGGTTAAGTAAGAGTGTGAAACACACTAAAAGGTCAAGTGCATTGGCATATGACGAAATGAACATTCATGTATAAATGGGTAAGTAATTATGAAGGGCAAATGTGCTAAGACTAAAGAATGTGGTGACAACATGATAAGAGGCTAATGTGAAACATGAGAGCAATCTCAAATGTGCCTAAGTAAATGTTACCAAAATTTACTCACCTATGAGAGTGTAAAGTTAATGAAGAGACCAGTCTCTATGAACAGTCTAATGAAAGTATTAAAGTTAATGCATACTTAATACTAATGATGAGATGAGAAATCATCTAATGAGCAATGATGTCCTCATGCTAGAAGCCAGCTTCTATGATGTATGAGATGAATGTAATGGAATTTTATACTGAGTACCGATAGGCTAGCTATGTGGTGATTCCTTCTTTTGGTAAGGCAGAGGTTCGTGTAATTCTCATGAGATGAGAGTGTTCGTCCAGACGGGTATGGGTCTTCTTATATCTCCTAGTCTTTGAACCTATGCAGCCAACATAGGGATCTAGCAGGGTTCAATTCCCTATATGCGCTAGCATGTTTTGGTTTCACTTTGGCCGGTGATTCCACCTCTTTTCGGTGTGGGGTAGACACAGGATTTCATGGAGCTCACATGATCTATGCCGGTTAAAGTTAAAGTTCCCAAAGAAAGAATGAGGCCAGCCTCATGTAATGCCCACAATGAAATGAGCGATACCAAAGATGTTTGAGTAGGATAATCAAGAGGTGAACTAGACTTATGTAATGACACTAGGTCATTCTTAGTCATTGCACAGTAAACCCAATGAGAGTCTTAAACTACATCCTAGGTATAGCTGGTGTTTACACTAGCCTATGAATGAAATGAAATAAAGTACGTATGAATGAATGAAGCAGACTCTGTGTTTGCTAAAGAAGGCTTCCTAGTTGAGGTCCCATATGTTGAGTCCTCATTTTGGGAAGTCCTAATGTTAAGTCCATGATTCCAAGGTCTCATGGCATATGAACAAATGAAATGAAATATGATATGTGCTATATGCAATATGTTATGTGCTATATGCAATATGTGATGTGTTGTGTGCAATATGATATGTCTGATGATGCATACTCTCATGGCATGACTTTCCTAATCCCATTTTGGCAAGTCCACTGACTTGACTTTCCATAACTCATATCGTTAGGAGAGAGCTATTCTAAATCATGCATGTCCGTGGTGTGTGCTTGCATATACCCATACTTAGTACAAGTGTGTACTAATTCCATACATTTATCTACTTTTAGGTGCAGGTGCAGCTGGACGTTAGAGCTTACGAGTCGACGCAGAAGTTATCCAGACGTGGAGCTTTCATCCGGATTTGGTAGGCCCTAATGATTTCGAGGATGCTTACTGGTTTATTCTAACGTAGACGTAGGCATGAGCTAGTGGAGTATGTTCCACTAGCATTTCTTTCGTATTTACTTTCAGACGTATTATTGGTGCCATTTGGCAACTCTATATTTATGACTATATCTTTCATTTGATTATCTTGATTTAGATGGTTGTTGTGAACGCTTATGAGCTTATGTAGATAGTATTATGCGAGATCAATGTTTTCCAATATAAAGTTTAAGTAAACAAAAGTTTAAATTTTCTGCTAAAATTAACCTAGATGAAGTAACGACGACGTATGTAGGCTTGTATGCGACCTCTGAGAGGTCAACGACGCCGGTCTCGTCTGGGGTCTAGCTGCCGATCGTGACAAAGTTGGTATCATAGCATTAGGTTAAACTCCTAGGATAATAAGTTCACATCAACCACATTGAGTAGTTTCTAAGTTATGGTAGTGAAGTACACCACTATCATGAATTAGAGACTACATGATGCGTAGGAAAGTTTCCCTTCTTTTGATCTTATCGTACTTTCCCAAATGTCTGATTTCTTGGTGTTATGAGCATATATAACATCAATTCTTATCTTTTAGAAAATGAACACAAGGAGGAACGCTGGTCGGGGAAGAGGAGGAGCAGCTGCTGGAGGCAACGAAGTTCCACCCCAGGCCCCAGCTGCTGGAATGGAGATGCTTGTTAACCCAGCTGGATTGACAGACGGAGAAGTGAGGACAGCCCTGACACAGATGGCCCAAGCCATCACTTTACAAGCTCAGGTTATGACAGCCCAGGCGGAGCAACGAGGTGTTCCCAGAGAGAACCCACCTGCCAGCACCATGGCTAGCAGGTTAAGGGACTTCACGAGGATAAATCCTCCCGTTTACACTGAATCTAAGACTGCGGAGGATCCTCAGGAGTTTGTGGATGAGATCTACAAGATACTGTGTGCAATGGGTTTGACTGAGGTGGAGAAGGCTGAGCTGGCATCCTACCAGCTAAAGTATGTAGCTCAATCCTGGTATAAGATGTGGCAGGATAGCAGGGCCTTAGGAGGAGGTCCTATGACGTGGGATCTTTTCAAGACGGATTTTCTGGAGCGGTTCTTTCCCAGAGAAATGAAGGAGGCTAAGGTTGAGGAATTCATCAACCTTAAGCAGGGCTCGATGTCAATCAGGGATTACTCCCTGAAGTTCGTAAAATTTTCCAGGTATGCCACTTCCCTTGTGTCTAACAGCAGAGATGAGATGAGTAGATTCTTGACAGGGATTGCTGAGGTTCTCAAGGAGGAGTGTAGGGCAGCTATGCTACATGACAACATGGACCTTTCCAGGCTTATGGTCCATGTCCAGCAAGTGGAGGAAAGTAGGAAGAGGAAGCACACTAGGGCAGGGAACAGGTCAAGGCAAGCTGAGGAGAATTTTTCAAGTTTGAGTAGTACTGAAATCAGGGATAAGCCCAGGTTTAAGAAGGGACTCTCCCACCAAGGGGAGTCAAGTTCATCCAAGGGTCGCTATGATAAGGATTCCGAGTCATAGTTAAGAGAAACAATAAAGTAGATACACCTTAGGAGAGGCCACCTTGGAGGAAGTGTGGCAAACTGCATGGAGGAGAGTGTATGATGGGCTCTAACGATTGTTACAGTTGTGGCAAACTGGATCACATGGTGAAGAATTGTCCGAATAGGAGAAGTCAAGAACAAGGGAAGTAGAGAGTTCAGCCTAATGGTCCAAGTGAAGAGGCTCCAAGGAGGCAACGATTCTTCGCACTCAAACCTAGGGGTGCAGGGGAAGGCACTTCTGGTGAAGTCTCGGGTGCGTAGCCTTAATTAGTATTTCATGTATTTGACTGTGTATGGTGTTTATGCACTAGTATGAGGTTAATATGTTTGAGTCATCATGTTGGTTGCTGATTTGATGGCTTATATGTTTACTTATGTTGTATGCTTAGATGAGACTAGTTTAGGAATGAGTTCCTTAGTCTATTAATGTGAAGCTACTAGTAGGTTTGAAGGATGTGCACCATCATGTTAATATGTGAATCAAATAATCATCAATGAGGAGTATTGAATTACCTATGTATGCATACGTTCTATAGATAACTTACTTATTGCTAGTAAAGCGTAGTGTCATTCGGGGACGAATGTTCCTAAGGAGGGGATAATGTAACAACCCGAAAATAACTATGTGAAGTAATGCTTAAACGTACCTAGAATGCATGGATTAGACCGGGTTCACACGGCTTGTTGCGCGTAGAACCAGACCTCAGAACCTATGCACTAGACAAGCCGACCAACTTGGTGAGTTAGTTGAGCTAGGCAAGGTGACAACCAACTATGTAAGGCACACGAATTGAAGAATTTCACCCGGATGAGTTTTACCGAACTTAAAAGGGGTAATCTTAGGTTTGGAGGGTCTAGGGGTAAAATGGTCTTTTCCAAGATAAGGGTAGTATCGTAATTACCCAAAATAATTAATTAATTAATTAATTAATTAATATGGTTAAGGGGCAATTTGGGTAGAGGTGGCCGAATTTAACCCTTTAAGCGAAATCTAGCTCCACCCGGGTTCAAGCCTTGGTGGAAGCAATGATTAAATTGATTTAATTAGTATTTATTGAATTAGTCAAATTAATTAATATCTAATTTTCTGATTTAAGTAAAGGAAAATCAGATTTTTAATAATAAAATTAAACAAAATTAATGAGGAGTCCTAGTTTGACGAAGTTTCCACCTAATCTCCTAATCCTAAGCTATCTCATTCTCACGTCTTTCTCCACTATCTCTAACGTTTTTTTATTAGTAAAAGAACATCAAATAATGTTCATCAACTCTTTAAGAACTTACACACAAAAACTCAAACGAAAAGCTAAGCTAAAAACGAAAAAAAAAATCTTCTCGACGGATTGTGCTTGGGATTTTGGTGGTGAGGCAGTGGTGTCGTGGTAATTGGAAGCTTTGAAACAAGTGTTGAATGACATTAAGGTATGGGTTTTCTTCCTTCTTGGTCCCTTTACCAAGAGACCCCTAAGTTCAGCTTAATTCCAGTAAAAAAAAACTAAGGTTGTCCCCGTTGCATGCCCCTGTCATTAGATCCTTTGAAAGATTTAAAGTATGCGTTGGTATGACTTCTGGTAGATGATTTTAGGGCTGGTTGTGATTACGTATTTGAATGTGTATTCGGAAATTATGTGAGAAATGAAAGATGTGTTCCGAAAAAGTGAATTACGTTAACTTGATTGTGCATGTGTGTGCCGTGAGTTAGTGTTTGAAGCCTTGATTTTGTACATGCTAAAATGTTGTATTTTACGTATATGAATATGTTAAAAATGTGATGTTCATATGAGTTCAAAGTTGCTGAATTGAATGATAATTCTTGATTGAAAGTAACCTTGAAAATGCACCTAAAGATCTCCCTAAAATTAGACTACTCGAAATGTCTTGATGTTTAACGTGAAAGAGGGTGAGAAACAAAACGTGATTAAATTCTCGAAAATAACCATGAAAACTCACTTAAAGATGAACTAGATGGTACACGAAAATTTATCCTAAATCTAACATCTAAAAGTTGAGAAAATGGAATGCAAAGAGGGTGAACAAATTTCCAGCATTCTGGAAATTTGTTTTTGGGCAGCTTACTGTAAAAAAATCACATTCTAAAATATTTTTTTAAATGCTTGAGGTAAGTGGGGATTGAACCCAAGACCTCACCATATACATGTGATGAAAAAATTAAATAATAAAATATGGTAAGGGGGATTCGAAATGGGGTAAAGCTCAAGTGAAAAGTTAGGGGAAAAATAAAAGAAAATAAAGTGAGGCGTCTGGGGTTCGAACCCACAACCTCTTGGACGGATGAAGGAGAGAGGAGAAGAATGAAATAAAGAAATAATAAAAATGAGGTATGTGGGATTCGAACCCACAACCTCTTGGCAGAATGAGAAGGTAAGGAGAAAATGTAAATTAAAATAAGGTGAGGCTGTGGGGATTCGGACCCACAACCTCTTGGCAGAATGAGAAGGTAAGGAGAAAATGTAAATTAAAATAAGGTGAGGCTGTGGGGATTTGAACCCACAACCTCTTGGCAGATGAGAGAGCTAGGAGAAAAATAAAGGAGGAAAAATAGATGTGGTGAGTGGGGATTGAACCCAAAACCTCTTGAATAGATGAGAGAGTTAGGAGAAAAATAAAGGAGGAAAAATAGATGTGGTGAGTGGGGATTGAACCCACAACCTCTTGAATAGATGAGAGAGTTAGGAGAAAAATAAAGGAGAAAAAATAAATGAGGTGAGTGGGGATTGAACCCACAACCTCTTGGATAGCTGAGAAAGTTAAGAGATAAATTAAGAGAAAAAGAATGAGCTTGTGGGGGATTGATCCCACAACCTCCTTGCCTTAAAGGAGAAAGAGAGGAGGAAAAGAAAGGAAATATTATGGGAGTGATGGGGATCGAACTAGGGTCCCCCCAAATCTGAAAAATGCAATTATCAAGTTTAATATAAGATTAAGTGTTGCTCAAGGGATTTGAAATCGGCTTCCCTTGACCAATTCCGTATTGACACATAAATCTTACATGATTAAATATTTAATGAATGTTGCCTATAGGAATCAAATTGAGACCTTGGCATACTTACAAGATGTATAAGTCTTGTACCACATATTCTTGGGCAATATAAATCACTTAAATGAACTATGAATGAAGCCTCATGGCTTGTGTGTGTGGACTCATAAGCCCAGCATACGTTTATAAAGAAAGTGAACCTAAGATTTTATGTGATGAATGATGAAACCCTAGAAGGGTTAAGTAAGAGTGTGAAACGCACTAAAAGGCCAAGTGCATTGGCATATGATGAAATGAACATTCAAAAAGGGGTGAGTAATTATGAAGGGCAAATGTGCTAAGACTAATGAATGTGGTGAAAACATGATAAGAGGATAATGTGAAACATGAGAGAAATCTCAAATGAGCCTAAGTAAATGTTACCAAAACGTACTCACCTATGAGAGTGTAAAGTTAATGAAGAGACCAGTCTCTATGAACTGTCTAATGAAAGTATTAAAGTTAATGCATACTTAATACAAATGATGAGATGAGAAATCATCTAATGAGCAATGATGTCCTCATGCTAGAAGCCAGCTTCTATGATGTATGAGATGAATGTAATGGAACTTTATACTAAGCACCGATAGGCTAGCTATGAGTGGCGATTCCTTCTTTCGGGAAGGCAGAGGTTCATGTAATTCTCATGAGATTAGACTGTCCATCCAGACGGGTATGGGTCTCCTTATATCTCCTAGTCTTTGAACCTATGCAGCCAACATAGAGATCTAGCAGGGTTCAATTCCCTATATATGCTAGCATGTTTTGGTTTCACTTTGGCCGGTGATTCCACCTCTTTTCGGTGTGGGGTAGACACAGGATTTCATGGAGCTCACATGATCTATGTCGGTTAAAGTTAAAGTTCCCAAAGAAAGAATGAGGCCAGCCTCATGTAATGCCCACAATGAAATGAACGATACCAAAGATGTTTGGGTAGGATAATCAAGAGGTGAACTAGACTTATGTAATGACACTAGGTCATTCATAGTCATTGCACAATGAACCCAATGAGAGTCTTAAACTACATCCTAGGTATAACTGGTGTTTACACTAGCCTATGAATGAAATGAAATAAAGTACGTATGAATGAATGAAGCAGACTCTGTGTTTGCTAAAGAAGGCTCTCTAGTTGAGGTCCCGTATGTTGAGCCCTCATTTTGGGAAGTCCTAATGTTAAGTCCATGATTCCAAGGTCTCATGGCATATGAACGAATGAAATAAAATATGATATGTGCTATATCCAATATGTTATGTGCTATATACAATATGTTATGTGTTTTGTGCAATATGATATGTCTGATGATGCATGTTACTCCCATGGCATGACTTTCCTAATTCCATTTTGGCAAGTCCACTGACTTGACTTTCCATAACTCATATCTTTAGGAGAGAGCTATTCTAAATCATGCATGTATGTGGTGTGTGCTTGCATATACCCATACTTAGTACAAGTGTGTACTAATTCCATACATTTATCTACTTTTAGGTGCAGGTGCAGCTGGACGTTAGAGCTTACGAGTCGACGTAGAAGTTATCCAGAGGTGGAGCTTTCATCCGGATTTGGTAGGCCCTCATGATTTCGAGGATGCTTACTGGTTTATTCTAACGTAGACGTAGGCATGATCTAGTGGAGTATGTTCCACTAGCGTTTCTTTCTTATTTACTTTCAGACGTATTATTGGTGCCATTTTGGCAACTCTATATTTATGACTATATCTTTCATTTGATTATCTTGATTTAGATGGTTGTTGTGAACGCTTATGATTTTACGTAGATAGTATTATGCGAGATCAATGTTTTCCAATATAAAGTTTAAGTAAACAAAAGTTCAAATTTTCCGCTAAAATTAACCTAGATGAAGTAACGACGACGTATG
This sequence comes from Solanum sitiens, assembly GCA_016801875.1. Classification (NCBI taxonomy): domain Eukaryota; kingdom Viridiplantae; phylum Streptophyta; class Magnoliopsida; order Solanales; family Solanaceae; genus Solanum; species Solanum sitiens. The sequence continues at coordinate 1,146,033 of JABWTJ010000213.1, forward strand.
TAGGCTTGTCTGCGACCTTTGAGAGGTCAACAACGCTGGTCTAGTCTGGGGTCTAGATTCCGGTCGTGACAATGCATGTTCATGAAAAATTAGTGTTTTGAAGAAAATGAGTTTACATGATTGATTATCCTCATCATGTTGTGCATTGAGTGTGAGTTCCCTATAGACTCCAGGAGATGATATGATGAACATGCTTTAGCTATGATTTTGAGTGTGAGTTCCCTATAGACTCCAGGAGATGATATAATTGTGTTGAGCATACTTTTAGCTTGGAGAAGGAAGCCCCTCCTTGAAGATAAGGAACTTTAAAATTTCATACATTTTGGTTTGTTAGGTGTTGCTCCTACTTTCATTATGGTACATTGAGTATGTTTAGCTTGGAGTTAATGTTTCCTCCTCGGTTGTGTGAATTTTTATATGTTGCATGCATGAAGGGTTGCTAGTCTTGAGTTGTTTCCGTTAGAAAGGTCTACAATCTTACCCGAGGACACGTTTTCCCAAGAGGGAGATAATGAAACACCTCAGAATCTAGAAGGATAAACTAGGGCTAATTGAGAGGGCAACAACCAAAAAGGGAAGAAGTTTGGGAAGACTTCACCAAGCACTACCTCACCTCACACGACCACCATGAAGATTCGTGGTGAGGACCATGATTCATGGAGAGGTTCATGGAGAGCTAGGCAGTATCTAGGATACACTGCACCGAACAAGGACCCTTCCTAAAGACGGCTTGTGAAGGCTACCATGACCATGGGAAGGGTCATGATCCTAAGCTAGTCGTAAGGGGAGAAAGGGTTTGAACCGTAGCCACTCGTCCAAGAACCAAAGGGAGAACCCTGGCTCGTGTTAGGGACTACGATTCTTGCAACCTCACATGGTCATGTGGTAGTGTACTGTAAGTTAAGGGTTAATTGATCTTTTCTTGTTTTAAGTCATTGTCATCAGTTTCGTAGCTGATTGTTTAATTTTTTGGATCTCTAAGCTTTGCTGAGTTCTAATCCTCCGAGGACAAAGTTTCATTGTATTAAGTTTATTTCATGTATTTTTCTTTGGGACATGACGTATGGGCTAGGCTCAATTTTATTCTATTAGATTAGATGGTTATGATGAGACAAGATCTCTAGAATTCTGTTTTTCATTAATAAAATGTTTGGACTTTGAAATCTTGTTTCACTCTTATTGTTCTATTTCTCATGTAATGAGAGCTAAATGTCTTGTATGGAATTCTTTGTGGTTCTATGCGTCATATTACATCTAGGGGATACCCCTAGGTCTTAACACTTATGCATGTAGAAATTTTGTGAATTATTAGGGTAAAATGTGAAACGAACATCCCCAAAAACTAGTATTTGATATGCACCAACTTGTTAGAAGACCCTTAGTCTTTTTCTGAATGTTTATATGTTTCAAATGTTTTGTAAACAAGAATAAATATTTCTGAATACGTTAATTATTTCCAATAGAGTTACGTGTGGAAAAAACTTCTTGACATACAAAGGGAGAACAACAAAATGAGAAAAATTTAACCAATGAACATATGTGGTAATACTATTAAAAATTGTTGGATTACAAAAATCATATATTTATATAAAAGAAAACCTTAGGCTCGCCTATGTGGCGCAACCACAAGCAAGAACTTCATTTTAAATTTGTATATTTCCAAAACTAGCCTTCCTCTTTCATGAAAAGATGTGACTTTTATGAAAAGTTGCGACTTGAATGAAGAGTTGTGACTCTTATCAAAAGTTGTGACTTTTATGAAAAGTTGTGACTCTTATCAAAAGTTGTGACTTTTATGAAAAGTTGTGACTTTAATGAAAAGTTGCGACTTCTTTCAAAAGTTGCGACTTTAATGAAAAGTTGCGACTTTAATGAAGAGTTGCGACTTTATGAAAAATTGCAACTTTTACCAAAGGTTGTGAACTTTCCGAAGGGTTGCAACTTTTCCAAATAGTTGTAACCTTTCTGATACGGCACAATAAACATTCATTCACACTACCATTTGTTGTCTATAAATAGAGGGGTTCCCTCTCATTTTAAAACAACAAAAAATTTTGATCTACTTCTTCTACTTTCGCAAAATTAATTTTTCGTATGCTTTGCTCCTGTTGAATGACTTAATGTCACCAGTGTTTTTTCTATTGATAAGTTGGTGGATAAAATATTTCCAGCCTGAGAGGATGTAATTCTTTAAACCTCTCGTATTGGAGGGAAATGGCTTACTTAAGGGGGACATTATGCATTCACTAGACTCGATTTTTTTTCTTTCTATTTTATTTTATTTTAACGTATTTTGGTATTTTTTTTTTACAATCATTAATTTATGCATATGATATTAATTGTTGTTTCTAAGTACATGTTTTAAACTTCGTTGTTTATGTTTCTGCAATGTTTTTTTCTCCGGTTATTTTGAACATATACACATATAGTACGTATATTCATTGTTCATAAAACAATTATTGTACCCAGTTCCAAGAATTCATGTTTTGATATTCTATATGAAATTCTATAACTTAAAAGTACTAAATAAAAGCTTATATATTATCTATTTTTACATAGATATGAAATTTCTCACTTATCAATTGAAGAAATTCGTTATGCAATTTCAAAAGTTATAAATTCTTTCATGTTCAAGTATATATATTTTTTTATATGTTAGCAAATTTTTGAATTTTCTCCTAAGACATATATCACAATTGTATAATCTATGCAACTAGTTTCTATTTATTACGAAATGCCTTTGTATATATATTCTTATTTTCTTCTTTATTTTCCTTTTAATATTGATTAAAGAACCAATGATTTAATATTTCGTGAATAATTTACTCATTGGAGGTTCTTCGGTTATGTGGTAATGACAAATAATCAAATTTATGTTGGAGTATTGTTAATATTTTTTGAAGAACCTATTTTGCCATTATTTTAATGTATGGATATGAGTAAAAAAAAAATTTGTAAGTTCAATGCAATAATTATTTATGACCGCGCGAAGTGCGGAAAAATTACCTAGTTAATTATAAACAATCAAATTAACCCAGAAGATATGGAATTTTTTAACTTACTAAATAAAATAATAATAATGTATCTTTTACTTCACCTTATTATTTTAAAATATTTATGTTATAGGTCTTCTTGATAATTTTCTTTAATGTTAAAATTCATACTAAATTTTAGATGTATGGTTTATTCATCCTGAAAAGCTGAGAGTAAAAATTTATTCAATACATAAATTAATTTATTTAACTTTTGAAGTGCAAAAGGTTTTCTTGGAAAATCGTGCAAACAAAAACATTTTTGTAACAACAGCAATAAAAAAATAAATAATTAAATAAATCACAAGCTAGTAAATATTTAAATTTTCATAAATTTAATAAGTGACTGAAATAACAAATTTTGAAAAATAATTCATCGAACACGACATACATACGACTCTTATTATAATTACAAAATAAAACTGATGTAGAGAATCCTATGACACACTTAAACATACAAAACCTAAAAGACACAAATTTTGTAGGGGACAACATGAAAACATAAAACAATACTAAAAAGAAGAGACATATACTAGTCCAAAGACTTTATTTGTTATTGGAGGGTTTTGAATCTTGATCATTAGCATTGTTTAGTGAAAGGTCATCCAACAAAGTGACAAAATCATCATCATTCAAGTTGAGTAAATCAATAAATGATGGACTTTGTGGGATGTCAGTACAGTTCTGGTAGTTATTCATTTGAATTGATGCACCCATTGTGGGGATCTCAGCTAAAGGATCCATTTGTGGTGTCATAGGAGTAAATGGAGGATCTATAATTGGGGAACACATCATAGATGTCATTGTTATTGAAGGAGTGGATTGAGGGACATTTGATGTGGACCCCTCGTCACCACCATTCTTTTTCATTGTTTCACGTATTAATAGAAGGTTCTTCTTAATAACGTAACTTAGATCGTTGAGATAGAAAAGATTCATGTCAATGGAAATAATTTTTCCATTCAAAACTTCATGCATCTCATTTGTAATTTCCTTGATCCTATTTTCCTTTCTTATCTTTAGTAGTTTTTTTTGCAACTTCTTGATTCTTTTCTTGGTGAATTCTTCCTTTGTCACCATATTTTTTGATCTCTCCAATGCTTCCAATTCTTTAAACTTTTGAAAAGTGTTGATTGCTGCAACAAGATTGGGAAACACCTTAGGTTCATTACTATAAGGACTATATATGATGAGAGCCATTTCAATGTCACAAAGAGTGCTGAGTTCTTCTGCCTTTTTCAACAACCCTATGTGTATTTTCTTGTATGAGACTTTTCTTTCCGTTTCATTTTCAATCAAAGCTAATATTACTTTTTTTCTAGGCATGGCTAAAGAAGAGGTATATGCGGATATATGTGTTTGTTAAAGAACGTCTTTGTTGTTGTTCTTGTATTTGTAGTTGTCTTTGCCTAAGATTGACCCTTATATATATAAATGAAAATTTTGAATTCTATAATGTTTGGGTAGTTTGAATTATAGAATTTCTTAATATAAACACTTATTGTTTTGGAATAAATTTAAATGAGAGTATATTATCTTGAACTTTATGTTGTTTTTGGATCAGGTCTAATAGTAGCCAAATATTTTGAGTCAATATTTTCATATAAGGAAAAGAATTAGTGTTGTTGAAGTTTGAATAAGTAGTATCCACAATACATGGTCATAATTTTATAGAAAATAGGTTTCTTATAGAATTACATTACTATTTTATCCAATTTTGGAAGAAATTATATTTAGTATAAATTTTATACTACTTTCAAATATTTCAAAAACTAAATCCTACCTAATTTTGTTTTTATTAATATATGATATACAACAACCTATTACTTGAAGCTAAGTGAAATATTTTCCTAATTAGTTTGAAGGTAAATCAATATTCTGTTATTGTACTAATATTAATCTAAATAATGTGTTTACACATAATTGAAAATAAAAAGATAAATTTTATTATTTTAAAGAAATGATTTGTCATGATCCGAGTTATCAAATCATGATGCCCCAATTATAATAATCCACTAGTAGTGAAGCTAACAATACCATGGAATGATAAGTAATGATTTTAAGTGCAACAACCCATTAAGTGTACTTGTTCTATTTATGCGACAGTTATAAATTTCCTTGTGGTATAATTATGAACTCTGTTTCCTATGCGACTAGTGACAATAGAATAGGTTTAAAATGAACTACCCATATATTTTTATGGAACACAATTAAGTTGACGTCGATGGAAGTATTTAAACTTGAAATCATAAGGTGGTAGTTGAGTCTAGAGTTGAAATTGACATAGTGTATATAAGTTTTAAGTTAAGTTAAAGGTATTCTTGCCTATAAATGCAATAAAATATTGAAGTGCTTGCTTGACTTCACTAAGCTAGTAGGTGACAAGTAGGTGTCACCTACATTGACTTATCGACATGCTAAAGGACCAAGTAGGTTCATCACCTACTAAGACTCATTTGACCATGTTATTGGGCCAAGTACACTACGTATATCTGACCCAAGTTGAATAAAAATATAATGGAAAAATAGACAGCGAAGGCCCAATCTTTTCAATCCCACAAGAAATAATTTGAATGGACAAGTAGGTGCATCACCTAATTAAATGTGTTGGCTGCAATTGAAGTATAAGAAAGGTGGCAAAAGATAAACCTATTAAGGTCAAAAATCTTATATAAATATCTCATTTTTCTTTTATCCAAATTTTAAGCTCTCAAATTCATATATTTCTCTCTTTCTCTTAAGATGAAGCAACCACCCAATTTTCCCATTAAGGGTTCTAACTATTTTAACCTAGTTTCTTCCAAAGCAGCCACTAGATCACCTTCGCTCCTCTATTGTTTCAAGTATATTAGACAGTTCTTCAAAGGGAGTGAACTAGAGGTAGCTATATGTTTTCGAAGCCAAGGTTCTGTCACACTCTTCCAAAGAATAAGAGAAGGTTAACAGATATAGATAGCCAAGGTAACGGCGTTGCCAAAACCTTTAATTATTTGTTTACTTGAGAATTCCTGACTGACTTGTTTATTACAACTCATGGGATGGTAATTTAAAACCACAAATTCATGTATTTTGATTATTTTTTAGTGTTGAAGACTGTTATTGTATTGATTTGTTTATGGGAGGTCATAGAGGTACTTAGAGAATGATTGCGGAATGTTTTAAGGTCAGATTTATAAGCTATGGTGATGCACCATTAAATTAATGTTTTGGTAAAGTCACTGCACATTTCATGGAAAGGTTGTTTCGTAAATAACTATAACGGACAGAATTTGTGCAAGGAAACAATCAATTAGAAAGATTAAGGTATGGCTACTGTTTTGATGAGATAAAATATCCCGAGTTGGTTGGTAAGTTGATAATATTAGCCTTAATGATTGGTTGTTGTAGATGAAGACAATGACGTTAAATGATAGATTGACACTTTGTAAGCTATACGAATTCGAAATTGAGGCATGTAAGACTATTCAATTTCCTTTTTCTTTGGCATTAACCCAACACTTGCATTACAAAAAGTAAGCTTTCTAAGTGTCCTTTGTAGTGATTGATCCATACTTGCAGTTCATACTCCCTAGAGCATAGAAGTGAGTACTCTAATATGAGTTTGTTACTACATGTACATGCTTACTTTACCAAGCATGTGTTTCATCTTGTTTCGTCGTCAAAGTACCCCTTACACGGATTTCCCTTATATAGATCAAAATGATCCTATATTACACGTCATACAATCTGCCAATATAATGCCAACTTGATTCAATTATTTATAGATATGTCATCTTGTCACATGTTCATATATTTCTTTTCTTGGTTATTACTCCCATTGTGTTAGACTATAATGTTACCTGAAGGGATCACTACTTGCTCTATGTACATTTATCTGTACTTACTTGGAATATGTATCTGTCCTTAAGTCGAATCTGTCCACGTTCTCCATTGGTTGAACTTTCATGTATAACTTGTATTTGATATTAGTTAGTGAGTATTTCGTTACCATATAGAGTTCAAAACTCTTTGGATAAATGTTAAATGTCTTCACTTGATATGTGCTTCAATATGAGATGTCAAAACGCTTACTGAGTCATATAAGCTCCTGAGTATTACATGTTCATGTCACATTTGCTTCCCATGTCATTGTTATTGTCGTAAGTCCATATTCATATGTCTTTTACTACTAGTACATAGTTCCAAATCTAAACAAGGATTATGACAAAAAAACAGTAAGCACAAACTAGTTATGAAGATCAAAAGAACAATCACAAACGAGTTATGAACATCAAAAGAACAATCTCAAAAGAGTTATGAACATCAAAAAGACAATCTCAAATATTAAAAAATCTAAGTGAAGCAATCTGTATAATTATGAGTGGCTGATCAGGGGAGAAATCCTAGCATGGGCGGATCCAAATTTGTGGAAATATGAGGACATCATCCTAAGGGTAAAAATTCCTAGCATGGGTCATCCTCTTTTGCCGCTGATCAGCTAGTCATTTGTATCATATGTCTTATACGATTATAAAGTACAGAAAAGTAAAGAAAATAATGTAACATGCACGATTCCACAAGTACAAGCAAAGGTGGTCTCTAGCCCTTATATATTGGTATTTGGTTTAACTTAGCTCTCATTTTACATATGGTTGACGTTGCATTTCATGCTCCAGGTACATGTATTCAACTAGTAGATCTCCCCAATAGAAGCACCTTATATGCGATGGTTATTGATGAGCTCCAGGTTGATTCTGGGCTTTGCCGAGTCTTTATTATGTGTATTTCATAGTGGTACAATCAGGAATCCCAGTAGAGGCTTTGTAGACATTGTAGAGCAATCATTGGTGTTCATAGTTTCACTTGTCACATGTATCTGTTCAGCTAGTCAACATGTGTTGTATATGAAGTTTATCATTAGTAAATACATCTACATAGTACTAGTTTACCTCCTAATCATAGGTCACTCGTAAGAATGTATTCATATAGTACTTGTCCGTCTCACCTAGGTTTGGGGGTGACAAAAGTTGTATTAGAGCAGTTCGTCCTAAAGAGCCTACAAAGCCGTGTCTAGTACAGCCTTACTTATGAATGTGTTGCACGCCACATTTATAATTAGGGGGATACTTGTACATTTAGGAAATGTTACATTCCTTCATAATAAAGATCGTGCGATAGAGCGAAGTTAAGAAATAAATTTCCACTTGCACCTGATCATGCTATTGAAATTATGCTTACGATGGTTAAGGTTAACAGTAGCTAAAATGTCAACATGCAACCTACAGAAAAGGATCTGAAGTTATCAAAATTTAGACTACATTGAGCTCTTTTTATTCGATCGTCCCACTCCACAAGGTATGTAAAGGTAATATGTTATATGAATTTTAAGTTGCATTTTTACCATTTGTATCATGTTTGTTCAATTGTGAAAGATATAATATGGTAATCCTTATGCTTAAAATTGATGGTCTACCTAGTTACATATATGAGCTGTAGCATTTCTAAGCACATCTTCTTATGAGAATGTATCCAACTCTTGAGTTCTATATTTCCTCCATATCTGTAGGATCTATTTTTATAGAAGAGAATTGCTCTTAGTCTGTGATATACATAGAATTTTAAGCATTACACATGTTCTCGAAATTGATGTTGTTGAACCAGTTTTTTTAGTCGGAAGAAGTCAGTGATCTAATAGGTTGATGTATCATTGCAAAAGTGCTAGAGATACCCCTAGTTAGATACAAGTACAAAATTCTCACTATATACCATCCCTAATATGTTAATATTTGGCTTTTATATGGTATGTGCCAACAACCCCAAATAAGCATTAATAACATTTGTATTCTTTTCATGGTTAAAAACTTAGAGACAAGTATGCCAATTTATGAAAATGATATGTATGGTAGTTCCTATTATGACCTATGTTTTGGTTATGGAGGATTAGTATTTTTCTAAAGGGTAAGGTTAAAAAAAGAAAGAAATTGGATTGGTTAGACCTAAATTGTGATTAGTCAGGTTGTACATAGTGGGATCTGGTACATGAAGCTACTAGTTTTGATTAAAAGGTACTTGTTAGATAGGAAGGACGTGACAATGAAGCTTGAATAACAAGGCCGAATATGTACGTAGAGCTTCTCATTAGAGATGGGATCTGTCAAATTCCCTAAACATAGGAGTAGGGGGTGTGAGGATGCTATAGAGGAGTGAGATAGGCGATTATAAAAGAGAGGTTGCTAAGTGTATGAGACAATAAAAAGGTATCAACTCTTCAATCCTAACGAATTATAATGGCGCACCCCGGAACAACTTTGTGAACGTTTGTTTGACAGAGAAGTCATTTTAGTATTGATTGAAGTCTTGATATTATGTCCTGATAACAACAAGAAAAAGAGGGGATAAAAGGTTACTTAGATAGAAGATACATGAACCTAGTTCATCTATATCATTTGTACAAAAGAAAAGTATAGCATTATTCACATTTATAGAGCTCTTACGGGGTTCATCTAATATTTTCTAGTAGTAATTCATCAGTCATAGTCCTGTTAAGGGAGATGAAAAAATTTATCATATGCTATTTATTATTATACTTGCTATCTCGCATGGGAACAGAGTGAGAGCACCCTCACTTGTTTTAAGAAAAATCTGTTAGTATGGCCAAACCTATCTAGTTAAGACTAAAGGTGATAACTCTAAGATTTTATGAAGCATGGTATAACTTTATAGGTACCTGACATTTAAATGTTATTAGAGTTCATGTTTAATGGTACGTTAAAGCTTCACTATTTTCTATTATGACCTTCAAAAGACACTAGACATTGAGTGTGATGTGACAAAAGCTTGTAATAAAGGCAAAGTTGACCTCGGCCTCCTACCCCAAAGGATGAAATATTGAGGATTATATTTAATATCTTAACTATAGTATTTATAATGACCAAGATGGAAGGCAAGTCCCAATAGCAGAACACCTATAAGGATTCTTAGGATATTGAATAGATAATAAGGGGAAATCAATTGTATGTGTTTTGAGGTGAGTAAGGAATATGAGCAAAAGTATCCCACACGTGACTTAACTCATAAGAGAGTGTGTTTACGCTTATTATGGTAGAGTGGTTCTATAAAATATCTCCTAGTTTCTAAAGATGGTTTGTTGTAGAATTATACATGTTGCATGTTCTATAATTTATTTGTATGACATTTTACCTTTGTGTCTTACCTTCTTACAGGTTACCTAATGTCATATAATACGTCCATGTAAGTGTTGTCCGCTTTGGAGTACCCTTGTTTATTTTTATAAGTTTTTGTAGGACCTTTTCCCTACATGTTATTTATTTCACTTGCTACTTTCCTCATTTCAGTTTTTCATATTGTGTTGGTACTGCAAGATAATTTATCATACGACCACCTCTATATGTTTTACATGCCTCGTAGCCTACTTGCTTGAGCATTACATGCCTTATAGCTTTTCTACCCATGTGTCATGTGCTCACTTGCTCATATTTCATATGTGTACTCATTGCATATTAGTCCACCTATCCATACGATATAACACATTTGCTCAATGTGATTTGTGTTCTGTAGTTCATTTTCTTTTACATAGACACATGTCTTATAGTCTACTTGCTTACATATTGTATTTCATAGATTTAGTACTCATGCATCACATGCCTCGTGTGTACACTACATATTTCTATAGCTTAATGCCAATGAATTATGTGCTCCCTTTTGTGCTAGTCTGCTAGTGTGTCATACTGAATGTGACTTATTTATCCATATTCTATGCCCTTATGTGCTTATTGATTTGAGTTTTGAAAATTTTGGAAAAATGTTTCCTCGTATCATGATGTAGTGATGACTTTGACAAGAAAAGGTTGGGCATATATGTAAATTTTATCACAATCGTAGATAAATAACTTAGCATAATGCCTTACTAGATGGTGCAACATAACACTTTAGAGTTTATATTAACAGCTATGCGTTCTTATAAGACTCGCCTCTGAAAAGCGTCAGGAGATAAAAGAAAAGGGAAAGTAGTTCCCCGATCAGTTAGGCTTATGATTTTTTGTGTCCGTACCATATACAAAGATTGTGGGAGATACTATGGTTATTCTTGATTGTTAAGTCTCGGAAGCTAAGTTTAAAATGTGTAGCCTCTATTGAAGTATCATGGAAGGAATATAATGTAGGCGGAACCCATCGGTAGCCCCTTAAAGTTTGCACCAACTTTCACTTAGACACCTTAAGTGGGGTTTGTTCATTTTAGACACCCCATGTCATGGTCCATTGTGTCATTTTGACACTTTTTGAATTATCAATCAAATATATAAAGTGTTTGTAATACACTCGTTGATGACGTGTCAAAATGACGAATTAAATGAAGACACGTGGCATATAGATAAGAAAATAATTATCATATAATGATTTTTAGTACAAAAAAGAAGTGACCAATGAGTGAATAAAATGTGGAATTTTCGCCCAAAAAAAAATAAAAATGAAATAACCCAACCCCACTCAAATCATCTTCTCCACCCCACCAACCCCAACCCTTGTGTTTTCTCCACTCTTCCCCCACTCACCGAACATCTTCTCCGCCTTTACCCACCCTAATCCCTACATCATCTTATCGAGTAGAATAATAAACCCACACATATCCCTACTCAAATCTAATTTGAGATTATTCATGAATTTGTGACTTTCCATTTTTCTTCTTCTTTAATGTAGCAGGGGTTTTCACATTTCTTTTTTTAATTTTTATTATATCATTATATTATGAGTTCAATGTGTTCAAATTCATTTTTTTATTTGAAGCACTATCAAATTTATTTCTCCACAAAAGGAGTTTAAGTTTTGGGAGATGATTGCTGGAAAATTCGGAAGAAGATGAAAAAAATAAAATAAAAATGATTTAACAAGTCTTTTCACGCGCCCGGAATGAGTGTATTACACTCTCTATAATATGTCAGCAAAAAGTGTCAAAATGACATAGCGGGATATGACATGAGGTGTCTAAAATTAATAAAGCTTAGTTGAAGTGTCTAAATAAAAATTGGTGTCTACTTAAAGGGGCCATCGATGGGTTCCGCCTATAATGTAACATAAGATACTTGGAATAGAAGATGGTAGGGATCCTAAATATCCCTCCTCATCCTAAACATCAACATAAGGATCTGAGATCATGTGGTCCCCTTATATGATCATATATTTCATTTGATATTTCATCTGCATGTCTTGTGTTTAGGTATATTATAGTCCTTATTTATATGAGTTATAATTGTGTATATTCCGTGAATTATACGGTCAAGAAAGGGGTTTAATTTGTCATATTATTATTTTATGAAACATATCTATTGAGACTTCATGCTAGACTCGTCTATACGTGCTTTAGGTTAGTCGATGTATTTTAGATAGTCCTATTTATAATGGGAACTCTCGCAAATATCAAAATGAAATTCCAAGGTGAACCAAACTATCAGCTTCAACCATCATTTGAGGACGAATGATCATAAGGGGGAGGATGTAACATGCTGTATTCTACGTGTACCTGTTCTATTTATATGACGCTTATATATTTCCTTGTGGTATGGCTATGAACTCGGTTTTCTATGCGACTACTGACAATAGAATAGGTTTAAAGTGAACTGCCCATAGATTTTGATGTGAGACGATTAAGTTGATGTCGATTGAAGTATTTAAACTTGAAATCATAAGGTGGTATTTGAATCTAGAGTTTAAATTGACATAGTGTCTATAAGTTTTGAGTTAAGTTAAAGTTATTATGGTCTATAAATGCAATAAAATATTGAGGTGCTTGCTTGACTTCACTAAGCTAGTAGGTGACAAGTAGGTGCATCACCTACTTTGACTTATTGATCGACCACCCAAAGGAACAAGTAGGTACATCCCCTACTAAGGCTCATTTGACCATGTTATTGGGTCAAGTACACCACCTATATCTGGCCCAAGTTGAATAAAAAAATAAGGGAAAAATGGATATCCAAGGCCCAATCTTTTCAAACCCAGAAGAACTAATTTGAATGGAAAAGTAGGTGTGTTACCTACTTAAATGTGTGGCCTAAATTAAAGACACATGTTGGCTGCAAATTATGTATAAGAAAAATGGCAAAAGTGTAACGACCTGCTTAGTCGTTTTGAGCAGCAGATTTTAATTCTGGAAAAACTGTCTAAGACGACGTATCCAACGACGGACCGTCATGGGCACGACGGACCGTCGAGGGTGTCTCGTTCCAAACACTTGGAATTCTTATATTTGAGTGCTGAAATCGACTCTCTGAACTCTGTGACGGACCTGCAGGACGGACCGTCACATACATGACGGACCGTTGTGAGGTTCCGTTTCAAAACACTTCAACTCTTGAGAATTGGGTACTGAGAGCAATTCTCTGAAGTCTGTGACGGACCTGCAGGACGGACCGTCACAGACAAGACGGACCGTTGTGAGGTTCCATTTCAAAACACTTCAACTCTTGAGAATTGGGTACTGAGAGCAATTCTCTGTCCGTCGTGACGGAAGTGCAGGACGGACCGTCGTAGGCACGACGGACCGTCACAGGTTGCGTAATCCCCGTCTGGGTCAAATTTCTGGGTAAGTTTTAAAGGGGAGTTTTGGACTATTCTTGCTAAAATTATAAATTTCGTGGGTCAATGTTAAAAACTCAATTTCTTGGGGGTGTGAAGGAGATAACCTTGAGTTACTTATTGGGTTATCTCCTCATCTTTTATACCTAATTATATGCTAAATTAGGGAAAAGAGAGAGAGTTTGGAAGAAGAAAAAATAGAGAGAAGAAGGAGAGAAAGAAACGATCTATAGAGAGAGACAACCAAGAGGAAACAAAAAGCTTGAGAGATTGCTTGCTTGATCAAGAATCCTTGGTGAAGGTAGGTTATGGTTTGATACTATTCGTAGTAAACTCTTAATAGTGAATGATATGTATTGGTAGTATTGTAAACCCTTCTATATGCTTAATTGTATGCTTGCATGAATGTGATTATGTGATTGTGATAAAATAAGCATAATGAAGCTTTTGAATCCAAAATCTTGAAGAACCCTAATTCACCTTGTTATTGATGATGCCTTGGTATAAAAGAAGGCTTGATGAATTGATAGAATGATGTTAGTGGATCGGAGTGTCACGTTCCGACACATAGTATTAGGGGATCGGGTGTCACGAACCGACACGTAGAAGTAGGGGATCGGAGTGTCACGTTCCGACACATAGTATTAGGGGATCGGGTGTCACGAACCGACACGTAGAAGTAGGGGATCGGAGTGTCACGTTCCGACACATAGAATTAGGGGACCGGAGTGTCACATTCCGACACATAGTAGTAGGGGATCGGAGTGTCACGTACCGACACA
>JABWTJ010000213.1:1165222-1342722 GCA_016801875.1 Solanum sitiens
TAGGGGATCGGAGTGTCACGTTCCGACACATAGTATTAGGGGATCGGGTGTCACGAACCGACACGTAGAAGTAGGGGATCGGAGTGTCACGTTCCGACACATAGTATTAGGGGATCGGGTGTCACGAACCGACACGTAGAAGTAGGGGATCGGAGTGTCACGTTCCGACACATAGTATTAGGGGATCGGGTGTCACGAACCGACACGTAGAAGTAGGGGATCGGAGTGTCACGTTCCGACACATAGTATTAAGGGATCGGGTGTCACGAACCGACACGTAGAAGTAGGGGATCGGAGTGTCACGTTCCGACACATAGTATTAAGGGATCGGGTGTCACGAACCGACACGTAGAATTAGGGGATCGGAGTGTCACGTACCGACACATAGTAGTAGGGGATCGGAGTGTCACGTACCGACACAAGAGGAAGAAAGATAATGAATCTTGAGAGATGTTTATATACTCAATGTAATGAACCTAATTTCCCAAATGAGTGTGGTATTGAGGCTTGAGTCCTCATGGATGAACTTGGTAGTACTTATTGATGATTATAGTACTTGTTGCTACATGTTGAGTATTGTAGTTGATTTATGATATGAACTGATATATACTGTTTTCTATTTTGAGTTGGCCGATGATACCTACTCAGTACTTGTGTTTTGTACTGACCCCCTACTTGTTGTTTCTTTCTTTGTTATTTGGGGAATGCAGCAAACGTACCGTCGTCTTCAACTCAGCAGCAATTCTAGCCAGTCTTCACTACACCGGATTTCAGGGTGAGCTAATGCTTCTAGCTTGGACTGGATCTTCTCTTCAATGTCTTGATGCCTTGAACTTCCGGCATGGACTAGCCTTTTATTTATTTTAGCTTCTTAGATACTTTTAGATTAGTAACTTGAGGATAGATGTTCTTGTGATGATGACTTCCAGATTTTGGGGATAATGAGTTTTAAGTCTTCCGCTTTGTATTTTGTTCAATATGTTGGGGTTTTAGATTGGTTGGTTCGCTCACATAGTAGGATAAGTGTGGGTGCCACTCGCGGCTCGATTTTGGGTCGTGACAAAAAGAGAACATATTAAGGTAAAAAATCTGATACAAATAACTTATTTTCCTCTTATCCAAATTTTAAGCTCTCAAGTTCGTATATTTCTCTCTCAAGATGAAGCAGCCACCCAATTTTCCCACTAAAGGTTCCAACTATTGTCACCTTGTTTCTTCCAAAGCAGCCACAAGATCACCTCTCTCCTCTATTGTTTCAAGTATATTGGACAGTTCTTCAAAGGGAAGGAACTAGAGGTAGCTATATGTGTTGGAACCCATGATTCTGCCACCCTCTTCCAAAGAATAAAAGAAGGTTACAAAAACAGTAATTGAAGGAGAATGAGGATTTAGATAGCCAAGGTAAGGGCGCGGCCACAACCTTTAATTATTAGTTTATTTGAGAATTCCAGACTTACTTATTTATTGCAACTCATAGGATAGTGATTTAAAACCATAAATTCAGGTCTTTTGATTATTTTTGAGTGCTGAGGACTGCTATTGTATTGATTTGTTTATGGGAGGTCATGGAGGTACTTAAATAATGATTGTGGAAAGTTGTAGGGCAGATTTATAAGCTATGGTGAAGCACCACTAAATTAACGTTTTGGTAAACTCACTACCCGTTTCATGGGAAGGTTTTTTTGTGTAAATAACTATAACGGACAAAATTTGTGAATGAAAACAATCAATTAGAAAGATTATGGGTTGGCTACTGTATTGATGAGTTGAAATATCCTGAGTTGATTGGTAAGCTTCTAATATTAGCCTTAATTATTCATTGTTGTAGATGAAGACAATGATATTAAAGAACATGTTGACACTTTTTAAGCTATACAAATTGGGAATTGAGGTATGTAAGGCTATTCGATTTCCTATTTCTTTGGCATGAATCCGACACTTGTATTACAAAAGTAAGCTTTCTAAGTGTCCTTGGTAGTGACAGATCCATACTTGCAGTTCCTACTCCCTAGAGAATTGAAGTGAGTACTCTATTATGACTTTGTTACTAAATATATGTTCTTACACTACCAACCATAGGTTTAATCTTGTTTCATCATCAAAGTACCCCTGGCACAGATTTCCCTTATATAAATCAAAATAATCCCTGATTACACATGGTGAAATTTTGCTATATCATGCAAAATTGCTTCAATCGTTTATAGATATGTGATCTTGTCACATGTTCATATTTTTCATTTCTTGGTTATTACTCCCATTGTGTTAGACTATAATGTTACCTCACATAATACCTACTTGCTCTATTGTACATTTATCTATGCTTACTTGGAATATGTATCCGTCCTTAAATCAAATCCGACCACGTTCTCCCTTGGTTCCACTTTCATGTATTCCTTGTATTTGATATTAGTTAGTGAGTATTTGCCTACCATATAGAGTTCAAACCACTTGGCTGAATGTTAGATGTCTACACTTGATGTATGCTTCAATTTAAGATGTCAAAATACTTAGTGAGTCATATAAGCTCCTAAGTATTACACGTTAATGTCACATTTGCTTTCCATGTCATTATTATTGTCGTATGCATATTCATATGTCTTCTACAACTGGTCCATAGTTCCAAATATAAACAAGGATTATGACCACCAAAACAGCAATCACAAATAAGTTATGAACATCAAAAGAACAATCTCAAAAGAGTTATGAACATCAAAAAAAAATCTCAAATATTAAAGAATCTAAGTGAAGCAATGTGTATAATTATGGGTGGCAGCTGAGGGGTGAAAGCCTAGCATGGGCCGATCTTAATTGGTATAAGAGGGTGACAGCTCAGGGGCGAAAACCTAGCATGGGTGCATTCCAATTTGTGGAATTATTAGGACATCATCCCAGGGGTAAAAATGCCTAGCATGGGCCATCATCTTATACCGCTGATCAGCTGGTCATTTGTATCATATGTCTTATAAGATTATAAAGTACAGAAAAGTAAAGAAAAGAATGTAACATGCACGATTCCATAATTACAAGCAAAGGTGGTTTCTAATCCTTATATATTGGTATTTGGTTTCACTTAGATCTTATTTTATATTTGGTTGTGTTATGCCTTACATATTCTGTACATTCGTTCATACTGATAGTCCTTACTGGGGATGCTGCATTTCATGTTGCAGGTAAATGCACTCAACTAGTAGATCTCCTCAATAGAAAAACTTGATACTCAATGGTTGTTGGTGAGCTCCAGGTTGATTCAGGGCTTTGCCGAGTCATTATTATATGTATTTCATAGTGGTACAATCATGGATCCTAGTATAGGCTTTGTAGACATTGTAAAATTTTCATAAGTATTCATAGTTTCACTTGTCACACGTATCGATTCAGTTAATCAACATGTGTTGTATATGTAGTTTCGCGTTAGTAAATATATATCTGCATAGTAGTAATTTACCTTCTTATCATAGGTGAATCATAAAGCATGTATTCATATAGTACATGTCCGCCTCACCTAGGGTTGGGGGGTGACATTAAGGTTAGAAACAAACCGAGAGACAAAACTAAAATATAGAAACAGAAGATAAAGCAGAATCAAGCCAATACATACATACATTACATACATACATACATACATACATACATGCATATATATATATATATATATATATATATATATATATATATATGTATACCTGTTCTTTGACACGTGTGTTGCACATGATTACCAATTCGAAAAATATATGTTATATTAAAAAGTGTTGCTTATTCAAGCAGATATTTGAATAATACGCTTAGTAAGAAATAATGTTGTAGATTCTTTCGTGAATGCTAAACGTTGATCTTCATATATATATATATATATATATATATATATATATATATATATATATATATATATATATATATATATATATATATATATATATATATATATATATATATATATATATATATATATATATATTTATATATATATATATATGTTATTCTCACAAACCTATGACGATGGTCAATTCAAAATTTTACTACTTAAATGCAATAATGTATATATGTTTTCAATTTGATGAAGTTCAATCATGTAATAAGTCTTATTTCACTAATATTACTGCACACAAAATATTTACTTTGTATTTTTCTTGTTATATAACCAGATGTTTCGCTAAAAAAACTCTATATTCATTAATGAAAATTTTTATGTAATAAAATTAACTATTAAATAAATAATAAAAATTAAACTAATAGAACCTTAAACTGGCGTTATAAGTAGTCATATGATCTTTTCTTTGTATAAAAATGAAATATAAGAAATAGTTAATAAGTAAACTAAAAGGGCAATGTTTATAGGGAAATTTTTCAAAATGTCAATATTTTAACATTTAAGAGGGCTCATTAGCAACACCTTCAATATTTAGTAAATGTCAAAATTTTAATTTGTTATGTATTATTTATGTTTTTATTATTTGTTTTTATTTAAAGAATACAATTATTTAATAACAAAAGGGAGAAAATCAAGGGAGAGAATATTTTTTTAGAAAAAGTAAAAATCACTTAATTTTCTCATCAGTTACATTTTCAAATAAAACTCAAACTTTGTTCTTTTTTTTTTCTCCAGAATCTTAACCTTTTTTTATTAGTTTGTATTCATTCCAATAGGTATGCCAAATGAATCTATAGTTATTTAAGAAACATATTTCTATTCATATATGTTTTTCATGTGTATTTATTTGTTTCTTCTAAATCTTGTATTTCGTATTCATTTCAATATGTATTTTATTTGTATTTCTATTTATTATAGTTTTTATTTAGTATATTGTAGGATAGTATATAAAATACCAGAAAATAGTATGATGAAAAAGTGAGATAATATTTTTTAGAAAATAAACATATCACTTAAAATTCTCATTATTTACAATTTCAAAAAAACATCCTTTTTCATTCTATTAGATCAACTTTCCTTTGTTATGTTTTCATTATAATTGTATACCAATATTTTATATGTGTATAGATACACGTATCTCAATATATATGAATATGATTTATGAAAGGGTACAAGATTTTGGGGAGAAAATAGCATACTTGGTGGAAATAATAAATCTGTTGAGGAAGGATATAATATTCTAAAAAATAAATACAAATTGATTATGTAAGAAATAAGAATACAAGATTCTGGAAAACAGATAGACATAGTAAAATAATATAATCAGGATACAATATTCTAAAAAAATACAAATTAACTGTTGAAAATAGGATACATATATGTTTAAGAAATACAAATCATATGAGATCGCATACATAGTGAAAATGATATAATCAGAATACAATATTCTAAAAAGAGAATACAAATTTACTGTTAAAAAATAGGATTACATATATGCTTAAGAAATACAAATTCATATTAAATACGTATTTGAATGACTACAAATAAAAAAAATACAATGTTCTTCATAAAAATACAAATGATGAGTAAAAGAAAAATTATTGACATACAAAAATTAATATGAATATTATTCTGATATGAATACAATTTCGCAACCTTCTTCTTTGACTCTCTCTTTCTTCTTCGTCTGTTATGTTTCTTTTCACCAAATTCAAATCTGAATCTGTGTTTATTGGTGAATTAATAACCCTATAAGCAAAATTCAAAATTATTAAATATGAATATACAAAAAAAAAATCATACAATATATTATGTATGAATGCTTATGTGGATTACTACAAATTACAATCTACTAAATCTCAAATATGAAAACAAAATCATAAAAAAATAGTGTTTCAAATACTAAAATTCCGAAATGCATAAATATTTTATGAGTATGTTAACACACTCATATAAAAAACGAAAAAATGACGAAAAATCTGTAATACATACAATCCAAAATTCAACATAATTTTTTATTTCGAAACAAAATCTCATGAAATCTCGCAAAATAAATGATGATTTCGAAAATACCTTTATGTATTGAGAGATTTCTTGAATTAATCGATAGATCTAAAGAAATTGGTATGAACTTGAATAATTAGTTCTTCTTCAACAATGAGAGAGAGAATAATGGTGAAAATGGTAAAAGAAAAAAAAATTGAAAATCTTAAAGATGGAAATAAATTTAATGGTATTAAACTCTAGAAGAAGTCTAAATGGGTAGTTAATATATTTAACGTTGGACTGTTTTGAGAAATAAAAGGAATGACAAATAATAGTATTTGGATATAAATTATTTTTAAAATATTGACATTTTGACATTTTGAATCAATATTTTAAAGTGTAGATGTTTTTACTAATTAAGTTAGGAATTGTGACTAGTTTACTAATTTTTCAATGTTTATATAGTAATAACTATATTGAAGAAAACTTAATGAGATTCTAGATCACATAAGTAGGATTGTGATAAATAAAGTCATTATTTTGTGTCGAGCAAAAAAAAAAATCGTGACGGTTCTTTAAATTTTAGAAAAGATATTTAGAAACATATATCTACATCAGAAGAGAAATTGTTAACAAAATTTAAGATACATCATGTTAACGTCATATATTGGAACATTACACACAATCGTATATAGTAAGCAATTTTTTTATTATTATTATATCACTAAAGTTATTTTCCTCAAGTACTCGAGGTTATGGAATTTAGACTCTTTTGGATAAAACAACTTACTTCATCACAATAGTGGTATCTAATATTCCGCAAAATATCGAACTCACTCAATGATAATAAGACACAAAAAAAATTACAATGCAAGAAGAAGAAGAGTAGAAGATTATAAAAATTGTGGTTGAAAAATGAGAGGAAACCCCTCTATTTATAGTCAAAAAATGGTATGAAAGATATTTTTTGTGTTTTATCTAAAAAGTCATGACCTTTTCAAAAAATCGCAACTTACTGGAAAAGTCGTAACTCATCGAAAAAGTCACAACTCTTTGATAAAGTCACAACTCGTCGAAAAATCAAAACCCTTCGAAAAGAGTGGCAACTTATCGAAAAAGTCACAACCTATGTAAGGGATATTATAGTAATTTAATATCCTAGACCTAGAAGTCACCAGTACAGAGATTTTTAACAAAAGAGTACAATTCCCAAAAATTGACCCAATATACAAATTCTTGTCCCACAATCAAGTCACATTAGACCATACCGATTTTTAAAAGCTACCTTTGAAATGTCACACTCTCTAACCTTCAACTGATGATACCTATACATAAGATCAATCATAAAGAAGCTAGTGGAACCTTGAAGCTAGATCAACGTGTTGTCAATTATGGAATGATATACTTATTCTTAATTGTGATGTTGTTCAACTGAAGGTAGTCAATACATATTTTGAGGGAATTGTATTTATTACACGTGAAAGGATTACGGAACCCAGGGGAAAGACTAGATATGATGAATCTGTTATTTTGAAGGTGTTTCATTTTTTATGCCAAACAATAGAAACTTTTATTCAACCAAATAGCACATGTATACCACTAGTTTGTTTTGGACTCCAGAACTATTACTCAAGACATCACCATATATATCTATACTAAATAATTATAGAAATTAGTCTAGACACAAATAAGTATTTAATTGATCAAGAATTGGTTGCCACTTCGGTAGGAAATGTCCTCTAATATGGAATTGGATGAAAATTTCATTCAATCTATTCGCAAGAGGTTCAGTGTTGGGAGAATCTCCTTTACCTTTCACTCCAAATGTGATAGACATTTGTTGAATATAACCAACCCAATAATTCTGTGACTTGTCCACTTCTATGCGCTCTATTCGATATCCATTGTAGTTCATCTTCCCAGCTTCCTATTTCTCTAGGAACTTTCATCCATGTCAAGAGTGAAACCCACACCCTTGTATAACATCCACACTCGAAAAGAAAATGACTGAGTAATTTTGTTGAGAATGTGTTACACAGTACATAACTAGTAGGAACAATTAACTCCATTTTCTTAATCTGTGAACTGTTGAAAGTCTTTGATAAACGTTGAGTCATAATATAAGTTGATGTCTTGGCAACATGCCTTTTGAAAGTGTGAGGAACTTCTATGGAACTTTTGGGAATCGTGGTTGGAATAACTTTTACATTTACTTGATACTGAGCACCCCTTGCTGTGAATACTTTTATAGCTCATCAACCATATTCATATTCGTTAACCATTTTCGAGCCTCAAGGATATTTCTAACAAGCCAACATTCTTGTTTAGGACTTGTTGACTTATCCAGAGTTCTGTCCTTGATGTAGAAGTTCTTAATCCCATGAACCAATAAATTGTCTTTCTTTATATCCACGACCCACAAGAGTTTACATATAGCTTCCTTGTTGCATAGGTTGTAGTTTAACAAACCCACGCCTCCAAAATATTTGGGCCTACATAATGTTTCCTAAGCCATCAAAGCTCTTTTAGTGATCCGTCTCCATAAGAAAGTATGACAAATACTAGTGACCAATTAGACCACTTTCTTCGGTAGGAGGAACACTTAAGCCTAATACGTCTTCATCTTGAATATCACACTTTTGATCAGTTGAATTCGACCACCATAATATATAAACTTTGTTGTCAAAAATTTAATCGTTGTGGTCTTCTCTCCACTACTGGCATGCATTGCAATATAGTGATATTCCACGAGGACAAGGGAACTCAAGATATTTTAAAGAAATTTCTCCAAGTCAAGTGCATTTCATATAATGGTTGGTTTTTCAATTCTTCGGATACTTAAGTGATATATATTGAGCTTCTGTACAAATTGTCCTGCAACCCCAAAACGTCCAAAAATTGATAGAAAGTTTGTAGTGGTAGTAGTTGGAAAGAGGTTTTATCATCTCTATTGAATATTATAAGATCATCAGCAAAACAAATATTTATAAGATTAACTTTGATGTAGTTAGGATGGAAATTAAAATTTGGGTTCAATTGGAGTTGTTTCAGGAATCTGTAACGTATTCCATTGCTGATAAAAATAAGTAAGGGGACATGAGGTCACCTTGACTTTGACCATTAGTTCCTTGGAATTTTTCAGTGAGACTTCCATTCATCAATAAAGAGTAGTTTATAGTCGTAACACACTCCATTTAGAAATTAACAAATTTGATCGGGAAACCAAAACTCCAGCAATGCAATTTTAAATAAATTCCACTTGAGTGATTCATAGGCTTCCCTGATATCAATCTTAATAAGGCATCAAGCTGAGAATCCTTTGTCGTAATAACTTTTAACCAATTCATGTGCTACTATCACATTGTCGAGTATACTCCTACCAGAAATGAAGCCTGCATGAGATTCTCCAACCAATTTTCAACCACTTTCTTGAATCTTGTCGTTATTAATTTATAAATAATTTTAAGGTTGTTTAGGAACCAATAGGCCTATATTACTTGAAATAAATTGGATTTTTAACCTTTGGAATCATGGTTATTGTGGTATAGTTAATCATCAATAGACCAATTTAAACATTTTTCCAAATCCCTTGATATCTCTTTTACTAAGGTGAGTTGTTGATATATTGTCCAGTAGTAAACATCCTTTGCCACTTCTATATTTAGATAAGAAATATCTACAAAGTTGAATAACGATAGAGACCCAAAAACAATTAGGGATAAAAGAATTGTGATTTGTTTTATTAATTATAAAACAGTAGGATTTACAAGATATTTGTACAAGTTATTAGAGTCCTAATTATCTACTGCTTTCAAGCAAATGACCGTTATCCATATTGGGAAATTCCTAATTTTGTGTTGATAAATAAGGTATAGTCAACACCCTCCGTCAAACTAACTTTGTGTATCACAAAACATGAGTTTGGACAACAAATAATTGTGTCTATTTCTTGACATGGCATTTGTAAATAAATCATCAAACTTTAACCCAAAACATGAATCAAATATCAAGAAAAATTCAAGAATACAACCCACTATAATTCAAAAGAATTTAATCAAGAACTCAAAAGATTTAATTTCAAATCTTATACTTCACTGAATTGAATCATGATTGGCGCACGGGTGAACCAACCCAATGCAATGTGATCTCACAAACCTCGTAGAATTGAGTCCTTGGAGAATCCACCATACAAACTCGAACGTTCTTGTCTTAAGTTTTTTCTTGTTTCTCCTATTTTCTCTTTTCTCCAAGCCCTAGCATGAACATAGACTTTTCTAAACCGTCTAAAATCTTATTTGACCCCAATTAAACTCATAAAAATGAATCAAAATAATTGGGTAAGGAAAATACTTAAATACCCTTTAAAAATCCCGATTAGACTTTAATTATTTGAATAGCCCAACTTCAAATGGGCATATCTTACTCATACGAACTCGAAATTGCACAAACTCGGTGGTGTTGGAAAAATTATTCCAAGATATTTCCTACGATATTTTGAAACTCATCTAAATCATCCTGAGCTAGGATTTATTGTCATTTGAAGTTAACCAAAAACACAATTTAACATACTTCACAAATTTTCAGATTTCTATATAATTTCCAAAAAAGGTTATTTCTATTTCATAACTTCTTCCTAGTTATTTCAATTTACAAGATGTTACAGTATCTATCCCTTTAGAACATTCATCCCCGAATTAGATTACTCGTATTAGGCTAAGTGTATAAAATAAATAATTCAGTTCAAACACCCAAAAAAAAAATCTAACACATCAAGTATACAAATTATAGAGTACTAAAAGAGAATTATTACCTTGATCTGGAACTTCTATGGTTTCCAACAGATATGGATATCTCTGCTTCATATGTTCCTCTGCTTCCTAAGTAGCTTCCTCAACAAACTGATTACTAAAAAAACTTTGACTGATGCTACTTCCTTAGTCTTCAACTTGAAAACTTCGCGATCTAGAATTTGGACAAGAATCTCCTCATAAGATAAATTATCATTGATCCAATATCTTCAGTTGGTTTGATTAATGAACAATCGCCCATGAACTTCTTCAACATGGAGATGTGAAATACCGGATGAACTGCGGCTAACTCTTGTGGTAGATCCAACTCATAAGATACATTACCTACCATTTTTGATATTATGTAAGGGCCGATATACCGTGTACTAAGCTTCTCCTTCTTAAAAAATCTTACAACACCTTTCATGGGCGAAAATTTCAAGTATACCCAATCATTTGCTTAAAATTATAATTCCATTATTCTAACATAGTTGTAGGATTTGTTATGACTCTATGAAATTTTCAACCTCTCTTGAATCACTTTAACCATATCCATAGCTTGATGATCTAAATGTGACCCTATCAACCCTGCTTTACCAACTTCAAAACATCTAATATGAGATCTATATCTTCTTCCATAAAGAGCTTCATAAGGAGTTATTTGTATGCTAGAGTGGTAAGTATTGTTGTAAGAAAATTCAATAAGATGTAAGTGATCATTCCAATTACCTTTGAAATAAATCACACAAGCCATCAACATATCCTATAAGGTATTAATAGTGCGGTCTTCTTGACCATTTTTATAAGGATGAAAGGAAGTACTTAAGTTAAATTTTGAACCGAAACCTTTTTGGAATAATTTCCAAAATTGTGTAGTAAATTGTAAATATCTGTCTGAAATAATGTTGACAAAAATAGCAAAAAGTGAGTTGATTTTGTCATTCTATCAAGAATCACCCAAATAGAATCACGTTGCTTGCTAGGCCTTGGTAAACCTAGGATGAAATCCATATTAATCATCTCCCACTTTTATTTTGGAAGTTCTATATTTTAGGCCATACCACCGGGCTTTTGGTGCACTACTTTAACTTGTTGGCAGTTCGGACCCTTAGACACAAATTCTGAAATGCTCTTCATACTACTCCACCAGTAGACTTCTTTAAAATTGTGATACATCTTTCTGGAACCCGGATTATTGGAATATCTAGATCTATGAGCTTCCTTTATGCAGCACTATTTGAGTTCATCCACTCTTGGTACACACAATCTAACTTGATACCTCAATACACCATCTCTCCCTTGTTCAAAGTCCATTACTTTTTTATTATGAACATTTGCCTTTAATTCAAGCAAAATTGGGTCTTTATCCTACTTCTCTTTTACTTCTTATACTAATGAAGATCTAGCCTCATTCATCACCACTACTATCCTTTTGTGAAATCCGATAAGCGAACTCCAAAGTGTGAAAGTTTGTGCACATCCTTTGCTAGTTCTTTCTTATCTTTCTCAAAGTGGTGGTACTACCCATAAACAACATGCTAAAGCCATCAGAAACAAAATTAGCCTTACATGGTGGTAAAGGATACTCATGTCTTAATCCTTAAGTAATTCTTACCACCTCCTTTCTCTGAGATTGAACAACTTTTGAGTTAATACATACTGAAGACCTATGATAGTGAATAAATCTACATGAATACTATACAAATAATGACGCCATATCTTCAAAGCAAATCCTACCATAGCCAACTCTAAGTCATGGGTTGGAGGTAAAGAAAAACGTTTCATATGAGGAAGTTCTAGTTGAGATTTTAGAGCAGCAGGTTTAGAACTTGAGAAACAAGAAGTTGCCTCCGTGAAAGTGCTATAAAGAAAATCATATAGTGGCGGGTGCTACTTGGAGGCCGAGGCCGATATGATGACCCGATATCGATATCATTTTCCTTCTACACTGACTCTAGCTTGAGGTAATGAGATCCTCTTGGCTTGTCCTATGTTTTGGAGTCATGTGTTTTATGTGTTTCCATGATTTCCTTATGTTATGCATGTTCATGAAAAACTTGTGTTTTGATGAAAATGAGTTTGCATGATTGATTATCATCATTTTATTGTGAATTGATTATAAGTTGCATATAGACTCTAGGAGATAATATGATGGACATGTTTTTCGCTATTCCTTTGAGTATGAGTGGCATATAGGCTCCAAGTAATTATGTTGAGCATGCTTTTATCTTGGAGAAGGAAGTTCCTTCTTAAAGATGAGGAATTTGAAAATTTCATACTTTACTTATGGTACATTGAGTATGTTTATCTTGGAGTTAACGTTTCCTCATTGGTTGTGTGCATTTTTATGACTTGCATGCATGCTGGGTTGCTAAACTTGAGTCATTTCCGTTAGAAAGGCCTAGCATCTCACCGAGGACGAATTTTCCAAAGGGGGAGATAATGAAACACCTCAGAATCTAGTAGACTAAACTAGGGCTAAGTGAGACTTCACCAAGAACTACCTCACCTCACACGACCACCATGAAGATTGTTAGTGAGGACCAGGAATGATAGTGAGGTTTGTGGAGGGATAAGCAATAGCTAGGCTACACTGCCCCAAACAAGGACCGTCTCTAAGATCCACTTGACGGCTCGTGAAGGACACCACAGTCGTCAGAAGGGTCATAATCCTAAGATAGTCATTGGGGGATAAAGGGGTGGCACTGTAGCCACTCGTCCAAGAACCAACGAGAGCATCTCGGCTCGTGGTAGGGACCATGAGTCTTGGAGCCTCACATGGTGAAGTGGTAGTGACTATAAGTTAAGGATTAATTAATCTTTCTTATTTTAATTAGATCAAAGACATGTCATTTTGCCTAAGTCTATGACTCTTAAATAAGTTATTTTAACCCCAAAACTCATATGTTCAAGACATTATTTCCAAAACCAAAAACAAATCCCCAAAAGTTCATACTCTCAAAATAATTCTCTCTAGAATATTGAAAAAGAAGAAGATGATGATTCAATATAGGGTTCAAGAACAAGTTTCCATACTTCAATTTCTTTGGGCTTTGCTAGTAAGTTATGATAGTTTTCATCCATGGAGTTCTCAAATTCTCAAATATCAAAAGGTAGAAATTCTCAATTTGTTAGGGTTTTCTTTAATTATCATGGGTGCTCGTCAAAGTTTATTTAAATGATTGAATTATGTTAAATTTAAGTATGAATTGATGAATTACTATGATTTTATGATTATATCCCCATAAAACAATTTAAACACCCATGTTTTCAAGTTATGAATCATCTGATGTTAGATTTTTAATGTAAAAGGAGATTTTTATTCAATTAAGCATATATTGCTATCTCTACATGAAAGTTATGATGAAATCCATATCTAACCTACGTTTTCTAAGTATTTATGATTGAAACTGGGCTTTGATCCTCAGGAGGTAAATTATGGACTATTGCATGTTCTTATGAATTCTATGCCATTGTTTTAAGGGTATTTGAGAGTAAAGTACCAATGATGATATTGTTATTGTGTTATTCAAAGGATATTCTCATAAACACAAATTAGCATTACTTTAAAGGTTTCCTCACATAATAAGGGTTCTTAGGTTGAAAGGGTTTCTCACCTAATTGAATCAGAGGCTAAAAACTATTATCAATACATCATGGATGGTGAAGGTTTTCTCACGCATGGTATAAGGATCTAGTCAATAATAAGGTAAGTCAAGAGTTAATAAATATTCTGTGGGTTTTATAATTAATATCGAGTGGATATTGATGTAACATTAAAGCTCCCATGAAGTAAAGTTTGGGTTTCCCAAACCAGTCTCTTGAGATGAAGCTCTTTCAAGTAGAGGACATGTTTCTATTAGCAATCTCCTTATCCCGTAGCTATGTGCCCCATAGATCTATTATCTACAGAATCCACTTATGCTAGAAGTCCATGGTTCTACTTGGGCAAGTAGGACAACCCTTTTGGGTATAGGATACACCACGGTATCCTGTTATAGCTCACATTGTCTCTGTGTCTGTCACGACCCAAATCTAGTCGTGAGTGGCACCCACACTTAACCTACTAGGAGGGCAAACCAAACATTCAACCCCAACATATATTAATCATTCACCTTACAAAGTACTAATCATAATGTAGAAGATTAAATCTCATTAGTGTAAGAAACACAAATCCATTATAATATATTATATGTCATTCCCAAAACATGAAAGTCATCACATTGAGAAAATCTAATTTTCAAATACTAAGTCTAAGAGTATTAAAGACACAAAAATAATTAAATAAAATGGTTTATGTCTGAAAACTAAGGACATCATGTGATGACCGAGAGAGTCCAACACGATCTTGAATGAGTATCTCATACTGGAACCTGATATACTTGAGACTGGTTAGAGCTGAAGGCGAGTCTAAGTCACGGGTACACTCACTGCACTCCATAAAAGGAAAACACAAGTAGGGCTCAATACGGGGCAACATGTAGTGAGTAGGTATCGTCGGCCAACCCAAAAAAGAAACTAATATACAATGAATAATATTATGAAATCCACTATGAAACTTAAACGGTAGCTAGCAACAAAAAACATGAACAAGTGACAACGGAAGCCAGTATACAATCACTCACAATATCCTAGACACATATGGGGACTCATGCCTCCACACCACGCTCATTTGGGAAGTGGGTTCTTTGAGATTGAGTATGTTAAGTTAATTCAATAAGTTTTTTCTATAATGTTACTATGTCGGAACGTAACACTCTGATCTAGTTATACTATGTCAGAACATGATACTCCGATCCAATAATACCGTGTCAGAACGTGACACTCCGATCAAAGAATACCATGCCGGAATGTGACACTCCGATACAATAATACCGTGTCATAACGTGTCATAACGTGTCACTCCGATCCAATAATATCATTAATTTATTAATTATTATCACCACTTTCAATTCATTAACATATTTAATCAAGCCTTCTTTATTCAAGGCATCACTTCGATAGAGAGGGTTCAAGATCATAAATTCAACGGTCTCAGAATTTTAGACCGACCCCAAATCACACAACCGATCTATACAACCACACAATCAAGTACATAGGAAACTTTACAATATCACTCAATACATATCAATCGCTATTGAGAGTCTATCTATTAAATAGAAATAGACATAACCTACCTCCACCGAAGAACCGAAGTCAAGCAAGTTACTTCTTCAATACTTTTCCCTTTCTCAATGTCTTCGAACACTTTCAATCTATGCAATTTGTGTAATTTGTAAGTTAACGAGTCTATAGATACTCATATTTCTCTATGTATAGACTAGACCTAAAAATCATCAAACACAAATCTATACTCAAGTTCCTAATCTTGAGGTCCATTAACATGTCAAGTCTCTTGTTTCTTATATTCAATCCTAAGGTTAAGTCTTTATTTCTCTTAGTAATATACTACACTTAATATTTAATTACCAATCTCAATTTGTTTAAGCTTAGATTAAGTTGTGATGATCAAAAGAATAAAACTTAAAACAGAGTATAGGTTTCAAACTAATGCATACCGAAATATCAATTCGTTGTCCAACCATTAACTATTCTAGCACATCACAATTCTCTACTCATCATGACAGTATTATTAATTAATCATTGTACCTTACTTTTCTCAAGACAAGAAACCTGCAACCAATTTTTTTCCTTTTTTTAAATTAACAATCATATATTTATATAAAGAGAACCCTAGGCTCGCCTACGTGGCACAATCATAAACCAGCATTCCCTTTTAAATTTATTTATTTCCCAAAACTAGCCCTCCCTTTTCATGATAAGTTGCGACTTTTATAAAAATGATATTTTAGAAAAGTTGTGACTTTTATAAAAATGTGTGACTTTAATGAAGAGTTGCGACTTTTATGAATAATATTGACTTTTATGGTATGTTGTGACGTTTCTGAAGGATTCAAACTTTTCCAAAGAGTTATGACCTTTCGGATAAGGCACAATAAATATTTGTTCGCACTATCTTATATTGTCTATACGTACAAGAGTTTTGTGCAACTATAATTTTTAGGGTTTTTTCCCGCTATAGGGTTGTCAAATTCAAATACATTAAGTTTTTCTAAAGTTAGTTTCATTCTTGAAAGTTTTCATGGAGCATAATCTTAACTATAAGTCAAGTGATTGATGAATTTTGGCAATTTTCCCCCTATTTTGGTGACATTTTTTTAACTCTGTTAAGTTTAAGCAAGGATGACTGAAAATTGATCTTCTCTTTTATCACTTTCTAAAGGTTTCTTCATATAAACAAAGAAAATTTATTTCAATTGCAATGCAATACGCTGCTGAAATGATTGATGGTTGAATTCATGACATTTGATTCTTTAGTAAACAAATAGTTTATTTCTTCCATTATTGTTTGTATGTTTTTTTTTTTTTTTTTGAATTCATATACATTAATTAAGCTTCTTATAAAGTGCGTTTCATTTCTCAAAGTTTTCTTCCTGCTATTTCATTAAGCTTATTTTTTTACTATAAATCATAGTGATTGATGTATCTATTTCAACTTCTTTTTGCAATTTTGGTGACTTTTTTTTAATTATGTTTAAAAGACCAGTGAGGATGATTGAAAATTTATATTTTTTGGGAAAATTTCTTGTGGGTTGTGCTATATTTGATAGCACCAAACAACAAATATTTGATAAATAATGCGTAGCAAATGATGAAGTTTGTTAAAAGAACCAAAATGATTTCTCTCTTTCTTGCCACAATTAGTATATTATTCTGATTGTTTTTTTCTTGGGTACAAACATTTTGTATGCCATTGCACTATTCCTAGAAAATTTATGTAGAGACAATTAGTCCATATCTTTTATTGTAAGTTAACTAATTTTTCATATTTCTTGTTCTCTTCTTTTTGGGCATAGAAGAGATCAAGTTTTTTGAAACTAACAAATTTCAAAAATACACTATAAAAAATATTAGTTATCGGTAATAAGTATGCACGTCCACAGAGAGTACTATAGCACGTCCACAGAGAGTACTATAGCCTTTACCGACATTAATAAACTGCCATTTGATTCAATGATGCTATAGACTTCATGGACATTTACACAGAGTACCAATTTCCTGTGAGAATACATATTTAAGCTATTAATTATCGTTGAAGATCATTTTTCTGTAGTGATAACTCATTCCCCTTTGATAAAGTTTTTAATTTTTTTTTTTATAAAGAAGTAACAACTCTTTCTTTTGGTATCTTTCAATTAATTTTGTGAACCTTAAATTTGAAAACAACCTGAAAGACTATCTTTTTTGAAAAATATATTTAGTAACATGTCTTTTTCTTCTTGATTGCTAGGAAAGTAATGTCGTCTTTATTATATTTTTTGATATTTGTGAGTTCAAGAGCTCACAAAATTATGTTGTGAGATTTTAATATTTTATATGTCAAAATATTTGTTTAGTACATCCCGTTGTGCACATTCAGATGCCACCTACTGCTTGGTTGATAATTCATTAACTTTCTGCAAATCCATATTATAATCATAACAAGAAATTTGAGTGATTCTACTATCTTAGTCCTCAACCTGCAAACATGGCGGTCTAGAATCTGGACAAGAATCTCCTCATAAGATAAGTTACCATTGATCCCAATATCTTCAATTTTTATGATTAATGAAGGATCGCCCATGAACTTCTTCAACATGGATATGTGAAATGCCGCATGAACTGCGGATAACTCTATTGGTAGGTCCAACTCATAAGATACATTACCTAGTTTTTTAAGGATCGATATATCGAGGACTAAGCTTCTCCTTCTTACAAAATACCATAGCACCTTTCATGGGTGAAACTTTCAAATATACCCAATCATCTGCTTCAAACTCTAAATCCATTCTTCTTACATATGTGTAGGGTTGGACTCCTTGTCGTTTTCAACCTCTCTTGAATCACTTTCAGCATCTCCATAGCTTGATGATCTAATGTGGTCCTATCAACCCTGCTTGACCAACTTCAAACCATCTAATATGCGATATGTATCTTCTCCCATAAAGAGCTTCATAATAATCCATTTGTATACTAGAGTGGTAACTATTATTGCAAGCAAATTCAATAAGAGGTAGGTGATCATCACAATAACGTTTGAAATAAATCACACAAGCCATCGACGTATACTCTAAGTTATGAATAGTGTGATCTACTTGACCATTTGTCTAAGAATGAAAGGCAGTACATAAGTTAACCTTTGAACCCGAGCCTTTTTGGAATAACTTCCAAAATTGTGTAGTAAATTGCTCATCTCTGTCTGAAATAATGGTGAGAAAAACCGCATGAAGTCTAACCACTTCTTGAAGATACAACTTGGCATAGTCCTCTGGTGAATGAGTAGTCTTTACCGGCAAAAAGTGGGTTAATTTTGTCATTCTATCAAGAATCACCCAAATTGAATCATGTTGCCTACGAGACCTTGGTAAAGCTAGGATAAAATCAAGATTAATCATCTTCCACTTCCATTCCGGAAGTTCTATATTCTAGGCCATACTACCAGGCCATTGGTCCTCTACTTTAACTTGTTGGAAATTCGAACACTTAGACACAAATTCTAAAATGCCCTTCATACTACTCAGCCAATACTTCTATCAAATCGTGATACATCTTTGTAGGACCCGGATGAATGAAATATCTGGAGCTATGAACTTCCTTTATGATGAAGTCTTTTAGTTCAGCACTCTTGCTACACATAATCTAACTTGATACCTTAATACGCTATCTCTCCCTTGTTAAAAAGCCATTACTTTTTGCTTATGAATATTTGTCTTTAATTCCTAAAAAATTAGTTCTTGATCCTACTTCTCTTTTACTTTTGACATTAATGAAGATCTAGCCCCATTCATCACCACTCCTCTTCTATCTGTGGAATCCAATAAATGAACTCCAAAGCGTTCAAGTCTGTGCACAACCTTTGCTAGTTCTTTCTTATCTATCTCAAAGTAGGCGGTACTAGCCATAGACAACCCGCTCAAGGCATCAGAAACAATATTAGCCTTACCTAGGTGGTATAGAATACTCATGTCATAATCCTTGAGTAATTCTAACCACCTCATTTGTCTGAGATTGAGCTCTTTCAGAGTAAATACATACCGAAGACTTATGATCAATGAATACATCTACATGAACACTATACAAATAATGATGTCATATCTTCGAAGCAAATACTATGACAACCAGCTCTAAGATATGAGTTGAAGGTGAAGAAAAACCTATCACGTGAGGAAGTTCTAGTTGAGATTTTTGAGAGACAAGTTTAGAAGTTGAGAAATAAGAAGTTGCGTGTGCCAAAGTGCTATGGAGGAAATCATATCGTGCAGGGTGCTACTTTGAGGCCAAGGCCGATATGATATCCCAATATCCATACTTTTTCCTTCTGCTCTGACTCTAGCTTGAGGTAATGAGTTCATCTTGGCTTGTCCTATGTTTTAGAGTCATGTGTTTTATGTGTTTCCATGATTTCCTTATGTTATGCATGTTCATGCAACATTTGTGTTTTGAAGAAAATGAGTTTACATGATTGATTATCCTCATCATGTTGTGCATTGAGTGTGAGTTCCCTATAGACTCCAGGAGATGATATGATGAACATGCTTTAGCTATGATTTTGAGTGTGAGTTCCCTATAGAGTCCAGGAGATGATATAATTGTGTTGAGCATACTTTTAGCTTGGAGAAGGAAGCCCCTCCTTGAAGATAAGGAATTTTAAAATTTCATACATTTTGGTTTGTTAGGTGTTGCTCCTACTTTCATTATGGTACATTGAGTATGTTTAGCTTGGAGTTAATGTTTCCTCCTCGGTTGTGTGAATTTTTATATGTTGCATGCATGAAGGGTTGCTAGTCTTGAGTTGTTTCCATTAGAAAGGTCTAGAATCTTACCCGAGGACACGTTTCACAAGAGGGAGATAATGAAACACCTCAGAATCTAGAAGGCTAAACTAGATCTAATTGAGAGGGCAACATCCAAAAAGGGAGGAAGTTTGGGAAGACTTCACCAAGCACTACCTCACCTCACACGACCACTATGAAGATTCGTGGTAAGGACCATGATTCATGGAGAGGTTCGTGGAGGTCTAGGCAGTAGCTAGGATACACTGCACCGAACAAGAACCCTTCCTAAAGATGGCTCGTGAAGACTACCACGACTATGGGAAGGGTCATGATCCTAAGCTAGTCGTAAGGGGAGAGAGGGGTTGAACCGTATCCACTCGTCCAAGAACCTAAGGGAGAACCCCGGCTCATGGTAGGGACTACGATTCTTGCAACCTCACATGGTCATGTGGTAGTGTACTGTAAGTTAAGGGTTAATTGATCTTTTCTTGTTTTAAGTCATTGTCATCAGTTTCGTAGCTAATTGTTTAATTTTTTGGATTTCTAAGCTTTGCTGAGTTCTAATCCTCCGAGGACAAAGTTTCATTGTATTAAGTTTATTTCATGTATTTTTCTTTGGGACATGACGTATGGGCTAGGCTCAATTTTATTCTATTAGATTAGATGGTTATGATGAGACAAGATCTCTAGAATTCTGTTTTTCATTAATAAAATGTTTGGACTTTGAAATCTTGTTTCATTCTTATTGTTCTATTTCTCATGTAATGAGAGCTAAATTTCTTGTATGGAATTCTTTGGGGTTCTATGCGTCATGTTACATCTAGGGGGTACCCCTTGGTCTTGACACTTATGCATGTAGAAATTTTGTGAATTATTAGGGTAAAATGTGAAATGAACATCCCCAAAAACTAGTATTTGATATGCACCAACTTGTTAGAAGACCCTTAGTCTTTTTCTGAATATTTATATGTTTCAAAAGTTTTGTAAACAAGAATATATATTTCTGAATACGTTAATTATTTCCAATAGAGTTATGTGTTGAAAAAACTTCTTGACATAACAAAGGGAGAACAACAAAATGAAAAAAATTTAACCAATGAACATATGTGGTGATACTATTAAAAATTGTTGGATTACAAAAATCATATATTTATATAAAAGAAAACCTTAGGCTAGCCTATGTGGCGCAACCACAAGCAAGAACTTCATTTTAAATTTATATATTTCCAAAACTAGCCCTTCCTCTTTCATGAAAAGATGTGACTTTTATGAAAAGTTGCGACTTGAATGAAGAGTTGTGACTCTTATCAAAAGTTGTAACTTTTATGAAAAGTTGTAAGTTCTTTCAAAAGTTGCGACTTTGATGAAAAGTTGCGACTTTAATGAAGAGTTGCGACTTTATGAAAAGTTGCGACTTTTACCAAAGGTTGTGAACTTTCCGAAGGGTTGCAACTTTTCCAAATAGTTGTAACCTTTCTGATACGGCACAATAAACATTTATTCACACTACCATTTGTTGTCTATAAATAGAGGGATTCCCTCTCATTTTAAAACAACAAAAATTTTGATCTACTTCTTCTACTTCCGCAAAATTAATTTTTCGTGTGCTTTGCTCCTGTTGAATGACTTAATGTCACCAGTGTTTTTTCTATCGATAAGTTGGTGGATAAAATATTTCCATCCTGAGAGGATGTAATTATTTAAACCTCTTGTATTGGAGGGAAATGGCTTACTTAAGGGGGACATTATGCATTCACTAGACTCGATTTTTTCCTTTCTATTTTATTTTATTTTAATGTATCCTGGTATATTTTTTTTACAATCATTAATTTATGCATATGATATTAATAGTTGTTTTTAAGTACATGTTTTAAACTTTTTTGTTTATGTTTCTGCAATGTTTTTGTCTCCGGTTATTTTGAACATATACATATATAGTACATATATTCATTGTACATAAAACAATTATTGTACCCAGTTCCAAGAATTCATGTTTTGATATTCTATATGAAATTCTATAACTTAAAGTACTATATAAAAGCTTATATATTATCTATTTTTACATAGCTATGAAATTTCTCACTTATCAATTGAAGAAATTCGTTATGCAATTTCAAAAGTTATAAATTCTTTCATGTTCAAGTATATTTTTTTTTATATGTTAGCAAAATTTTGAATTTTCTCCTAAGACATATATCACAATTGTATAATCTATGCAACTTAAATGTTTCTATTTATTACGAAATGCCTTTGTATATATATTCTTATTTTCTTCTTTATTTTCCTTTTAATATTGATTAAAGAACCAATGATTTAATATTTCGTGAATAATTTACTCATTGGAGGTTCTTCGGTTATGTGGTAATGACAAATAATCAAATTTATGTTGGAGTATTGTTAATATTTTTTGAAGAACCTATTTTGCCATTATTTTAATGTATGGATATGAGTAAAAAAAAATTTGTAAGTTCAATGCAATAATTATTTATGACCGCGCGAAGTGCGGAAAAATTACCTAGTTAATTATAAATAATCAAATTAACCCAGAAGATATGGAATTTTTTTAACTTACTAAATAAAATAATAATAATTTATCTTTTACTTCACCTTATTATTTCAAAATATTTATTTTATAGGTCTTCTTGATAATTTTCTTTAATGTTAAAATTCATACTCAATTTTAGATGTATGGTTTATTCATCCTGAAAAGCTGAGAGTGAAAATTTATTCAATACATAAATCAATTTATTTAACTTTTTAAGTGCAAAAGGTTTTCTTGGAAAATCGTGCAAACAAAAACATTTTGGTAACAACAACAATAAAAAAATGAATAATTAAATAAATCACAAGCTAGTAAATATGTAAATTTTCATAAATTTAATAAGTGACTGAAATAACAAATTTTGAAAAATAATTCATCGAACACGACATACATACGACTCTTATTATAATTACAAAATAAAACTGATGTAGAGAATCCTATGACAAACTTAAACATACAAAACCTAAAAGACACAAATTTTGTAGGGGACAACATGAAAACATAAAACAATACCAAAAAGAAGAGACATATACTAGTCCAAAGACTTTATTTGTTATTGGAGGGGTTGGAATCTTGATCATTAGCATTGTTTAGTGAAAGGTCATCCAACAAAGTGACAAAATCATCATCATTCAAGTTGAGTAAATCAATAAATGATGGACTTTGTGGGATGTCAGTAGAGTTCTGATAGTTATTCATTTGAATTGATGCACCCATTGTGGGGATCTCAGCTAAAGGATCTATTTGTGGTGTCATAGGAGTAAATGGAGGATCTATAATTGGGGAAGACATCATAGATGTCATTGTTATTGAAGGAGTGGATTGAGGGACATTTGATGTAGACCCCTCGTCACCACCATTCTTTTTCATTGTTTCACGTATTAATAGAAGGTTCTTCTTAATAACGTAACTTAGATCGTTGAGATAGAAAAGATTCATGTCAATGGAAATAATTTTTCCATTCAAAACTTCATGCATCTCATTTGTAATTTCCTTGATCCTATTTTCCTTTCTTATCTTTAGTAGTTATTTTTGCAACTTCTTGATTCTTTTCTTGGTGAATTCTTCCTTTGTCACCATATTTTTTTATCTCTCCAATGCTTCCAATTCTTTAAACTTTTGAAAAGTGTTGATTGCTGCAACAAGATTGGGAAACACCTTAGGTTCATTACTATAAGGACTATATATGATGAGAGCCATTTCAATGTCACAAAGAGTGCTGAGTTCTTCTGCCTTTGTCAACAACCCTATGTGTCTTTTCTTGTATGAGACTTTTCTTTCCGTTTCATTTTCAATCAAAGCTAATATTACTTTTTTTCTAGGCATGGCTAAAGAAGAGGTATATGCGGATATATGTGTTTGTTAAAGAACGTCTTTGTTGTTGTTCTTGTATTTATAGTTGTCTTTGCCTAAGATTGACCCTTATATATATATAAATGAAAATTTTGAATTCTATAATGTTTGGGTAGTTTGAATTATAGAATTTCTTAATATAAACACTTATTGTTTTGGAATAAATTTAAATGAGAGTATATTATCTTGAACTTTATGTTGTTTTTGGATCAGGTCTAATACTAGCCAAATATTTTGAGTCAATATTTTCATATAAGGAAAAGAATTAGTGTTGTTGAAGTTTGAATAAGTAGTATCCACAATACATGGTCATAAGTTTATAGAAAATAGGTTTCTTATAGAATTACATTACTATTTTATCCAATTTTGGAAGAGATTATATTTAGTATAAATTTTATACTACTTTCAAATATTTCAAAAACTAAATCCTACCTAATTTTGTTTTTATTAATATATGATATACAACAACCTATTACTTGAAGCTAAGTGAAATATTTTCCTAAATTAGTTTGAAGGTAAATCAATATTCTGTTATTGTATTAATATTAATCAAAATAATGTGTTTACACATAATTGAAAATAAAAAGATAAATTTTATTATTTTAAAGAAATGATTTGTCATGATCCGAGTTATCAAATCATGATGCCCCAATTATAATAATCCACTAGTAGTGAAGCTAACAATACCATGGAATGATAAGTAATGATTTTAAGTGCAACAACCCGTTAAGTGTACTTGTTCTATTTATGCGACAATTATAAATTTCCTTGCGGTATAATTATGAACTCTGTTTCCTATGCGACTAGTGACAATAGAATAGGTTTAAAGTGAACTGCCCATATATTTTTATGGAACACAATTAAGTTGACGTCGATGAAAGTATTTAAACTTGAAATCATAAGGTGGTAGTTGAGTCTAGAGTTGAAATGGACATAGTGTATATAAGTTTTAAGTTAAGTTAAAGGTATTCTTGCCTATAAATGCAATAAAATATTGAGGTGCTTGCTTGACTTCACTAAGCTAGTTGGTGACAAGTAGGTGTCACCTACATTGACTTATTGACATGCTAAAGGACCAAGCAGGGGTATCACCTACTAAGACTCATTTGACCATGTTATTGGGCCAAGTACACTACGTATATCTGACCCAAGTTGAATAAAAATATAATGGAAAAATAGACAGCGAAGGCCCAATCTTTTCAATCCCACAAGAAATAATTTGAATGGACAAGTAGGTGCATCACCTAATTAAATGTGTTGGCTGCAAATGAAGTATAAGAAAGGTGGCAAAAGATAAACCTATTAAGGTCAAAAATCTTATATAAATATCTCATTTTTCTCTTATCCAAATTTTAAGCTCTCAAATTCATATATTTCTCTCTTTCTCTTAAGATGAAGCAACCACCCAATTTTCCCATTAAGGGTTCTAACTATTTTCACCTAGTTTCTTCCAAAGCAGCCACTAGATCACCTTCGCTCCTCCATTGTTTCAAGTATATTAGACAGTTCTTCAAAGGGAGTGAACTAGAGGTAGCTATATGTGTTGGAAGCCGAGGTTCTGTCACTCTCTTCCAAAGAATAAGAGAAGGTTACAAAAACACTAATTGAAGGAGAATAACAGATATAGATAGCCAAGGTAACGGCGTTGCCAAAACCTTTAATTATTTGTTTACTTGAGAATTCCTGACTTACTTGTTTATTACAACTCATGGGATGGTAATTTAAAACCACAAAACTTCATGTCTTTTGATTATTTTTTAGTGTTGAAGACTGTTATTGTATTGATTTGTTTATGGGAAGTCATAGAGGTACTTAGAGAATGATTGCGGAAAGTTTTAAGGTCAGATTTATAAGCTATGGTGATGCACCATTAAATTAATGTTTTGGTAAAGTCACTGCACATTTCATGGAAATGTTGTTTCGTAAATAACTATAACTGACAGAATTTGTGCAAGGAAACAATCAATTAGAAAGATTAAGGTCTGGGTACTGTTTTGATGAGATAAAATATCCCGAGTTGGTTGGTAAGTTGATAATATTAGCCTTAATGATTGGTTGTTGTAGATGAAGACAATGACGTCAAATGACAGGTTGACACTTTGTAAGCTATACGAATTGGAAATTGAGGCATGTAAGACTATTCAATTTCCTTTTTCTTTGGCATTAACCCAACACTTGCATTACAAAAAGTAAGCTTTCTAAGTGTCCTTTGTAGTGATTGATCCATACTTGCAGTTCCTACTCCCTAGAGCATAGAAGTGAGTACTCTAATATGAGTTTGTTACTACATGTACATGCTTACTTTACCAAGCATGTGTTTCATCTTGTTTCGTCGTCAAAGTACCCCTTACACGGATTTCCCTTATATAAATCAAAATGATCTTATATTACACGTCATACAATCTGCCAATATAATGCCAACTTGCTTCAATTGTTTATAGATATGTCATCTTGTCACATGTTCATATATTTCTTTTCTTGGTTATTACTCCCATTGTGTTAGACTATAATGTTACCTCACAGGATCACTACTTGCTCTATTGTACATCTATCTGTATTTACTTGGAATATGTATCCGTCCTTAAGTCGAATCTGTCCACGTTCTCCATTGGTTCAACTTTCATGTATAACTTGTATTTGATATTAGTTAGTGAGTATTTCGTTACCATATAGAGTTCAAAACTCTTGGATAAATGTTAAATGTCTTCACTTGATATGTGCTTCAATATGAGATGTCAAAATGCTTACTGAGTCATATAAGCTTCTAAGTATTACATGTTCATGTCACATTTGCTTCCCATGTTATTGTTATTGTCGTAAGTCAATATTCATATGTCTTTTACTACTAGTACATAGTTCCAAATCTAAACAAGGATTATGACCAAAAAATAACAAGCACAAACTAGTTATGAAGATCAAAAGAACAATCACAAACGAGTTATGAACATCAAAAGAACAATCTCAAAAGAGTTATGAACATCAAAAAAACAATCTCAAATATTAAAAAATCTAAGTGAAGCAATCTGTATAATTATGAGTTGCTGATCAGGGGAGAAATCCTAGCATGGGCGGATCCCAATTTGTGGAAATATAAGTACATCATCCTAAGGGTAAAAATTCCTAGAATGGGTCATCCTCTTTTGCCGCTGATTGGCTAGTCATTTGTATCATATGTCTTATACGATTATAAAGTACAGAAAAGTAAAGAAAAGAATGTAACATGCACGATTCCACAAGTACAAGCAAAGGTGGTCTCTAGCCCTTATATATTGGTATTTGGTTTACCTTAGCTCTAATTTTACATATGGTTGACGTTGCATTTCATGCTCCAGGTACATGTATTCAACTAGTAGATCTCCCCAATAGAAGCACCTTAAAGGCGATGATTATTGGTGAGCTCCAGGTTGATTCTGGGCTTTGCCGAGTCTTTATTATGTGTATTTCATAGTGGTACAATCAGGAATCCCAGTAGAGGCTTTGTAGACATTGTAGAGCAATCATTGGTGTTCATAGTTTCACTTGTCACATGTATCTGCTCAGCTAGTCAACATGTGTTGTATAAGAAGTTTCTCATTAGTAAATACATCTACATAGTAGTAGTTTACCTCATCATCATAGGTCACTCGTAAGAATGTATTCATATAGTACTTGTCCGTCTCACCTAGGGTTGGGGGTGACAAAAGTTGTATTAGAGCAGTCCGTCCTATAGAGCCTACAAAGTCGTGTCTAGTACAGCCTTACTTATGAATTTGTTGCGCGCCACATTTATAATTAAGGGGCTACTTGTACATTTAGGAAATGTTACATTCCTTCATAATAAAGATCGTGCGATAGAGCGAAGTTAAGAAATAAATTTCCACTTGCACCTGACCATGCTATTGATATTATGCTTACGATGGTTAAGGTTAACAGTAGCTAAAATGTCAACATGCAACCTACAAAAAAGGATCTGAAGTTATAAAAATTTAGACTACATTGAGCTCTTTTTATTCGATCGTCCCACTCCACAAGGTATGTAAA
The DNA here is from genome assembly GCA_016801875.1 of Solanum sitiens. Lineage (NCBI taxonomy): Eukaryota > Viridiplantae > Streptophyta > Magnoliopsida > Solanales > Solanaceae > Solanum > Solanum sitiens. The sequence goes on from JABWTJ010000213.1 coordinate 1,193,654, forward strand.
GGTAATATGTTATATGAATTTTAAGTTGCATTTTAACATTTGTATCATGTTTGTTCAATTGTGAAAGATATAATATGGTAATCCTTATGCTTAAAATTGATGGTCTACCTAGTTACATATATGAACTGTAGCATTTCTAAGAACATCTTCTTAGGAGGATGTATCCAACTCTTGAGTTCTATATTTCCTCCATATATGTAGGATCTATTTTTATAGAAGAGAATTGCTCTTAGTCTGTGATATACATAGAATTTTAAGCATTACACATGTTCTCGAAATTGATGTTGTTGAACCAGTTTTTTTAGTCGGAAGAAGTCAGTGGAACAATCTAATAGGTTGATGTATCATTGAAAAAGTGTTCGAGATACCCCTAGTTAGATACAAGTACAACATTCTCACTATATACCATCCCGAATATTTTAATATTTGGCTTTTATATGGTGTGTGCCAACAACCCCGAATAAGCATTAATAACATTTGTATTCTTTTCATGGTTAAAAACTTAGAGACAAGTATGCCAATTTATGCAAATGATATGTATGGTAGTTCCTATTATGACCTATGTTTTGGTTATGGAGGATTAGTATGTTTCTAGAGGGTAAGGTTAAAAAAAGAAAAACAAATGGATTGGTTAGACCTAAATTGTGATTAGTCAGGTTGTACATAGTGGGATCTGGTACATGAAGCTACTAGCTTTGATTAAAAGGTACTTGTTAGATAGGAAGGATGTGACAATGAAGCTTGAATTACAAGGCCGAATATGTACGTAGAGCTTCTCATTAGAGATGGGATCTGTCAAATTCCCTAAACATAGGAGAATGGGGGTGTGACGATGCTATAGAGGAGTGAGATAGGCGATTATAAAAGAGAGGTTGCTAAGTGTATGAGACAATAAAAATGTATCAACTCTTCAATCCTAACGAATTATAATGGCGCACCCCGGAACAACTTTGTGAACCTTTGTTTGACAGAGAAGTCATTTTAGTATTGATTGAAGTCTTGATATTATGTCCTGATAACAACAAGAAAAAGAGGGGAATAAAAGGTTACTTAGATAGAAGATACATGGACCTAGTTCATCTATATCATTAGTACAAAAGAAAAGTATAGCATTATTCACATGTATAGAGCTCTTACGGGGTTCATCTAATATTTTCTAGTAGTAATTCATCAGTCATAGTCCTGTTAAGGGAGATGAAAAAATTGATCATATGCTATTTATTATTATACTTGCTATCTCGCATGGGAACAGAGTGAGAGCACCCTCACTTGCTTTAAGAAAAATCTGTTAGTATGGCCAAACCTATCTAGTTAAGACTAAAGGTGCTAACTCTAAGATTTTATGAATCATGATATAACTTTATAGGTACCTGACATTTAAATGTTATTAGAGTTCATGTTTTATGGTACGTTAAAGCTTCACTATTTTCTATTATGACCTTCAAAAGACACGAGACATTTAATGTGATGTGACAAAAGCTTGTAATGAAGGCAAAGTTGACCTCGGCCTCCTACTCCAAAGGATGAAATATTGAGGATTATATTTAATATCTTAACTATAGTATTTATAATGACCTAGATGGAAGCCAAGTCCCAATAGCAGAACACCCATAAGGATTCTTAGGATATTGAATAGAGAATATGGGGAAATCAATTGTATGTGTTTTGAGGTGAGTAAGGAATATGAGCAAAAGTATCCCACCTGTGACTTAACTCTTAAGAGAGTGTGTTTACGCTTATTATGGTAGAGTGGTTCTATAGAATATCTCCTAGTTTCTAAAGATGGTTTGTTATAGACTTATACATTTTGCATGTTCTATAGTTTATTTGTATGACGTTTTACCTTTGTGTATTACCTTCTTACAGGTTACCTAATGTCATAGAATACTTCCATGTAAGTGTTTTCCTTTTTGGAGTACCCTAGTTTATTGTTATATATTTTCGTACGACCTTTTCGCTACATATTATTTATTGCACTAGCTACTTTCCTCATGTCAGTTTTTGATATTGTGTTGGTACTGCAAGATAATTGATCATACAACCACCTCTATATGTTTTACATGCCTCATAGCCTATTTGCTTGAGCATTACATGGCTTATAGCTTTTCTACCCATGTGTAATGTGCTCACTTGCTCATATTTCATATGTGTACTCTTGCATGTTAGTCCACCTATCCATACAATATAACACACTTGCTCAATGTGATTTGTGTTCTGTAGTTCATTTTATTTTATGTAGACACATGTCTTATAGTCTACTTGCTTACATATTGTATTTCATAGATTTAGTACTCATGCATCACATGCCTCATGTGTACACTACATATTTCTGTAGCTTAATGCCAATGAATTATGTGCTCCCTTTTGTGCTAGTCTGCTAGTGTGTCATACTGAATGTGACTTATTTATCCGTATTCTATGCCCTTATGTGCTTATTGAATTGAGTTTTGAAAATTTTGGAAAAATGTTTCCTCGTATCATGATGTAGTGATGACTTTGACCAGAAAAGGTTGGGAATATATGTAAATTTTATCACAATCGTAGATAAATAACTTAGCATAATGCCTTATTAGAAGGTGCAACATAACACTTTAGAGTTTATATTAACAGCTATGAGTTCTTATAAGACTCGCCTCTTAAAAGCGTCAGGAGATAAAAGAGAAGGGAAAGTAGTTCCCTGAACAGTTAGGCTTATGATTTTTTGTGTCCGTACCATATACAAAGATTGCGGGAGATACTATGGTTATTCTTGATTGTTAAGGCCCGGAAGCTAAGTTTAAAATGTGTAGCCTCGATTGAAGTATCATGGAAGGAATATAATGTAGGCAGAACCCATCGGTATCCCCTTAAAGTTTGCACCAACTTTCACTTAAACACCTTAAGTGGGGTTTGTTCATTTTAGACACCCCATGTCATGGTCCATTGTGTCATTTTGACACTTTTTGAATTATCAATCAAATATATAAAGTGTTTGTAATACACTCATTGATGACGTGTCAAAATGACAAATTAAATGAAGACACGTGGCATATAGATAAGAAAATAACTATCAAATAATGATTTTTAGTACAAAAAAGAAGTGACCAATGAGTGAATAAAATGTGGAATTTTCACCCAAAAAAAAATTTAAAATGAAATAACCCACCCCCACTCAAATCATCTTCTCCACCCCACCAACCCCAACCCTTGTGTTTTCTCCACTCTTCCCCCACTCACCTAACATCTTCTCCGCCTTTACCCACCCTAATCCCTACATCATCTTCTCGAGTAGAATAACAAACCCACACATATCCCTACTCAAATCTAATTTGAGATTATTCATGAATTTGTGACTTTCCATTTTTCTTCTTCTTTAATGTAGCAGGGGTTTTCACATTTCTTTTTTTAATTTTTATTATATCATTATATTATGAGTCCAATGTGTTCAAATTCATTTTTTTATTTAAAGCATTATCAAATTTATTTCTCCACAAAAGGAGTTAAGTTTTGGGAGATGATTGCTGGAAAATGAGGAAGAAGATGAAAAAAATAAAATAAAAACGATTTAACAAGTCTTTTCACGGGCCCGGAATGAGTGTATTACACTCTCTATGACATGTCAGCAAAAAGTGTCAAAATGACATAGCGGGATATGACATGAGGTGTCTAAAATTTATAAAGCTTAGTTGAAGTGTCTAAATAAAAATTAGTGTCTACTTAAAAGGGGCCAGCGATGGGTTCCGCCTATAATGTAACATAAGATACTTGGAACAGAAGATGGTAGAGATCCTAAATATCCCTCCTCATCCTAAACATCAACATAAGGATCTGAGATCATGTGGTCCCCTTATATGATCATATATCCTACTAGAATTTTTTCATTTGATATTTCATCTGCATGTCTTGTGTTTAGGTATATTATAGTCCTTATTTATATGAGTTATAATTGTGTATATTCCGTGAATTATACGGTCAAGAAAGGGGTTTAATTTGTCATATTATTATTTTATGAACCAATCTATTGAGACTTCATGCTAGACTCGTCTATACATGCTTTAGGTTAGTCGATGGATTTTAGATAGTCCTATTTATAATGGGAACTCTCGTAAATCTCGAAATGAAATTCCAAGGTGAACCAAACTATCAGCTTCAACCATCATTTGAGGACGAATGATCATAAAGGGGAGGATGTAACATGTTGTATTCTACGTGTACCTGTTCTATTTATACGACGCTTATATATTTCCTTGTGGTATGGCTATGAACTCGGTTTCTTATGCGACTCATGACAATAGAATAGGTTTAAAGTAAACTGCCCATAGATTTTGATGTGAGACGATTAAGTTGATGTCAATTAAAGTATTTAAACTTGAAATCATAAGGTGGTATTTTAATCTAGAGTTTAAATTGACATAGTGTCTATAAGTTTTGAGTTAAGTTAAAGTTATTATGGTCTATAAATGCAATAAAATATTGAGGTGCTTGCTTGACTTCACTAAGCTAGTAGGTGACAAGTAGGTGCATCACCTACTTTGACTTATTGATCGACCACCCAAAGGAACAAGTAGGTGCATCCCCTACTAAGACTCATTTGACCATGTTATTGGGTCAAGTACACCACCTATATCTGGCCCAAGTTTAATCAAAAATAAGGGGAAAATGGACATCCAAGGCCCAACCTTTTAAAGCCCAGAAGAAATAATTTGAATGGAAAAGTAGGTGCATCGCCTATGAAGATGGTCAATGCAAAATTTTATTAGTTAAATGCAATAATGTATAAATTTATTTAAATTTGATGAAGTTCAATAATGTAATAAGTCGTATTTCACTAATATTACTGTACACACCATATTTACTTTGTATTTTTCTTGTCATCTAACCAGATGTTTTGAAAAAAAAAACTGAACATTTTGAAATAATATATTTTGAAGTTAGATGATCTTGTTAACTTGATAATACATTTTTGACACATTTTATTTAAATACAAATATCTACCCAAATATAAATTCATTAATGAAAACTTTTATGTTATAAAATTAACTATTAAATAAATAATAAAAATTAAACTAAGAGAAACTTAAATTGGCGTTATAAGTAGTCATATGAACCTTTCTTAGTCTAAAAATGAAATATAAGAAATCGTAAATAAATAAACCAAAAGGGAAATGTTTATATAGTAATAACTATATTGAAGAAAACTTAATGAGAGTCTAGATCACATAAGTAGCATTGATAAAAAAAGTCATTCTTTTGTCTGGAGCAAAAAAAATGTGACACTTCTTTAAATTTTAGAAAAGATATTTAGAAACATATACATCACAAGAGAAATTTTTAACAAAAAAATGAATTTAGGCTACATTATGTTAACTTCACATATTGGAACATTACACACAATTGTATATATTAACCAAAAAAAATGTTATTATATCATTAAAATTATTTTCCTCAAGTACTCGAGGTAATGGAATATAGACTCTTTTGGATAAAACGACTTACTTCATCACAATAATGGTATCTCATATTCCGCAAAATTTCGGACTCACTCAATGATAATAAGTCACACAAAAAAATAAAATGCAAGAAGAAGAAGAGTAGAAGATTAAAAAAATTGTGGTTGAAAAATGAGAGGAAACCCCTCTATATATAGTCAACTAAGGGTATGAACAGTTTTTTTGTGTGTGTTTTATCTAAAAATTCATGGCCTTTTCAAAAAGTTGTGACTTATTGGGAAAGTCGTAACTCATCGAAAAAGTCAAAACTCTTTGAAAAAGTCACAACTCATCGAAAAATCAAAACCCTTCAGAGAGAGTGGCAACTTATTGAAAAAGTCACAACCTATGTAAGGGATATTATAGAAATTTCATACCCAGACCTAGAATTCACTAGTACAAAGATTTTTAACAAAGAGTACAATTCCCAAAAGTTGACCCAATATACAAAGTCTTGTCTCACAATCAAGTCACATTAGACCACACGGATTTTTAAAAGCTGGCTTTGAAATGTTACACTCTCTAACCTTCAACTGATGATACCTATACGTAAGATCAATCACGAAGAAGCTAGTGGCACCTTGAAGCTAGTTCAACATGTTGTCAATTATGGAATGATATGCTTATTCTTAATTGTGACGTTGTTCAATTAAAGGTAGTCGATACATATTTTAAGGGAATCATATTTATTACACATGAAAGGATTATGGAACCCAGGGGAAAGACTAGATATGATGAATCTGTTATTTTGAAGGTGTTTAATTTTTTATGCCAAACTGTAGAAACTTTAATTCAACCAAATAGCAAATTTACACCACTAGTTTGTTTTGGAATCCAGAACTATTACTCAAGAGATTACCTATATATCTATACTAAATAATTATAGAAATTAGTCTAGACACAGATAAGCATTTAATTGATCAAGAATTGGTTGCCACTTCGGTAGGAAATGTCCTCTAATAAGGAATTGGAGGAAAACTTCATTCAATCTCTTTGCAGAAGGTTCATTGTTGTGAGAATCGCCTTAAATACCTTTAACTCCAAATGTGATAGACACTTGTTGAATATAACCAAACACAATAATTCTGCGACTTGTCCACTTCTATGCGCTCTATTCCATATCCATTGTAGTTCATCTTCCCTGCTTCCTATTTTTCTATGAATTTTTATCCATGTCGAGAGTGAAACCCATACCCTTGTACAACATCCACACTCGAAAAGAAAATGACTGCGTAATTTTGTTGAGAATGTGTTACACAATACATAACTAGTGAAACAATTATACTCCATTTTCTTAACTTTTGAACTGTTGAAAGTCTTTGATAGACGTTGAGCCATATTATAAGTTGATGTCTTGGCAACATACCTTTTGAAAGTGTGAGGAACTTCTATGGAACTTTTGGGAATCGTGGTTGGAATAACTTGTACATTTACTTGATACCTAGCGCCTCTTGCTGTGAATACTTTTGTAGCTCATCAACCATATTCATATTCGTTAACCATTTTGAAGCCTCAAGGATATTCTAACAAGCCAACATTCTTGTTTAGAAATTGGTGCCTTATCCAGAGATTTGTCCTTGATGTTGAAGTTGTTAATCTGATGAACTAATAAGTTGTCTTTCTTTACATCTACGACCCACAAGAGTTTACATATAGCTTCCTTGTTTCATAGGCTGTAGTTTAACAAACCCAGGCCTCCAAAAGATTTTGGCCTACATATGGTTTCCTAAGCCATCAAAGCTCTTTTAGTGATCCCTGTCCATAAGAAAGTATGACAAATACTAGTGACCAATTAGACCACTTTCTTCGGTAGGAGGAACACTTTAGCCTAATACGTCTACATCTCGAATATCGCACTTTTGATCAGTTGAATTCGACCACCATAATATATAAACTTTGCTGTCCAAAATTTAATCGTTGTGGTCTTCTCTCCACTAGTGGCATGCATTGCAATATAGTGATATTCCTTGAGGACAGGGGAACTGTAAAACTTCGAAAATCCAAGACGTGTTCTAGAGCCTAACATAAGTTTCATAAGGTATAGACACTGTTTTAAGGTCTATTTTTATGAATATAAGTCATTTAGAAAGTCTAGAAACCAAAACGTCCAAGAACGTTCATGACGTCCGGAAACTAGTTCAAGGAGGTACTAGCGTGCCTTAGCCTATTTGACTAGATTTTAGGAGTCACAAATAGATGAAAATTGGTGGAAGGGTGTCTAACATCTGTTTAATTTGATTCATGGTCAAAAATTCTGGGTACGACTCCCCAACGACCAACCAAGAGACCTTGAGGAGGACCCTTACAAGTGGAGTCAAACACTGCCTGGGCAGTGTGCACCCACGAGAGGGCATCGACGAGGCGTGTGTGGATCAATGGGGCGTCGATGCCATATGTCGACCAACACTTAGCCAAGTAGTTGTGGGTCCTTGTGTGCACAGTCTCTGACCAACAATAAGGATTTGCAACACGGAAGGGGGCAGGTCCGTCGATTGACCCACGATCCATCGATTGTGGTGTCGTCTATGTCACTGTAAATTGTTGCACATTTTGACTTAGGTTATTTAATTAGTTGGCTTGGTTAGTAGTTTAATTAGGGGTTAGGGGAAGTTTAATTAAGTGGATTAACACCCTATATAAAGCCCTAACCTAATTAAGACTAACACAAAACTCTCACAACTCACAAAACAAATTCTCTTCCTTCTCTCTTCTTTCTCTCTCTATAGGAAGACACCATTGAAGACCAAGCTAGGGGAGGGTGTTGGGGGATGTAAAGGGATGGTTACACCATCAATTCTTCATCAAACATTAAGGTATGGTATCTAGTTCACCTTTGAGACCTCTTTCCTCGTATGGTATCTAGTTCACCTTTGAGACCTCTTTCCTCAAAGGGTTCCTTCAAAGTATTTTCAAAAGTTGAGCTTTCATGTGGGACTTTCCGAATCTCGAAATTAATGTTATGAGTGGATTGGTTTATGTTTTCTTTTGGATAATGTGAATATATTAACATGTATTCTAACCTAATTATGATACATCTTGATGGTTTGGTCTAGTTTGTAGAAGATGACCCTTAACCCTTAACCCTAGGTTTTTGATCTTGATATGAATTAGGTTGTATTGGTTCAATTGACTTGGTTATTGGTTAAATTACTACTATATGATGTTGTTACTCTAATCATGGATGAATTAGGGTGATTTGTAGCCTTTTATGCTAGTTCTTTAGAAGATGATCTAGGTTGTGAAGTATGTTGCTAGTTGACCTAAGTATCTTGTCTTAAGCTTTCATCTAGTATTGGATAGTGATGTAGTGATTCTTCTAGCCTTTTTGTTATGTTGGTTATTGACTTATGATGACGTATACCCAAATTGGGTTGAAGTGATGGCTATGGTAAGACTTTGATGATGAATTATGAATGAGACTTGGTAAGTCTTATGATCCCTATCTTTTACTTCAAATTATGGTTAATTTTGATTAAGTCATGATGTTGTATTGGAGTATTCCTTGTATTAGGATTGATAGGATGGTATGATGTTGAATTGAAATGTCTTGACTATGGTTTGTGAGGTGTTATCTTAAGATGTAAATGTTATAAGGATGGTGAATGATTTACCAATGTGCCTTATTATGATAAGAGAATGTTAATGTGCTAACCTCACCTATGTGAATTGTACTGAAAGGATTATACTCATGCAATTCTTATTGAACTATGATGATGATTAAGATGTTTATACAAGGGTTAGACCCTTTGACCTACAATAAGCTATGATGATTAATAAAGGACATTAAAGACATTTTGAAAAGGGACTTAGCTTAGCACCGAGTGAACTTGACATTGGGAGGTGTTGACTTTCCATAGAGGAAGATTCACCCTATAGTTCTACATGTGGTGTTGACTCCCCTATGAGGGATACTCATCCATTTGTATTCCCATGAGAGTAGGCCCCAATTGACAAATTGTATGTTGAGGGATTATACCTATCTCTTAGTTCTTGAACTATGTTGCCCACATAGGAAGACTAGCTAGTGGATCCACCTAGAAAGCTACATTTATGTTTGGTTCTGCTTTGGCCGGTAAACCACCTTCCTTCGGTGTAAGGTTTTACAACACCGGATTCCACACGTAGCTCTTGTGGTCTATGTCGGTTAAGGCAAGTGTTCCCTAAAATAAAATGAAGTAATGAAGTATAAACTAACTAAGGTGACTTGAGAGGTTGACTTAGCCTATGTATGGGTGTGGGACTCTACCTATGCCTTGCACTAGTTTGCTTTGAAGGGAACTTAAGGAGGTTTTTACTATGTATGAAATGCTTATAATGATACGTGATATGTATATGATGAACTTGCACATTGTCGATGCTATATGTGATTGGTGTCACTTAGGAATATGTGTTGGTCTACATTGTTAAAGTATGAGGATAAGTACTCATAAATGCTATTCCATGAGAAGTAAGAAGTTAGTCATGATTCTTGTTGGGTTACTTGATTGAGTAAGGTTATGGGGCTTTGCTTGGTCATTTCACTTGTTGACTTGATAGGGGTTCATGGGTAATTGTCTTGCTTTGGTTATGTTGAAATGTACTTGTATACATGCTTGTTGCTAATATGACTTGATGATAAAGTTACTTGAATAGGTATCCAACTATATGCTATGCATATTGACTTGACTAGACTTGATGTTGTTGGTTTTGTAATGTACATGCCTATGACTTAATGAACATGTTATATTGGTTGGTATGGTTTTGTCGAATGTGCATAAAGGTTTTAAATGAAAAGTGCATACTTTATGAAATGTCCCTTTTCTTAACATGTTATCATAGTATGTTTGCATATGGTCTCATACTTAGTACAAGTGGTGTACTAACCCCATTTCTCCCTTTTCCCCAACATTTTAGGTTTTAGTCGTTGAAGTTCTTTGAAGACGAAATTGGAGAAGGCTTGGATCTCTTATTCATCTAAGTATGTTAGGTCCTCACTTTCCGAGGGCGATGCCACTATCGAACTATGATATTGTTCTAGTATTAAATACTATTATGTTCTTTCCTTTTCATTTAGTATGAAACATTGTATAGCCCATGTAAGGCATTCTTACTTTGATGTATGGGTTACGCCTAAGTTCTTACACTCTTATTAGATGGTTATGAGATGAGACAACTATTATGACTATATTATCTTTTATATATAAATATCTATGTGCAATAAAAGTAGAAGACTAAGTAATATTCATATACAAAGGTATATATATACTATGTGTATGTAGAGGTGTATGTAAACCTCCAAGTAGATGAAATGAAAAAGTTTTTAAATTTCCGCTAAATTTGACATATGAATGTAATGATGTAAGCTAAGAGGCTAATTTTAGTCCTCAAAGAGGACGACGACGCCGGTTACATCTAGGGGCTATTCCGGATTTAACAAACTTGGTATCAGAGCATGCGGTTGAATTATCTTTTAGTCTATGTCTCCCTCAACCACATCTATGTAACTTTGTATTCATAATTGTGAAGCGCGCCACACTTATGGATAGGAACCTACATGATGCTTAGGAAACTCTCACTTTCTTGGAAGTCCATTATCGTGCCTTTGGAGTGATTAGCTCTATGTGCTTTTGCATTTAATCCTATTATTGTCATTATACAAAAATGAATACTTGAAGGAATGCGACACGAAGAGTTGAAGAAGAGATTGCCAATGCGGGAGTTCCTCCCCGTGGTGATCAAATTCCTCCTCTTGAGGAAGATGTTAATGATGACAAAGCTCCGGCGAATCCTCCTCCTTTGACGGATGAGAACATAAGGGCCGCTCTTCTCCAAATGGCTCAAGCCATGATGGCACAATATAATCCGGAGGTTGTACCAAAGGAAAATCAAGAAGTTGCTACTATGGCCTCTCGTCTAAAGGACTTCACTTGGATGAATCCTACTACTTTTTATGGGTCCAACGTAGAAGAAGACCCCTATGAGTTTATTAATTAGATCTACAAGATTCTCTATTCTATGAGGTTGTCTACTAGTGAGAAGGCCGAGTTATCCACTTACCAACTCAAAGATGTGGCCCAAACTTGGTACGTCTAATGGAGGGACAATAGGCCGTTAAGGGGTGGACCGGTGACTTGGGAACTGTTCAAGAAGACATTTCTTGATAGGTTCTTTCCTAGGGAGAAGAGGGAAGCCAAGGTGGTGGAGTTCATCAACCTTCGCCAAGGAGGTATGAGTGTTCTTCAATACTCTTTTAAATTAGTTAAATAGTCAAAATATGCTCCTTCTTTGGTTTCTGACCCTAGAGATGAAATAAACCGCTTTATGACAGGAGTGTCGGATGACTTGCAAGAAGAGTGTCATTCGGCTATGATACATGACAATATGACTATTGCTCATCTCATGGTTCATTCTCAACAAGTGGAAGAGACAAGGTCTAAAAGGAGGAGTAGAGATGCCAAGAGGGTAAGATTCTTTGATGGTGTTTCTTCAAAACGTAGGCTTGAGATTCAAGACAAGCCTAGGTTCAAGAAGAGGGTGTATAACCAAGTTCCTTCCAAGTTCCCTAAGTCTCCTGATGATAGGGTGTCTAACCCTAAGCTTAAAAAGGGAAAGGGTACTAGTTCACCAACCAAGAAGCCTACTTGTGCAAAGTGTGGAAAGGGTCATTTTGGTTAATGTCTAGTTGGAACGGGAATTTGCTTTGGTTGTGGAAAGAGTGGCCACAAGGTTAGGAATTTACCTAATGTGAAGGGTCAAGAAAAGGGTAGTGGTCAATCTCAAGCTTGTGGTTATAATGAGGCTCCAAAGAAGAATCGCTTCTATGCTCTCCGCTCTAGGGGTGAGAAAGATACTTCGATCTCCTGATGTTGTGACCGATATATTGAAAGTCTTCTCATTGATATATATGTCTTACTTGATCCCGGTGCTACTTTTTTATTTGTTACTCCTCTAGTATCTAAAAAGTTAGAAATTTTGCCCGATATTTTGCATGAACATTTTATGGTGTCTACACCGGTGGGTGAGTCGGTTATTGCAAAAAGGGTGTATAGAAATTGTCCAATAATGTTGCCCAATAGAGTTTCTTATGTTGAACTAGTAGAACGTTTGATTTTGATGTCATATTGGGTATGGATTGGTTGCATGCTTGTTTTGTATCGATAGATTGTAGAACAAGGGTGGTTAAGTTTAACTTTCCAAATGAGCCCGTTTAAGAGAGGGGGGGGGGGAAATTCTATTCAAAGAGGTCGTATCATCTCTTGTTTGAAATCTTGTAAAATGATCTCTAAAGGGTGTTTATATCATATAGTAAGAGTCCAAGATTTAGACTCCGAAATTCCTCCCATCGAGTCGTACCCTGTAGTGAGGGAATTTTCGGAGGTCTTTCCTAATGATCTTCCCGGTATTCCTCCCGAACGGGAAATTGATTTTGGTATCGACTTGTTATCGGATACGAATCCCATTTCAATTCCTCCGTATCGGATGGCTCCGTCCAAATTGAAAGAGTTGAAGGCTCAACTCAAAGATTTACTAGACAAGGGCTTTATAAGACCTAGTATTTGTTCATGGGGTGCAACGGTTTTGTTTGTGAAGAAGAAGGATGGGTCCCTTAGAATGTGCATTGATTATCGCCAACTCAATAAAGTCACTATAAAGAATAAGTATCCTCTCCCTCGGATTGACGAATTATTTGATCCACTCCAAGGGGAAAGCTACTTTTCTAAGATTGACTTGAGATTGTGGTATCACAAACTTATGGTGAGAGGTGAGGATATACCAAAGACGACATTTCGGACTAGATATGGTCACTATGAGTTCTTAGTAATGTCCTTTGGTCTCACAAATGCCTCGAAGGCGTTTATGGATCTCATGAATAGAGTGTTTCGAAGTTATCTAGATTCATTTGTCATTGTCTTCATTGACGATATCTGGGTATATTCGAAAAATGAGGGTGATCATATAAACCATTTGCGGGTGGTGTTACAAGTGCTTAAGGAGAAACAATTATTTGCCAAGTATAGCAAATGTGAGTTTTGGTTGAGGTCGGTGGCGTTTCTTGGTCATATCATCTCTAGTGAGGGATTTGAGGTTGATCCAACGAAAACCGAGGCGGTCAAGAATTGGCCTAGACCATTGAATCCAACCGACACTAGGAGTTTCTTGGGTCTAGTGGGTTATTACCGGAGGTTTGTCGATGGTTTTACGTCCATTGCATCTCCCTTGAATACTTTGACCTAAAAGAGTAAGAAGTTTGATTGGTCGGAGGCATGTGAAAAGAGCTTCCAAATGTTGTATAGCCCATGTGAGGCATTCTTACTTTGATGTATGGGTTATGCCCAAATTCTTACACTAGATAGTTATGAGATGAGACGACTATTATGACTATGTTATCTTTTATATATAAATATCTATGTGCAATAAAATCAGAAGACTAAATAATCTTCCTATATGAAGGGTCTATGTAAACTCAATATATATATATACTATGTGTATGTAGAGGTCTATGTAAACCTCCGAGTAGATGTAGTGAAAAAGTTTTTAAATTTCAGCTAAATTTGACCTATTAATGTAATGATGTAAGCTAATAGGCTAGTCTTATTCCTCAAAGAGGATGATGACACTGGTTACGTCTAGGGGCTATTCCCGGATGTTACAGGAACTCAAGCTATTTTAAAGAAATTTCTCCAAGTCTAAAGTGCATTTCATATAATAGTTGATTTTTCAATTCTTCGAATACTTAAGTGATATATATTGAGCATTTGTACAGATTGTCCTCAACCCCAAAACCTCCAAAAATTGATAGAAAGCTTGTAGTAGTAGTAGTTGGAGAGAGGTTTTATCAGCTCTATTGAATATTATAAGATAATCAGCAAAACAAATATTTACATAACTAACTTTGATGCAGTTAGGATGGAAATTAAAGTTTGGGTTCAATTGGAGTTGTTTAGGAATCTGTTAACGTATAATCCACTGCTGATAAAAATAAGTACGGGGACTTGAAGTCACCTTGCCTTTGACCATTAGTTCCTTGTAATTTTTGAGTTAGACTTCCATTCATCAATAAAGAGTAGTTTATAGTCGTAACACACTCCATTTAGAAATTAACTAATTTGATCGGAAAACCAAACTCGAGCAATGCAATTTTAAATAAATTCCACTTGAGTGATTCATAGGGTTCCCTGATATCAATCTTAATAAGGCATCTAGGGGAGAATCCTTCTTCGTAATAACCTTTAACCAATTCATGTTCTACTATGACATTATCGAGTATACTCCTACCAGAAATGAAGCATGCATGAGATTCTCCAACCAATTTTTCAACCACTTTCTTGTATCTAGTTGTTATTAATTTATAAATAGTTTTTACAAGGTTGTTCAGGAACCAATAGGCCTATATTCCTTGACGTAAATTGGATTTTTAACCTTTGGAATCAAGGTTATTGTGGTATAGTTAATCATCAATAGACCACTTTCAATATTTTGCCAAATCCCTTGATACCTCTTTTACTAAGGTGAGTTGTTGATATCTTGTCAAGTAGTAAACATCCTTTGCCACTTCTATATTTAGATAAGAAATCTCTACAGAGTTGAATAACGATAGAGACCCAAAACAATTAGGGATAAAAGAATTGTGATCTCTTTAATTAATTATAAAAATGTAGGATTTACAAGGTATTTATACAAGTTATTGGAGTCCTAATTATCTATTGATTTCAAGATAATGACTGTTATCCATATTGGGAAATTCCAAATTTGGTTTTGATAAATAAGGTATAGTCAACACCCTCAAACTAACGTTGTATCTCAAGAAACATGAGTTTGGCCAACAAATAATTGTGTCTACTTCTTGACATGGCATTTGTGAATAAATAAGTCAGTTGATCTTTAGAGGATATATAATTTAGGCTAATACTCCAATCTTCAACAAGTTCTCTAATGTAACATCTATGTTCATGGTGCTTTCATGATGGACGGGGTTTGTTGCTATTCTGATTGCACTAGTGTTGTCGCCATACAATGTGGTTGATCCTTTCATTTCGATGCACAGTTCTAATAGCAACCTATACAACCAAATAATTTTAGTGACGCCCTCAGCATACACCCTGAGCGGGATTGTCACTCGAGAATCATTATTGACCCCAAGGGAACCCTTGTCCTGACTTACTTTCTCAGAAGAAGACTTAACTTATCAAAGATAGCTCATATAGAACTTAGAATGTGATAAAGGAAAAATTCAACTAGCCAATTAACCAAACTCAAGTCTCCACATACGATAATGAAAATTAAAAGACTAAAGAACTATAACTAATGGTCTATCAAGCCTCTAAACAAAAGGATTGTCGTGACAAGACCTCCAATCATCCTAACAAATGAACACTAAAAGAAATGATAAGAGGATCCCTCCAGAAAGTAAGGAACCAACTGACTCTAAGTGCTTAACTGGATCAACGCGACCATGGATGTTGATCCTGATTACCTGTGTCTGCATCAAAAAACGATGCATACCAAATGACATCAGTTCATTGAATGTACGATTATGTGAGGGGACTACTAAACATAACATAAGCTTGAATGTAATCTGAAAGAAACACTTACCTTGACTTTACTCTACTTGTGAAAAACATAACTCAATAAGAAGCAATAAAACATATGCAATGTATAGAAAGCTTTAATAATAGTAGAAAGAAACTCAGTTTATTAACAAATTCAATAACATACTCAACTTAACTCATGTAATAAAGTAATATAGTTTCTATGGGAGTTTCTCCAACCGATAACAACCACTATGAGCCTAAGTGCTGATACAACGTCTTGCCCACACTTTCAAAATTGTCGTATACATTTCTGTCATATTGGATGCCTTAACTAAGTGGATCCACTAGTTTATGTTAAAAAGCACCAAGCAATCATCTAAATAATATGATCATTTACTACCCATGATGGTTACATGGTTTATGGAGTCTTGATTCATTATCAACTCGCGTCCCCATATCCCTGCTCAATACTACTCCCAAAATGTACTTAGCTCATATGTTTTTAAAATAATCTTCTCTTGGAAACGATGTTTCCTTTCTTGCTCAATGTGAAAACATTTCTAACTTTTGGGAATATCTTTTGAAAAAAATATGAACTTCACTTGACTTACTTCTTAACTTCTAGACATGACTCTTAACTTTACTTGAATTGAATTATGGATTCAAGGTTCATGATGTCATGTTTATGGATGATTTAAATATGTTAACATGTACCTTATAAAGTTTTAATCAACTAGAAAACATAGGCATGATACTATGGAACTAGTATGAAAAGATGGAACAAGAATAGTAAGAATTGTCGTCCCTGGCACTCTGAGAGGCGCAAGAGGCAAACCCTTGAAATTCAAAGATAGGATTGGGGTGCTCTGGCTTGTGCGGAGCCCCAGAGCCCAAAATTCAGAGACCCCTTTTTGGGGATCTAAGAGAGATGACTCCCCAGGACACTCCCTTGGTGCTCCCCGACTTTGCTTCGCTGTTTTTCAACTCGACACTCTCTAATTTCACATGGTTCCTTCCCCAAAAGCTTGGAATGAGTTATACCCTCAATATATACTAGATTCAAATCAAAATTTAACCCAAAACATGAATCAAATATCAAGAAAAATTCAAGAATACAACCCACAATAATTCAAAAGAATTTAATCAAGAACTCAAAAGATTTAATTTCAAATCTTATACTTCATTGAATTGAATCATGATTGGCGCACGGGTGAACCAACCCAATGCAATGTGATCTAACATACCTCGTAAAATTGAGTCCTTGGAGAAGCCACCATACAAACTCGAACTTTCTTGTCTTTAGTTTTTTCTTGTTTCTCCTATTTACTATTTTCTCCAAGCCCTAGCATGACCATAAACTTTTCTAAACCGTCTAAAATCTTATTTGACCCCAATTAAATTCATAAAAATGAATTAAAATAATTGGGTAAGGAAAATACTTAAATACCCTTTAAAAATCTCGATTAGACTTTAATTATTTGAATAGCCCAACTTCAAATAGGTATATCTTACTCATACGAACTCGAAATTGCACAAACTCGGTGGTGTTGGAAAAATTATTTCAAGATCTTTCCTACGATATTTGGAAACTCATCTAAATCATCCTGAGCTAGGAGTTATTGTCATTTGAATTTAACCAAAAACTCAATTTAACATACTTAACAAATTTTTCAGATTTCTATATACTTTCCAAAAATGGCTATTTGTATTTCTTAACTTCTTCCTAGTTATTTCAATTTGCAACATGTTACAGTATCTACCCCTTTAGATTATTCATCCTCGAATGAGATTACTCTTATTAGGCTAAGTGTATAACATAAATAATTCAGTTCAAGCACCCAACAAGAAAATCTAACACATCAAGTATATAAACTATAGAGTACTAAAAAAAGAATTAATACCTTGAACTGTAACTTCTCTGGTTTCAAAGAGGAATGGATATCTCTTCTTCATATCTTCCTCTGCTTCCTAAGTGGCTTCCTCAACAAACTCGTTTCTCCAAAGAACTTTGACTGATGCTACTTCCTTAGTCCTCAACTTCAAAACTTGGCGATCTAGAATCTAGACAAGAATCTCCTCATCTGATAAATTATCATTGATCCCAATATCTTCAATTGATTTGATTAATGAACGATCGCCCATGAACTTCTTCAACGTGGAGATGTGAAATACCTGATGAACTGCGGCTAACTCTTATGGTAGCTCCAACTCATAAGATATATTACCTACCATTTTTTATATTAGGTAAGGGACGATATACCGTGGACTAAGTTTCTCCTTCTTAAAAAAATCTTACAACACCTTCATGGGCGAAACTATTAAGTATACCCAATCTTTTGCTTAAAATTCTAACTCCATTTTTCTAACATAGTTGTAGGATTTCTTACGACTCTGTGCAATTTTCAACCTCTCTTGAATCACTTTAAACATATCCATAGCTTGATGATCTAAATGTGATCCTATCAACCCTGCTTCACCAACTTCAAAACATCTAATATGAGATCTATATCTTCTCCCATAAAGAGTTTCATAAGGATTCATTTGTATGCTAGAGTGGTAACTATTTTTGTAAGCAAATTCAATATGATGTAGGTGATCATCCCAATTACCTTTGAAATAAATCACACAAGCCATCAACATATCCTATAAGGTCTTAACAGTGGGCGCTGCTTGACCATTTGTATGAAGATGAAAGGAAGTACTTAAGTTAACTTTTGAACCGAAACCTTTTTGGAATGATTTCCAAAATTTTGTAGTAAATTGCTAATCTTTGTCTGAAATAATGGTGACAAAAATTGCAAAAAGTGAGTTAATTTTGTCATTCTATCAAGAATCACCCAAATAGAATCATGTTGCCTGCTAGACCTTGGTAAACCCAAAACAAATCCCCAAAAGTTCATACTCTCAAAATATTTCTCTCTCTAGAATATTGAAGATGGAGAAGAAGAAGAAGATTCAATATAGGGTTCAAAAAAGAAGTTTCCATACTTCAATTTATTTGGGCTTTGCTAGTAAGCTATGATAGTTTTCATCCATGGAGTTATCAAATTCTCCAATCTCAAAAGGTCGAAATTCCCAATTTGTTAGGGTTTTCTTCAATTATCATGGGTGCTCTGCAAAGTTTATTTAAATGATTGATTATGTTAAATTTAAGTATGAATTGATGAATTACTATGATTTTATGATTATGTCCCCATAAAACAATTTAAACACCCATGTTTTCGAGTTATGAATCATGTGATGTTAGATTTTTAATGTAAAAGGAGAGTTTTATTAAATTAAGCATATATTGCTAGCTCTACATGAAGTTATGATGAAATTCATATCTAACCTATGTTTTCTAAGTAATTATGATTGAAATTGGGATTTGATCCTCAAGAGGCCAGTATATTATGGACTATTGCATGTTCTTATGAAGTCTATGCCATTGTTTTAAGGGGCTCTGAGAGTAAAGTACCAATGATGATGTTGTTATAGTGTTATTCAAAAGATATTCTCATAAACACAAACTAGCATGATGTCAAAGGTTTCCTCACATAATAAGGGTTCTTAGGTTGAAAGTTATTCTCACCTAATTGAATTCGAGGCTAAAAACTATTATCAATACATCATGGATGGTGAAGGTTTTCTCACGCATGGTATAAGGATCTAGTCCATAATAAGGTAAGTCAAGACTTAATAAATATTTTGTGGGTTTTATAATTAGTATCGAGTGGATATTGATGTAAGATGGAAGCTCCCATGAAATAAAGTGTGGGTTTCTCAAAGTAATCTCTTGAGATGAAAGATCTTTCGAGTAAAGGACATGTTTCTATTAGCAATCTCCTTATCCCGTAGCTATGTGTCCCCATATATCTATTATCTACTGAATCCACTTAAGCTAGAAGTCCATGGTTCTACTTGGGCAAGTAGGACAACCCTTTTGGGTATGGGACACACCATAGTATCATGTTATAGCTCACATTGTTTCTATGTCTATCACGACCCAAATCCAGTCGTGAGTGACACCCACACTTAACCTCCTAGGTGGGCAAACCAAAGATTCAACCACAACATATATTAATCATTCACCTTACAAAGTACTAATCATAATGTAGAAGCTTAAATCTCATTAGTGTAAGAAACACAAATTCATTATAATCTACTATATGTCATTCCCAAAACATGAAAGTCATCACATTAAGAAAATCTAATTTTTAATAATAAGTCTAAGAGTATTCAAGACACCAACATAATTAAATAAAATGGTTTATGTTCGAAAACTAATGACAATATGTCATGACCGAGAGAATCCAACACGAGCTTGAATGAGTAGCTCAACCTGGAACCTGATACACTTGAGACTGGCTATAGATGAAGGCGAGTCGAAGTCGCTGGTACACTCATTGTACTCCATAAAAAGAAAACAAAGGAAAACACAAGTAGGACTTAGTACGGGACAACATGTACTGAGTAGGTATCATCGGCCAACCCAAAAAAGAAACTAATATAAAATGAATAATAGTATCAAATCAACTATGACACTTAACCGGTAGCTAGCAACAAAAAAACATGAACAAGTGGCAACAGAAGCCAGTACATAATCACTCACAATATCCTGGACACATATGGGGACTCATGCCTCCACACCACGCTCATTTGAGAAGTGGGTTCTTTGAGATTGAATATGTTAAGTTAATTTAATAAGTTTTTTCTATAATGTTACTGTGTCGGAAAGTGACACTCCGATCTAGTTATACTATGTATGAACGTGACACTCCGATCCAAGAATACCGTGTCAGAACGTAAAATTCTGATCCAATAATACCGTGTCATAACGTGACACTCCGATTCAATAATACAGTGTCGGAACGTGTTACTCTGATCCAATAATATCATTAATTTATTAATTATTATCACCACTTTCAATTCATTAATAATATTCATCAAGCCTTCTTTATTCATGGCATAACTTCGATAGAGAGGGTTCAAGATCATAAATTCAACGGTCTCAGAATTTTAGACCAACCCAAACCACACAACCAAGCTATACAACCACACAATCAAGTACATAGAAAACTTCACAATATCACTCAATACATATCAATCGCTATTGAGAGTCTATCTATCAAATAGACATAAACATAACCTACCTCCACCGAAGAACCGAAGTCAAGCAAGCTACTTCTTCAATAATTTTCCCTTTCTCAATGTCTTCGAACACTTCCAATTTATGAAATTTGTGTAATTTGTAAGTTAAAGAGTGTATAGATACTCAAATTATTGTATGTATAGACTAGACCAAAAAATCATCAAACACAAATATATACTCAAGTTCCTAATCTTGAGGTCCAGGAACATGTCAAGTCTCTTGTTTCTTATATTCAAGCCTAAGGTTAAGTCTTTATTTCTCTTAATAATATACTACACTTAATATTTAATTACATATCTCAATTTTTTTAACCATAGATAAAGTTGTGATGATAAAAAGAATAAAATTTAATACAGAGTATAGGTTTCGAACTAGTGCATACTGAAATATCAATTTGCTGGCCAACCATTAACTATTCTAGCGCATCACAATTCTGTACTCATCATTACACTATCATTAATTAATCATTGTACCTTAATTATCTCCAGACAAGAAACCCGCAACCAATTTTTATCCTTTTTATTTTAATCAATAATCATATATTTATATAAAAGACGTACGTGGCACAACCATAAACCAGCATTCCCTTTTAAATTTATTTACTTCCAAAACTAGGCCTCCCTTTTCATGATAAGTTTCGACTTTTATGAAAATGACATTTTAGAAAAGTTGTGACTTATATAAAAGGTGTGACTTTTATAAAGAGTTGCGACTTTTATGAAAAATTATGACTTTTATGATATGTTCTGACATTTATGAAGGATTCTAACTTTTCCAAAGAGTTGTAACCTTTTTGATAAGGCACAATAAACATTTCTTCACACTATCTTATGTTGTCTATAAATAGAGGAATTTTGTACAACTATAATTTGTAGGGTTTTTTCTTGCTATAGGGTAGTCAAATTCAAATACATTAATAAAATTTTTCTGAAGTTAGCTTCATTCTTGAAAGTTTTCATGGAGCATAATCTTAACTATAAGTCAAGTGATTGATGGAACTGTGGCAATTTTTTCCCCTATTTTGGTGACATTTTTAAAACTCTATTAATTTTCAGCAAGGATGATTGAAAATTGATCTTCTCTTTTGTCCCTTTCTAAAGGTTTCTTCATATAAACAAAGAAAATTGATTTCAATTGCAATGCGATACGCTGCTGAAATGGTTTATGGTTGAATTCATTACATTTGATTCGTTAGTAAACAAATCTTTTATTTCTTCCATTATTGTTGTATGCTTTTTTGAATTCATATACATTAATTAAGCTTCCTATAAAGTATGTTTCTTTCTCAAAGTTTTATTTCTCCTATTTCATTAAGCTTAATTTTTTTACTATAAATCATTGTGATTGATGTATCTATTTTAACTTCTTTTTGCAATTTTGGTGACTTCTTTTTAATTATGTTTAAAAGACCAGTGAGGATAATTGAAAATTTATAATTTTTGAGAAAATTTCTTGTGGGTTGTGCTATATTTGATAGCACAAAACAACAAATATTTGATAACTAATGCGGAACCAATGATGTAGTTTGTTAAAAGAACCAAAATGATTCCTCTCTTTCTTGCCACAGTTAGTATATTATTCTAATTTTTTTTTCTTGGGTACAAACATTTTGTAGGCCATTGCACTATTTCTAGAATATTTGTATAGAGACAATTAGTCCACATCTTTTATTGCAAGTTAACTAATTTGTCATATTTCTTGTTCTCTTCTTCTTGGGCATTGGGCATAGAAGAGATCAAGTTTTTGTGAAACTAACAAATGTCCAAAATACACTATAAAAATGTTTTTTATTGGCAATAAATATGCACGTCCACTGAGAGTACTATAGCCTTTACCGCCATTAATAAACTGCCATTTTATTCAATGTTGTTATAGACTTCAAGGACATTTATACAGAGTACCAATTGCCTCAGAAAATACATATTTATCGATAATTAAACTATTAATTATCATTAAATATCACCTTTTTTGTAGTGATAACTCATTCCCCTTTGATAAAGTTTTTAATTTTTTTTATAACGAAGTAACAGCTCTTTCTTTTGGCTTCTTTAAATTAAATTTGTGAACCATAAATTTGAAAACAACAGGAAAGACTATCTTTTTTGAAAAATATATTAAGTAACATGTATTTTTCGTCTTGATTGTTAGGAATGTAAGGTCGTCTTTATTATTATTTTTTGATATTTGTGAGTTCAAGAACTCACAAAATTATGTTGTGAGATTTTAATATGTTATATGCCAAAAATTTTGTTTAGTACGTCCCATTGTGAACATTCAGATGTCACATATTGCTTGGTTGATAATTGCATTAATTTTTTGTAACTCCATATTATAATCATAACAATAACTATGGTTTAATCCAAATAAAGTTGGGGCCAGTGATATGAAACCTTAAAATTAGTAATGACTATTTTGTAGACAATGACCAAAAAACATTTATGATAATAACAATTTTAGGGTTATTTTTTGCATATAATTAATATGTCATACAATAATAAAAAATAGATTGATGGAGGTTCATAAGAAATTAGTCCAAGGTCGTCCATTTTAATTTAGTTAATTATGATTTTGTATGGACGTGATGTTCTACTTTACTTAGGAGTTTTGTTGTTTGACGTTTTCTAGTCACTTTTTGTAATAACGTCTTATGTTGTTCTTTATAACTTCTTGATATTTAAAAAAAAATCATTACATCTAACCAACTATTTTCACGGAGATTTTCTTACTCTTCTTTTTTATACTTAAAATCTATCTGTGACTCATAATTTTTTTATAACAAAATATGGCATACAATAATAAAAAGAGATTGATGGAGGCTCATAAGAATGGAGTCCAACGTCGTCCATTTGAATTTAGTTATTTATGATCTTATATGGACGTGGTGTTCCACTTTACTTGGGATTGTTATTGTTCCAAGTTTTTTGGTCTCTTTTAGAACCTCTGATGTTGTTATTTATAACTTCTTTGAATTTAAAATTTTTTATTGCATCTGACCAACTATTTACAAGGACATATTCTTACACTTCTTATGCATACTTAAAATCTATCTACTTCTTATGTATACTTAAAATCTATCTATGACTCGTAATTTTTGTATAACAAAAATGAAAATTAGAAAAAAAGTAGCACTTTAAGATTTCAAAGGAACGTTGCCTTAAGATAAAATGTTCTTGACAATGTTATGTATGTATAGAAAATATGAATATTACCGAATGATCATATGTAAACATAACAAAAAAGTTCAATCTCGTGCAAAGCGCAGGTAATTTACCTAGTGTATTTATACACAAGAGGAACTGGTTCTGAAAGTTTGCAACCCTTTCAGAATCGACACGACAATTCATGAAAGTTGAAATCTTTCAAACGTTCACGGATGTTCCTGAAAGTTGCACCCTTTCAGAACAACCACTTCCAACAGCGGAAAATTCAAATAAAACAGGAAAGAATTAAAATAAATTGGTTCGCACGCGGATCCGAGTCGAGTCGGTCAATTAACTAATTAATTGAAATGTTTTGGTTAATTAACTAATTAATTGAAATGTTTTTGGCCATTTAATTTAATTTGTTTAGTTAAATAAATAATTAACTAATTAATTAAAATAAACTTTATCCAAAAAGTAATCTTTCGATCATTTTCCAAAGACAAAGACAAAGTCGAGCCGAGCGAGCGACGACGACAATGGCGCGAGGGGGGTCCCTCTTTCAAACAATTTTAACAATTAATAGGAGTGTTTCAATATTTAAACTCTCATATTGTTCTTTCCACCACGATGAGGGACAAATGTCTTTTCACTAAATCATAAGAGGACTTTTCAAATTCCAAACTCTTCAAGTTTCCAACTTTTCAAGTTCCTCTCTTTTCATCTTTCCTCCATTTCCCATTAACTCTTTCTACATACCCAACATTTGGAAGAGCTACATGTTTTTTCATGACTGAAAAATCTAGCTTTGTAAGATGAGCTCGGTGTTGAATAATAGATGATGGTATTTCCCTTTTGCCAATGCCTTTCACCTTTATCTCTAACTTAGACTTCATTCTTCCAAGGTTTTGTGGGAATTTCTCCAAACTTTGGGAACCCTCAAGACTCAGATGTTCAAGAGACTTCACATTAACACATGGAAAACTCTCAACGATACAAATTTAACTTATGAGTTTTTTTTTTTGCAATCTCCCAAGGAAGAATAAACCATTTTAAGACTAATACATTTCTCTAGATTTAAGCCCTGCATCCCCGTGAAATTTTGTGTTTGCATCAGTCATCTGGAGAAGCTCAAATCTAGCCATCATAGACACAACAAAAGCTCCTATTCACAACAAACAAACTTTAATCTTTTGGAGAAAATAAAGATTACACATACCTAAAGATAAACCAGTCCTATCCCTAATGATCAACTATTCTATCTCTACAAATCTGTTATTCAATTGCTCTAAATATGTCGTGCTATCCCTCCAAATAAATTATTCTACACAATATTTATTCATTTGTTTCTACAACAATATATATGATCATGCTAATATATATCATTATATAATTATTTTAATATATACAATCATTTAGTTGTCAATCATGCTTACATCCCTAACAAATTAACGTTGGTGGATCAAGAAGCATAAATTTGCCTACTAGAAACTAATGGTGTTGCCGTTCCATGGATTTTGTAAACGAATCAGCTATTTGAAGATCACTGGTCAAATGTGGAAGAATAATGACTCCTTTATCTACAGTTTCTTGTTTATAATGATAATCCACTTTGATGTGTTCGGTCCTCTCATAAAAAGCTATATTCATAGCAATCTGAACAACACTTGTATTGTCATGGTGGAGAGGAGTAGAATCAGATCGAGGAAATCCAATCTCATTAAGTAATCCACGAAACCATACAACCTGGGAGCAAGGAATAGACATGGATAAATATTCAATCTCTGTTGAAGATTTTGACACACAATCTTTCTTTTTACTCTTCCAAAATATCAATGACTTTCCAAGAAACATGAACCAACATGAGACTGAATAACGAGTATCAGGATATCCCACAGAATCAGAATCACTAAAAATATTAAGACGAATAGGAGAACCACTTCAAAAGAACAATCCACGAGTAAATATTCCTAGAGTGTACTGAATAATGCGATGAACAACTACCAAGTGGTCAGGGGAGCTTCCATAAATTGACTAACTTGTTGAACTGCAAAAGAGATATCAAGTCGAGTAATAGTAAGTTAATTTAAACTCCCATCTAATTGTCGAAATATAGTTGGATCAGGAAGAAGATCACCTTCCTCACGACGATACTTGAAATTCAATTCTAGTATAATATAATATTAATATATCTATCCCTTTGTTATCACGATTCCGGTAGACTTATGACAATAATATAACCTTATATATCATGAATAACAATGCTCAAGAGAGGTTAAAGGTTTTTACCCAATGCAAATTGGGTAATCCTCGTATTGTCACCGAAAAATTTAGGGTCAAGCGGCTACTATTTTATCTTCTTTCTTCTACAGGTTATTATTACCCTAGTTGTTATATATGAGTAATTATAAAAGTGTGAAAGTGAACCACTATAAATTATAATGTTATTTTCTTTAACCACCAACTAAATTATTTATTAAAAGTACCCCATTAATTGTATAATTAAAGTTATAAATAGTCCAAAATATTTATTTAGAATCTATCGAAAAGTATTTTATGAAATAAAAAGATCTAATATTGAAAACGACAAAATGGGTCGTTACATTAGATACCAATTTACTCATCGTTCGTCCTCGAACGAACAAAAGAAGGTGAGGGTCAGAAAGGATGCCTCATGTCTCAGTAATTCCTTCAAAATAATTGTACTCAATGTCTCATCTCAAACTTATCAAACTAACCAACTGGAGATCTACACCTCCTCCCATAAAATGCCTAAAATAGGGACATCTCAATACTCTGATGAGAATTATTGTTCTATGCAAGCTCAACTAACAACAAAACTATTCTCAAGTGAACTCTTCAACTAACCAATTCTACCACTAGACCTTGACACAACCATAAGGACAAATGTTTTCTAACCTAACCATGCTAAAATCTCGAATCAATATTGGTTACAATCAGGAATGAACCTGAACAAACCATCTGAGATATTTTTGAAATTAAACTTCACAACATAATATCTCATCGATCTTACGCTATAAAAATATGATCTTTAGACATCAATTAATCATCAAAGAAAACCGAATTCATCCGATACAAAGGAGAAAATGATCAAGTACCCACCATCAAGTGATACACCCAAGCATACAGAACCTCTAACAACATTGTCGATATGTTCGATTAGTAGCTATTATAGATGAATCTTAAGAATGAAAAAACTAGACACAATTGTTCTAAAATTCAATCACATATAGCTAAAACATGATACCGATGATGAGATAAATCTTAAGTCTATTGTACAACTGTAAATATTCAGAGTAGCTTTCCTATAAATTCTCATAAGCAAAGTATTGTGTGTAGAATCACTAGTATGCTTCAACTATCCCAAACAACACTAAATCTTCCATAACTGAAATGAACAAGTATAACCAAGGATGCGACCCTACTAGGAGGACAATCACAGAATTGGTACACTCGATCCTCTAATAGAGGCTCATCCATAGAATCAAAAACA
This sequence comes from Solanum sitiens, assembly GCA_016801875.1. Lineage (NCBI taxonomy): Eukaryota > Viridiplantae > Streptophyta > Magnoliopsida > Solanales > Solanaceae > Solanum > Solanum sitiens. The sequence goes on from JABWTJ010000213.1 coordinate 1,221,418, forward strand.
CACACGGACGGAGAAAGTGAATCATACTCTAAATCATGCCCAAAATAAGGTAGTTGGTCACATATAAATGTACATAACCAAGTTCTAATAACTCTATATACTCCTTCTATAGTTCCTATATCAAACATTTTCATTAATCTGACTCTATCTCTTTGATTTTCTAGTTATCCACAATCACCAATTTAGTCCCTATTATAACTGCACACATACTTGATTTATCGAACCCCACATCCACTAAAGTCAACAATCTTAATGCTTACAAAACATCATAACCACATTGATCATCTACCTTGCACTCAATCCATTATTAGTATCAAAATATTCTTAGCAAATATATGTTCAAACTATGTCTATCTCCCTTTCTATTTAATCATTTCATGACAATTACGAGTCCCAAACATGACTAATAATAATAATTTAAAATTTGATAGTACCTTTCCATCGAGATGAAACTATTAAATCACACCCAAAGTCAACTTCACACTACTTCCATATACCATGCTTTAGCTACCATTCTAAACCATCACATACCTCATTATTTGTTACTCAAACCAAAACTCAATCTTTATAAAAGTTGATGATAAACTCTTTGTAATTCTGTCCCGAACTAGTTCACATCTCATAGACATATCTAAAATAATAGGCGAAAATCAATAACCTTCGACTACACCCCAAGGGTTTATACAAGAGGTTTTATTCCTTCAGTTTTCTCAAATTCTTCCCATGATGCAAAATTCTAATTATCTGGACCCTTCAATATATTAGACTCTTGTTTCTCAAGCACGCTTACCGATCTTAACCTTTTTACCTACAATCCATGACGTTTTACTTCACACTCTAAATAAAACTCTGAGGGAAGCCCTTCCTTATATTCTTTAACAATAAAAAGTAACAAAATTTACGAGTCCAATCATGTGTAAGTCGTTCCAAATGCTCGATACCCGATGCAATCAATCATTTATTACCTTACAAATTCATACCTTGCCAAAACATATCACCAGGAATGCAGACATATAATGAAAATTTTGAATTGTAAATCAAACTGTGTGACCCAACACCCTTATCTATCTACATTTGCTTATACTTAGAAGACTTTTATGAATTTTTGTACCTTAGATTATCATTGATCACCTCTCCATCAAACTTACCATATCCTTCACCAAAAATCCAACCATACTCATTACTAAATTCAACACTATAACGAAACTTATCATCCCGCTCAAGTTAAACGTATGTATACTCATTTTTTAAGTTTTATCCAATAGTTTTTAACCAATCTAATGATCCTATGACACTATAACCGTATCAAAAACAAAACAGATAAAACCACGCGTCCCTGAACCCAATTCTCAACCCCTTCTAAGATATTTTTTAAGTCCTTGCAATCAGATAAAATATTCCTGCTCTCACTTATTTCTGAAAGCTACACATTCAACAAATGTTATCTTCTTTTAATTATGAATCTATCTCCTTTAAATTCTATTCGAGCTGTACCCCAACATCTCTCAAAACTTTTCATACAACCACGTTACTCACTGAATAGTAGGAAATCACAACCTTAGATACTTACAAGTCATTCTTATCATACAAAATTTGTTTAGCCAACAATTTGTATTATGTAGTTACATCTCAATAACAATCCATCACTAACTCGTATACCATCATGCTCAACAAGCCCTTATCATCACCACGAAGTGAACCTTTTCCTCGACATTACACCTTAAACTCAAGTATACCAAACAAATGCAAGGGACAAACCCAAATTTATACGCACTTTCTTAGTGAAATCTTCAATTTCCTTCACCCAAGTATACTTAATGGGACTTTCTTTATTCATAAGGTTGTCCTTCCAGTAACAATCCACTCCTTTGAAGATTAAGATAAAATCATCAGGCCTCATTTAAATCCTCAAGAAACAATTTCCAACCTATATGCGCTACGATCCTACCAAATATCGACCACTAAAATCATTCTTAAACATAATGCTTAACCCAAGCATCCGTAGTAAAAAATTAGTTGATTTCTCAAATTTGAATGCAACACTAAATCCCATTAACTGAACATGTGATATAACTGACCACTCCTTAATTAGTTAGTATTCACACTTGACAATCTACGTATTCATTTCCACATAACACTAGTACCAAACCATGAAAGTTTGTTATATCCGTCACTAGAACACATCATACCTATCTATAAGATTGTACCGAAATAGCCCACACATTTCTACCTTTTGAATAACTGCAAAACATTACCAAATCTGTTGTCTTTAGCCCAAGCAAATTTGCATTCTTTCTTAGATCGGGTCGATAACAAAATTAACACATTTCATAAATCTAACAAAGTAAGTATTGGTACTATTGTTGTAGTCGTATCATGATGTTCTTTCATATACTATCGGTCCATGGAATCGTAGTAAAGATTCTAACTCTAATTGGCGCAACCTAATTTCATCATAACTAAACAATTCATACATGTGATAAAAAATCTTACCAATTGTATTTTCTAACGTAATGATGATCATTTTCTAGTTGTTCCTTACGAAACTTGTTGCATGTTGTCAGATATCTATATAAAGTATAATTTTGACCTCATAGGCTGCAACACATACCTTCCTTTTCTCTATATTCAGGAAACCATCCCTCACCCTATTGCTCAAAGTTTGGGATACATAATAGGATGCGGAAGTTAGAAAGTGCGCCTTAAGTCGTATGTAGTGCCTTTAATAATCGACACTCAACATGAGACTATCACCATATTTTGCGTCTCGCTGAAACTAGTATATCATAAACTCAATACTAAGTCTCTTGACTATATTCATTTTATGAAGCAACTCAAAACAAGAAACAGTGAAAGCATAAACATCGTCATAATTAGTACACATGAAGAACAAGGGTTTCCGCTTTATGAACTAAATATAAAGATCACGTCCATCACAAGTCATTATATGCCTTGTATTCAATCGGAAAATATACCTATTTCTAAGGACATATATTTTTTTTCTTTTTGGAGATGCTATTTCAACATCTAATACTCTAGGACTAACCATATGTGAAATAAACTGAAGAAGTTTAGATTCCAATTTGTATCACCTAGATACCAATTGGATTCAAGTAGTAGCACGAAGGAAAGAAGGAATAAAGTTTTCCTAAAGTCCAATAGCCTCTCGAAGAAAAGTAAAGGTATCCCCATACCATTTCACAAGACTCTACTAGACTTGTCCTTATGTGATGAGATCATCGAACCTACTCTGATACCAAGTTTGTCACGATCCAAATCGAGTCGTGAGTGGCACCAACACTTGACCTCCTAGGTGGGTGAACAAAAGAATTCATCCCCAACATGTATTAATCATTCACCTTACAAATTACTAATCATAATGAGGAAACATAAATCTCATTAGTGCAAGAAACACAAATCAATTATAATCTACTATATGTCATGCCCAAAACATGAAAGTCACACAATAAGGACATCTAATTGTCAAATACTAAGTCTAAGAGTATTAAAGACACCAAAATAATTAAATAAAATAGTTTATGTCCGAAAACAAATGATATCATGTCATGAACGAAATAATCCAACACGAGCTTGAATGAGTAGCTCAACCTGGAACCTGATATACTTGAGACTGGCTAGAACTGAAGGCGAGTCGAAGTCGCTGGTACACTTACTGCACTCCATAAAAGAAAAACAAAGGAAAATACAAGTAGGGCTCAGTACGGGGCAACATGTAATGAGTAGGTATCATTGACCAACCCAAAATAGAAACTAACATACAATAAATAATAGTACAAAATCAACTATGACACTTAATCGATAGCTAGCAACGAACAACATGAACAAGTGACAACGAAAGCCAGTACACAATCACTCACAATATCCAGGACACATATGGGGACCCATGCCTCCACATCACGCTCATTTGGGAAATGAATTCTTTGAGATTGAGTATGTTAAGTTATTTCAATAAGTTTTTCCTTTAATGTTACTGTGTCGGAATGTGACACTCCGATCCAATTATACCGAGTTGAAACATGACATTCCGATCTAAAAATATCGTGTCGGAATGTGACACTCCGATCCGATAATACCGTGTTGGAACGTGATACTCTGTTCCAATAATACCATTTCGAAATGTGACACTCCGATCCAAGAATACCTTGTCAAACGTGACACTCCCATCCAATAATATCATTAATTTATTAATTATTATCACAACTTTCAATTCATTATTAATATTTCATCAAGCCTTGTTTATTCAAGGCACCACTTCGATAGAGAGGGTTCAAGATCATAAATTCAACGGTCTCAGAATTTTAGACCAACCACAAACCACACAATCAAGTACGTAGGAAACTACACAATATCACTCAATATATATATATATATATATATATATATATATATATATATCGCTATTGAGAGTCTATTTATCAAATAGAAATAGCTATAACCTACCTCCACCGAAGAACCGAAGTCAAGCAAGCTACTTCTTGAGTATTTTTCCCTTTCTTAATGTCTTCAAACACTTCCAATTTATGCAATTTGCATAATTTGTAAGTTAACGAGTCTATAGACACTCATATTACTCTATGCATAGACAAGACACAAAAATTATCAAACACAAAGCTATACTCAAGTTGCTAATCTTGAGGTCCATTAACATGTCAAGTCTTTTGTTTCTTATATTCAAGCCTAAGGTTAAGTCTTTATTTCTCTTAATAACATACTATACTTAATATTCAATTACCTATGTCAATTTGTTTAACCTTAGATTAAGTTGTGATGTTCAAAAGAATAAAACTTAAAACAGAGAATAGGTTTCGAACTAATGCATACCGAAATATCAATTCGATGGCCAAACATTCACTATTCTAGAACATCACAATTCTCTACTCATCATTACACTATCATTAATTAATCACTGTACCTTAATTGTCTCAAGACAAGCAACCTGCAACCAATTTTTATCCTTTTTTCAAATTAACAATATAATATAATATTAATATATGTATCCCTTTGTTTTCATGATTCAGGCAGCCTTATGATAATAAATAACCTTATATATCCATGAGTATCAATGTTCAAGCAAGGTTAAGGATTTTAACCTGATGCAAATTGGGTTGTCCTCGTATTGTCACAGAATAATTTAAGGTCAAGAGGCTACTATTTATCTTCTTTCTTCTACAGTTTATTGTTACCCAAATTGTTATATATGAGTAGTTATAAAAGTGTGAAAGTGACCCACTATAAATTATAATGTTATTTTCTTTAACCATCAACTAAATACATTAATAAAAGTACCCCATTAATTCTATAATTATAGTTATGAATAGTCCAAATATCCATTTAGAATCTATGAGAAAGTATTTTATGAAATACAAAGCTCTAACACTCAAAACAAAAAAATGGGTCGTTGCAGTGTCGGTTAAGGCTAAATTCCCACATTTATGATGAACTAATGTTACTTCAAGATATATCATACATGTGTTTAATGATTTTAAAGATGATGTGACATTTCAGTGGCCATGTTTAATGAAGTGTGTATTCGAACACTCTTATATTATGTTTTAGTTTGCTCAATTGCATGTCATTACATGAAATGTCCCTTTTAGCATTTTTAAATGTTTTTATGCACGAATATCATAGTTGGTAACATTGTTTAGTACTAACGCATACTCTTTCCTACATATTCCCCGAATCTCCCCGACCATCATGGTCATCAGTTTCGTAGCTAATTGTTGAATTTTTGAGATTTCTAAGCTTTTGTGAGTTCTAATGCTTCGAGCACAAAGTTTCATTGTATTAAGTTTATTTCATGAATTTTTCTTTGGGACCTGATGTATGGGCTAGGCCCAATTTTATTCTATTTGATTAGATGGTTGTGATGAGACAAGATTTCTAGACTTGCGTTTTTCATTAATAAAATGTTTGGACTTTGAAATCTTGTTTCACTCTTATGTTCTATTTCTCATGTAATGAGAGCTAAATGTATTGTATGGAATTCTTCGGGTTCTATGCGTCACGTTACATCTACGGGGTACCGCTAGGTCTTTACAATTATGCTTGTAGAAATTTTCTAAATTATTGGGGCCAAATGTGAAATGCACATCCCTAAAAACTCGAATTTGATATGCACCAACCTGTTACTAGACCCATAGTCTTTTTTGAATATTTATATCTTTCGAATGTTAATTAAACAATAAAATATATTTTTCAATATGATAATTATTTCCAATAGAGTTACGTGTGGAACAAATTTCTTGACATAACAAAGGGAGAACAACAAAATGAGAAAAATTTAACCAATGAACATACGTCCTGATACAATTAAAAATTATTGGATTACAAAAATTATAAATAATTAAATTAAACCAGAAGACATGAAATTTTTTAACTCAATAAATCCAAAAAAATGATTAATCTTTTACTTAACCTTCTTATTTCAAAATGTATATTTTATAGGTCTTCTTGATAATTTTCTTTAATGTTAAAATTCATATTCAATTTAAGATGTATAGGTTTTTCACCCTAAAAAGCTGAGAGTGAAATTTAATAAATATATGAACAAATTTATTTAACTTTTAAAGTGCAAGAGGTTTTCTTGGAAAACATATGGTAAAACAAATACATTTTATTAACAACAACAATAAAAACACAAATGAATAATTAAATAAATCACAAACTAGTAAACATGTAAATTTTCATATATTTAATAAGTGTGTGAAATAATAAATTTTGAAAAATAATTCATTGAACATGACATACATACGACACTCAATATAAGGACAAAATAAAACTGTTGTGGAGAATCCTATGACACACTTAAACATGCAAAACCTAAATGACAAATTTTCTGGGGGACAACATGAGCACATAAAACAATACTAATACGAAGAGACATATACTAATCCAAAGACTTTATTATTATTGGAGGGATTTAAATATTGATCATTAATATTTTTTAGTGAAACGTCATCCAACAAAGTCACGAAATCATCAACATTCAATTTTAGTAATTCAATCAATGATGGACTTTGTGGAATGTCAAAAGAGTAGTTCTAACAGTTATTCATTTGAATTGATGGACCTATATAGAGGATCTCATCTGAAGGATGCATTTGTGGTGTCACAGGAGTAAATAGAGGATATATAATTGGGGAAGGCATCATAGATGTCATTGTTATTGAAGGAGTGGATTGAGGGATATTAGATATAGACTGCTCGTCAGCATCATTCTTTTTCATTGTTTCACGTATTAATTTAAGGTTCTTATTAAATAACGTCACTTAGATCGTTGAGATAGAAAAGATTCATCTCAACAGAAATACTTTTTCCATTCAACACTTCATGCATCTCATTCGTAACTTCCTTGACCCTATTTTACTTTCTTACCCTTAGTAGTCTTTTCTACAACTTCTTGATTCTTTTCTTGGTGAATTCTTCCTTTGTAACCATATTTTTTTATCTCTCCAATATTTCCAATGCTTTAATATTTTGAAAGGCGTTGATTGCTGCAGCAAGATTCCGAAATACCTTAGGTTCATCACTATAAGGACTATATATGATGAGAGTCATTTCAAGTTCTTCTGCCTTTTTCAACAACCCTATGTGTCTTTTCTTGTATGAGACTTTTCTTTCAGCTTCATTTTCAGTCAAAGCAAATATTGATTTTTTTCTAGGCATGGCTAAAGAAGAGGTATATGAAGATTTTATGTGTTTGTTCAAGAATGCCTTTGTTATTGTTCTTGTAGTTGTATATGAAAATTTTGAAATCTTTAATATGTGAGTAGTTTGAATTATAGAATTTCTTAACATAAACAATAATTATTTTGGAATGAAGTTATATAATAGTATATTATCTTGAATTTTATGTTGTTTTTGGATCTGGTATAATACTAGCCAAATATTTTGAGTTAATCTTTTACTATAAGGAAAAGAATTAGTATTGTTTAAGTTTGAATAAGTAGTATCCACAATACATGGTTATAAACTTATTACAAATATGATTCTTATAGAATTACATTAATATTTTTTCCAATTATGGAAGAAATTATATTTAGTAGAAATTTATACTACTTACAAATATTTTAAAAACTAAATCCTACCTAATTGTGTTTTTATTAATACATGATATGCATCAACCTGTAATATCTCGTAACTCTACATAACTAAGAATAATCTAAGAAATTAAAAACAATCACTTTTGGAAAGAAAGGGGAAGTGAGTTTAAGAACTAAGTTTAAGAAGTGAGTTTTGGTCATTTTCAAACGGCCATAACTTGTTGCTCAGGAAGAGTTAGAGGTAGTTGTTGATATGGTTGGATATCGTATGAGGGAGATATGCCTCCGAGTTTCTGCATTTTCGATATCGTATGAGGGAGATATGCCTATCGGAAGTTAGGTTGTCAAAGTTAGGAAAGTCAAATTCCGGATTTAAGTAAGGGAAACTAGTCTTTTCACCCAATTATTTTCTAATTCATTTTAAGGGTTTAATTGGGATAAAAATAAGTCTTAAGTCAGTTTTAAAAATCAATTCACGCTTAGGGTTTGTGAGAAAAGAGAATAGAAGAAGGAGAACGGATGAAGATCAAGGTTTCGTCAAGAACGCCAAAATATTTCAAGTGGAAATCGTCGGGGGTGATCCATATTAAGGTATGTGAGGCCTTTTCGTGTTGGGTTAGTCCACCCATACACCAATTTCTTTCAATTCAGCAATTTATGAGTTGTTTACATGTTAAAAGTTCAAGTTCGTGAAGAAAAGTGTCAAATTGTCATTGATTGAATTATTGGCTTCCTATTGTTGGTTTATTCTTGTTTCTCCAGGTTGTTTCAAAGGTTAATCAAGTTTGTATTGAGGTTACCAATAGTCCCATGTGTTTGAAAGAACTAGGGAGGTTTGGAGATGAAAATGAGTTAAAACTCCCTTAGATGCACCTGGGCAAGGCAAGGCGCATCACGCCTGCAGTGCGCCCGAACTCGGCCTCTGACACTGAGTCCTAGCGTGGCATGTCACAGTGCGCTAGAAATTTGCCTCAGTCATTTGAGGGTGGCATGGATCTCCCTAAACGCGCCTGGATTGGCGATTTTCGCCAAATTTTCGTACTTTATCCCTTTTAATCCTTCTAAGGTATATTAACACCTTCCAATGATTCTAATTACTTCAAATGATTTCTAAGCACCTATAAATCATCAAAGAACACAAATCATAACCTTGAATCCATAATCCAATTCAAGGAAAGTAAAGATCAAAGTCTATAAACTTAAGAGTCAAGTCTAAAGTTAAGAAGTAACTCAAAGAAAAGTTCTTAAAGGTTTTCAAGAGTCTTTATTAAATGTTTTAAATTCATTTTAAGACACAAGTTTCAAGTTAAAGTGAAGAGTAAAAGTTGAAGTATTTTCTTCAAAGATATATAAGGGAACTAAGTATTCCCTAAGAATTGATTAAGACTCAAGTTTTCAAGTAAAGCAAAGAATAGAGAGTTGAGTTCATTTCTCAAAAGTTATAAGGGGACTAAGTACTCCCAAAAAGTCTACAAATGTTTTCACATTTATGTTAAAGAGGAAACCTAGATTTCCAAAAGAGTTTTGAACAAGAAAAAGGGGACATTGATCCCAAGAGAGATTTTTAAAGCTAAAGTGTTGAGGAAATTCTCTCAACCCAAAGAAAGGAAATTATTTTAAAAGCATGTGCTAAAGTATATTTTGGGTGTAGTATTGAGCACCTATGTGGGAATGAGAGTTCATATTAACTCAAGTCTCCATGTAAATCATGTAGCCATCATGAGTATTAATGGGTCATAATTTTTGGATGATGAGGTAAGTTAAACTAGTGGATCCACTAAGTTGAAGATTTCTATGTGACGGCAAAGTATAGAACACTTTTGGCAGCACGGGCGAGATGTTGTATCACCACTTAGTCTCATAGTGGTTGTTGTTGTTAGAGAATCTCATACAGAAACTATATTAATTTAATATATAAATAAAGTTGAGTTTGTTATTGCATTTTTTTAATGAACTGAGTTATTTGTACGAATATACAAAATTTATATATATATATATATATATATACACACATTACATGCGTCTTTTTTTCTTTATATTAAGTTCAATATTTCATACGTTTAGCAGAGCCAAGGTAAGTGTTTCTTCTTATTATTGTTGAGCTTAAGCTATTGTTTAGCATTCCAACTCACATACTCGTATATTCAATGTACTGATGCCTGTTGGCCTGCCTCGTCTTATGATGCAGACGCAAGTAACCAAGATCAGCATCCAGCGCCTCATTGATTAAGTTTGAGGACTCAGAGTTAGTGGTGAGCCTCCTTGCATTACGGAGCATTATTTTATTGATTTTTTGTTTTTTTGTTTATAGAATGTTGTGGAGTTTGTCCCAATATTCATTCTAGTATTATATATTCTTAATAGACAGATAGTCAGTCAGATAATTCAGTTTATAGTCTCTCTTTATCTAGCATTTCAGATATTTTATTTTGAGACTTAAGTGCCATTTTGGACGAGACATTTATTTAAGTTATTTTATGAGAATGTTTATCGCTTTACATTGAGTTAAGTCTTCCACTGAGTTAAGTAAGTCAGGCTAAGGGTATGCTCAAGGCCAAAAATGTATATTAGGCGTCGGCCACATCCAGGGTGTAGGCTCGTCATGACAAACTTGGTATCAGAGCAAAGAGTTCAAGAGTCCTAGGGAGTCTATGAAGGTGTGTCTGTAGAGTCCTAGTATTCGGTGTGAAGTGCGCCACATCTATGATTAGGAGGCTGCAACATTTAGGAATTTCTCATTTGTATCATATCCCTTTTCATGCATTAGAGTTTATCTCAAAAAGTTTCTCTCTAATTCGTGCTTGCGCGTGTTTCAGATCATCATGCCTCCACGAAGAGTAGCAAGAGGTCGTCTTGCCAAAAGGAATGTTGAGGAACCAGAGGTACCTAATGCACCAAATGTGCACCTCAAGGAGAAGTCACTAATGTTGATTTCCTTGAAGCTATCAAGATGTTAAGCCAAGCGGTGACTAACCATGTCGAGCAACAGAGAGGGGCTCGACAAGAAGAGGCTGACACCTTAAGGATTTGTGAGTTCTTGAGAATGAATCCTCCCAGCTTCACTGGTTCAAGCACTACAGAGAATCCAAAAAACATTGTGGAAGAGTTGAAGAAGGTTTTTGATGTGATGCATGTCATTGATGTTGAAAGAGTTGAGTTAGATGCATACCAACTGAAAAATGTGGCTAGGACTTGGTTTGATTAGTTGAAGAAGGGCAGAGATGAGGATGCACCACACTCGAGTTGGGCTTTCTTTGAAGAATCTTTATTAGAGTGGTTCTTTCCCCAAGAACTGAAAGAAGATAAGGTACGGGAATTCCTTACACTGAAATAGGACTACTTCACTGTACATAAATATGGGGTAAGTTCACACACTTGTCCCACTATGCTTCTGAAATAGTTAAGGACATGAGGAGGAGAATGAGTTTGTTTGTCGCTGGCTTAGGTCGTGCTTCAATCAAAGAGGGCAGAGATGCAATGGTGATATGTGACATGGACATATCAAGGTTGATGGTCTATGTGTATCAAGGTAAGTGGAGAAGCTGCGAGATAGAGAAGAGTATAGGAACAATAAAGCGAAGTCTTGGAAGCACAAGGGTGGTTCTAATAGGCCACAATTTCAGAAGAAAAAGTGGCATGCATCATCATCCGCTAGTGCTCATGAACCAAGAAACAAAGGTGAGCATCATGGCCAGAACTCGCAGAATTTCAGAGCCGGACCAGCACAGTCTCATGGTAGTGTGGCACAAGGAGGTAGTTGGGTTAGTGTATGTGCTAAGTGTGGTAGAAACCACCTAGATAAATGTCGTGAGGTATAGACAGGTTGCTTCAAGTGTGGTCAAGAGGGTCAATTTCTGAGAGAGTGCCCAAAGAATAGGGAAGGTAGTGGAAACCTGGACAACAAATCCCAATCCTCATCAGTTGCTGCACCAGACAAGGCTGCACCTAGAGAAGCTATTTCTGGTACTAGCGGAGGGGCAAACTGCCTCTATGCAATCACTAGCCGCCAAGAGCAAGAGAACTCTCCAGATTTTGTCACGGGTATGATCAAAGTCATTACATTTGGTGTTTATTCTTTGATAGACCAATGAACAAGTTTATCTTCTGTAACTCCTTATGTTGCAAATAAGTTTAAGATTCTTTCTACGAAACTTTGTGAACCTTTCTGTGTTTCTACCCCTGTTGGAGACTCTATTCTAGCGAAAAGATTCTATTGTGATTGTCCTATTTCTATTTTTCATAGCAACACCATGGATTACCTAATGGAGCTTGACACGGTAGATTTTTATGTCATTCTAGGTTCGGACTGGCTCAATTCCTATTATACACCAATAGATTGTAGAACTCGAGTTGTCAACTTTTAGATTCTTAGCAATCCATTCATAAAGTGGAGTAGTAGTTTAGTAAAGCCTAAGGGTCATTTCATTTCGTACCTCAAGGTGAGAAAGTTAGTATCAAAGGGGTGTATCTATCACTTTGTTCGAGTTAATGACTCAAGTGCTGAGGTACCTTCCCTTAAGTCAGTTTCTATAGTAAAGGAGTTTCAAGAAGTATTTCCTGATGATCTACCTGGAGTCCCTTTTGAGAGAGAAATAGACTTCAGCAAAGAAATCATTCCAGATACTCGTCCTATCTCTATTTTACCATATAGAATTTCACCAGCAGAGTTAAAAGAGTTGAAAGAATAGATGAAAGATCTGTTAGATAAAGGTTTTATTAGATCAAGTGTCTCACCATGGGGCGCTCATGTCCTGTTTGTAAGAAAGAAAGATAGTTCCCTTAGGATGTGTATAGACTATCGCCAATTAAATAAGGTTACAATCAAGAATAAGTATCCTCTCCCAAGGATAGATGATTTTTTCTATCAGCTTTAGGGTGCCACCTGTTTCTCGAAAATTGATCTCACATGTGGCTACCATCAGTTAAGGGTTAGGGAATGTGACATTATAAATACATCCTTTAGAACCAGATATATGCATTATTAGTTTTTGGTTATGTCTTTTGGTTTGACCAATGCACCAGCAACTTTCATGGATCTTATGAACACAGTATTCAAGCCTTATTTAGATATATTTGTTATCGTCTTCAATGATGACATACTAATTTATTCAAAAAATGAAGAAAATCAAGCTAGTCATCTCAGGATAGTCCTTCAGACCTTGAAAGATAAAGAGTTGTATGCCATGTTCCAAGTGTGAGTTTTGGCCTAAGTCTTTGGTCCACATAGTTTCCGGTGATGGGATTAGAGTTGACACCCAAATGATACAAGCAGTTCAGAGTTATCTAGATCCATGTCTCCAACTAATATAAAGAGTTTCTTGGGTTTGGATAGCTAATATAGAAGGTTTGTTGAGGGGTTTTCGTCTATTTTTTCTCCTTTGACCAAGTTGACTCAGAAGACAGTTAAGTTTCAATGGTTTGAAGCTTGTGAGAAAATATTTCAGGAGTTGAAAAAGAGGTTGGCTACTACCCCAGTGTTGACCTTACCAGAAGGTACTCAAGATTTTGTAGTGCACTGTGATGTATATAGAGTCGGTCTGGGTTGCGTGTTAATGCAGAATGACAAGGATATAACCTATGCCTCCAGACAGTTGAAGGTTCATGAGAAGACTTATCCAACCCATGACTTAGAGTTGGTTGTTGTAGTTTTCTCCTTGAATATATGGCGTCACTATTTGTATGGTGTTCATGTTGACATATTCACTTATCACAAGATCCTATGATATGTGTTTACCTAGAAGGAGCTAAATCTCAGACATAGGAGGTAGTTAGAGTTACTCAAGGATTATGACATGAGTATTGTTTACCACCTAGTTAAGGCTAATGTGGTTGATGATGTTTTAAGCAGGTTATCCATGGGAAGTACCACCCATGTAAGGCTAATGTGGTTCCTGATGTTTTAAGCAGGTTATCCATAGGAAGTACCGCCCATGTTGAGGAAGAAAAGAGGGAGTCAGTCAAAGAGGTGCACATACTTGCATGCCATGAGTCAGACTTATGGATTCCACAGAAGGAGGGATATTGGTGACAAATGGGGCTGAGTCATCATTAGTGTCAGAAGTGAAAGAGAAGCAAGACGAAGAGCCAATTTTTCTTTATTTGAATATGAATGTTCATAAGCAAAGAGTATTGGCTTTTTAACAAGGGGAAGATGGTGTGTAAAAGTATCAAGGTAGATTGTCTGTACCTAGGGTGGATGGACTCCAAGAGAGGATCATGGAGGAGGACATGGAGGAGGCTCATAATTGCAGATAATCCATTCATCCAGGTTCCACCAAGATATACCGAGATTTGATAGAGATTTATTGGTGTGAAGGTATGAAGAAAGACATTGCTGAGTTTTTGCCAAGTGCCCGAATTGCAAACAAATGAAAGTAGAACACCAAGGCATGTAGGGTTGGCTCAGAATATGGTAATTCTAGAATGGAAGTGGGATATGAATAATATGGACTTCATCACAGGCTTGCCAAGGTTTCACAGTCAGAATGATTCAATTTGGGTGATTCTCGATAGAATGACAAAATCCACCCACTTCTTGCCCGTAAAAATCACTCATTTGGTAGAGGATTATGTAAAATTATACATTCAGGAGGTTGTGAGAATTCATGGAGTCCCAGTGTCGATATTTTAGATAGATGTGCACAATTTACATTCCAAAAAGGTTTGGGTTCAAAAGTAAACTTAAGCACTGCTTTTCATCCTCAGGCAGATGGGCAAGAAGAGCGTACTATCCAGACCTTAGAAGATATTTTGAGGGATTGTGTGATTTTTCAAGGGGAATTGGGATGATCACTTATCTCTCATTGAGTTCGCTGACAATAACAGCTACCATTCGAGCATCCAAATGGCTCTATTTGAAGCTCTTTATTGGAGAAGATGTAGATCTCTTATTAGGTTGTTCGAAGTTGGTAAATCAGGGTGATAGGACCAAATCTAGTTCACCAAGCCATGGAGAAGGTAAAGGTGATTCAATAGAGATTGAAGCGGCACAGACTCGCCAAAAGTTCTACATAGATGCTAGGAGAAGACCGTAGGAGTTTGAAGTGGACGATTAGGTATATCTGAATGTTTCACCCATGAAGGGTGTTATGAGGTTTGGTAAGAATGGGAAACTTAGTCCCCGGTACATTGGTCTTATAGAATATCAAAGAGAGTTGGCAATGTAGCTTACGAATTGGAGCTACCACAAGTTTTAGCACCGGTTCATCCAGTATTTTATGTCTCCGTGTTGAAGAAGTGCATGGGTTATACTTCATTGATTGTACCAACTGAAAATGATGGGATTAAGGATAGCTTATTCTATGAGGAAATTCCAATTCATATTTTAGATGACCAAGTTCGCAAGATGAGAACAAAGGAGGTGGCATCAAATAAGGTCCTTTCAAGGACGGAAGTAGCATACTTAGGGTTCATCCGAACCCTCTTCGACGAAAAATATTATTATTTATATATGATTAAATTATTATTTAAATATGTATAATAGATGTTGAACCCCCTTCTACTAATTCGCGTGTCTACTTCTCAGATTTTGAACCCCCTAATTAAAAAATCTAACTTCGCCACTAATCTCAATGAATTCAAAAACTACATATTTCCTTGATCATCATAGCATACTTTCACATATCCTCATAGACAAAAATGTTTTTATAATGGATGATCCTTAAAATCATAATTTGTTGATATTACCCTTATATATAAGCGAGTAAGAGAGGATGAACATGTCATCATATAGTAGTACAAAAAGCAGTCTAAGTGTACCGTGAATGCTTTAATTTTTTGATCCGTCTAGCCCAATTTTATTTGCCATAATCCTTTTATATCCACGTGTAAGAAACTCAAACCATCTCTTTCCTTTGATAGTTTGATTTTGGAATTGGCGAAATGGTCTGGTGGACCCTTGTACTTGTATCAGTTTGTATTTTGAACCCTTCTACTTATCTATTTATCATCTGGACCCTTAGACTCAATAAAACACAATTTATCGGACCCTTCTGACCATTGACCACGCTTATGTGGCTTTAAGATGGATGAGTTGGAAAAAGTGTGATTTCACACTCCTTAAGGCGAGTGAGTACTATATTTCAATTTTAAAAATATTAATAAAAATATAAAATAATACAAAAATTAAAAAATAATTAAGAAGAACACATCTTCTTCACCATATTCCACCTTCAACAACAACCATCTCCATGCCCAATTCTTTTTTTATCTTTTTATACTCTTGTCATCAGATCTTGACATTGAAACCTTCTTGACTCCGTTGATTCGCCTCTAAAGGGAGAGGTCGATAGTAGTGGTGCTCGTCGGAGAAAGTGTGGCGGTGATGGCTAGGTTGGAGGATCTAGTTACAACATTGAAGAGATCTTAGCCAGATATGGTGGTATGGCATCGACGGCGGTAGTTTTGTGATGGTGTGGCGGCGACTGCCAGATCTGGTGGTGTGGCGGCGGCACCTTCAAAATAATTTTTTTTTCTTTAGTTTCTAATATGGTGTCCTTCGTTTAGTTTTTTCTTCTCATTTCTACAAATTTGTGAGGTAATAAATTTGAAAATTTTGATGGGTAAAAAATAACTGTAAAATCAGTATTTGGATATATTGAGATATTTTAATGGTGACAAAGTTTGCATTAATGGAGAAAAGAGGTTTATGAAGTTTCAAGTGATGAACAAAGTTTTAATAATTATTATAACTGAAATTTATGAATGATGAAAACATAAAAAATAATGGTGATTTTTGTGATATAAGAAAGTGGTGCTAATGGTGAAGATGATGATTGTGGTGGTGAGATCTAATGTAAAAAATGGAGACATGGTTAAAGAAGAATGAAAGAGGAAAGAAGAGAAAACAATTTTTTTTCTTAAAAATAAATAATTAATGATGTGTCATTTAAAATCTGACGTGGATGATGACGTGTCACTGTTGTTGAGCGTTTAAAGTTCACACAACGCCAAGGGGGTTTAAAATGTTGAGATTCGTTGAGTCTAAGGTCTCAGTTGAAAAATAGTTAAGTAGAAGGGTTCAGAATACAAACTGATACAAGTATAAGGGTCCACCAGACCATTCCGCCATGGAATTTTCTATTACTTTCTCTTCCGAGCCCTAAAATTGGTAAGTATTTTTAACGTTTTTTCTTGCATTTGTTTTTCCTCTTCAATGGTTTATGTTTATTATATGTGATGATCATAAATATACCTACTTTTATCATTCAATCTCAAATGAATATATGTTTTCAGTTCTTCAGTGGTATTTATTACATTTTTCTGATTTTGGTATGATTTTGTTCTTGATGTTTCTAATTTGGTTTGATTCATACTCAGAGATGCTTGAAAATTGGTGTTCGTTCCCCTTCTTATTCTTCTCACTTCTGTATTTTTTTTTCCTTGGCAAGTTTACATTTTTGATAGTCACAATATGTTGGGTATTTTGTTTCTGCTTCTTTTATTGTGCATTTTCTGCTTTTTAAATATTTTATTGTAGAATTTTGTAATTTTATGTTTCTAATTGGGTTTTATTTACTCATGCATGTTTAACTTTAGATTTTATTTGTTTTACCCTCTCTTCTTTATGACAGACACCTCTAATTTTTTTAGCCTTTCTTAATTAATGTGAATCTTGATATGTTACTGAAAATGATCTTTTGGGGGGATGGGAGGAACTGGATAAAAAAAGGATCTATACATGTTCTTCTCGGAGCATTGACTGACCATAAAATTGTATGTTATAATCAAATAAATATGCAGAATACATTATACACATTCAAATAGAAAACTCCAAATATTTGTAGGTACTATATGATAGAGACGACAAAGTGAAGATATATGAAAAGAATTTTATAGGATGGTTAAGATTCAAGAAATCAAATGATGCAATGTCGGAACGTGTTGATGCTGGTGAGGGATAGACAAGATTTGCTAGAGGAACTCGACAAGCTGTTACTCATGGAAGAAATGAAAGCAAAAGTTGTTGTGTTTCAATCTTAGCGCAGGTCTGAAACTCGAACCATTCATACCATCAAAAATAACAAAAGGCGAATCTTCTTAACTACCTACAGTTAAGATTTGGTTTTGTCCCCTGACTTTTGAATTAATATTGATTGAAATATAATGTGACTTAGATTTGCTTCTTTCCTCATTGTCTTCAATGTGCTTATGTTGTCCAGTAGAAAAAGATATCTTCCTCAATTGAAAATTTTAGTACTGAAAAAGACAAATAAATTTGGATTCTCAGATAATGATATAGTCTCACTCGGCTAAGTTGTGTGGACTCTTCACTTACGTTGACACATCCGTGTCGAATTCTTCAAAAATACATTACTTTTGGAGAATTCAGTACATACCCGTAAACATTTTTGAAGAGTTCAAGAAACATAGTCACTCAGTAGTGAGAACCATCAATAGGAAAAATGGAATGAACTGGCAAAGATGGTATGTGGTTATTCAAATTTTGTTGTTGCCTCAACGTTCCTGATATATAGGTAAATTTATATGTGTTTTCTGTTAGATAACCTTAAACAATTTTAGCTTTAACCTCTTGATATCAGTTGATTATATTCGAATTTGATATTTCATCTTTTTGTATTATTGTCAAGAATTATGAGAGGCTACGAGGACTCTATGTAGTGTTGTTATGATTAGAGAGGTTTGTCAGTTTATAAGTGATTTTCTATTTTCCTTGATGTGTGAAATATAATATCCATTTGCATGAGATCTCAGCTACTGTTTCTCTCTCACTTTCACACACAGATTTTTTGTGTTTAGTAATTGGGGATGTATGAGATCTCGAGAAAGCCATGCGCCACTCTGATATTAGTGATGCCACATTTCTCATACCAATACACCTTTCTGAGTTGTTAAAAAAGTTCATTTGCATGTGAGAACTAAAAGAAGTGAGCATATATGTATATTTATTGTTACTGTAGAACACATGTTATTCTATTTTATTAGGCTTCTGCTAAAATTAACAGTTGTTAGTTTCTTTAATACGAAGTTTCTACAGTTTTATTTTAGTGAAACAATAGAGTAAAGGACGATCTAGCAAGTTGAAAATTAAAAAAAAAACTATATGAAAAAATGCACACTTATCATGATCTTCAGTTCCCTAGAATTACATTTTGCATATTTAGAAATATTTACAAATACGATATAATGTATCATGCGCATTCCTATAATCGCGGAACTAAGAAGCTATAATATTTAGACGTAAAGTAGGGGTGTAATTATGTCAACTTAAAGAAAGCACAAGAGTGGAAAAGCTGAAGGTAAAACTCAAAATGTTCTCGAGATCACTAGAAACCTTTTGTGTGCTTCTGCTGGATGATGTACAAAATTAAATTGGCTGAGTATACATTCAAGGTGTCTGATGTGTCCAAGTTATCTTATTTGGAATAGTCTTTCTCCTTTTTATATCATACCAGGAAAATCTCTAAAACAACTAATGATCGTGCCTGAGTCAATAGCCCGAATGATAGACTGGGACTATTGTCTCAGGTGAGCACTGTCCTCACGAATCTCAAATGCAATGTGGTTAATGTTAATGTGTGAACTCATAACGCCGAGCAACAACTAGGTGAGGAAATGGGAGGTACAGTTAATCCGAAAAGGTTGTCTATGATGAAGCAACTATTGTAAATTGTACTTAGATGTAGCGATAAATTAAGAAATTCCAAGGGTCTCTCATATACCGAGAGAAGACAATCACCAACTAATGTTTGCATACCAAGATTATGAACGTGCTTTTGGTGAAGGATTGAATGAAAAAGAGAGGCCTAATGTGAATGTCCTTAATTGGTAAGATAAATACTACTCTATTGTGACAATCCAGTGTAAGGATAGACCAAAGCTTCTCTTTGATACAATTTTTTGCATTGGCGATATTGCATTTGTGGTTTTCCATGGCAATGTTGATGCTAAAGGACCAGTAGTGCACCAAGTACTAAAAATTTCTATTCATTTCGAAATCTCTTTCATGGTTTAATTTTCTGAAAATTTGTGAACTAATATTACAAACTTTGTTCTCATTGAAGGAGTATTGCATTAGACATATAGATGGTTTCCTAGTAAAATCAGACGCATAATGGAAAAAGAGTGATCATTTAATGTCTTGAAGCAGTAATTAAAAGAAGGGTATCTGAGGTAGCACTAATGATTTACTTTCTAAATCTTTTTAGATCCACTATTTGACATATATTCAGCTCTATCTATATTTTTGGTGTATAAAAAGGCGAAATTGATAGTTGTAAAATTATATGTTTTACCTTGTCTATGTTAGTTAATGAAGTTGCCTTAGCTACGATGGTGGTGTACATATTTACTACAAGAATTCACCATCCTCTAATATGAGAATCCGAAAAATCACATTCAATGATTTTCTTAATTAGCATCAGACCAAATTCAACTTGATAAGTCCATATCACATTAGAAAAGTCATTACTTACTACAATAGATTAGGAATTTGCCTTACATCAAGTTCCAAGTTGAGATGAAAAGGAGGAGTATGAAAGCATAAGAAAAATTGAGCACGAGTGAAAAACAAAAGAAGATAACTTCGTTACACATAGCAGTATAAGACTTCTACAGTTCTCCCCTTTCTTCTAGGTTCATGTTATAACACATAATGAAAGTTGTTTTATAACTATTTATCACATGAAACTTTTTAATTGGATGTCTCGGTGAAATTCTTGAATTCAAATCTCAAAATTTTCTAGAATTCTTTGTTGTCTACTTGATTTTTAATTAGATGTGGACAATATAGTTGAACATTTATGTCAAACAAGTTTTCTATTATATATTTTTTGCTAATTAATCATAGTGTACAATGATCAACCTACAACTTCTGTTTACTCTTTCTTTACATTCCAAAGTTTCAACACTATACTTTCTTATTTATGAATTGATTTTAATCATTTGTGACATTAGTATCCTGATGATTAAGTTATCACAATCGGTCATTTGAGATCACAAACAATGTCCAAGTTGATCTTATATTGAAGGTTTTTAACTATGAATACTGATTTGTGAACTGTTTATATTTGTTGGGAGTTATGATGGGCGTCTCCTTTGACCACTTATTTGTCATGGTAAATTCCGCTATGCACTCTTCCCCCAACTTTCCAACATAGGGGGCTAGCTTGCTTCCATGGGTGGCGGGCGGGCAAAGGATCCAAAGGACACGTAGCCGGGGCAAGTCCAAAATCTAATTTTTTTTTTCATTTTCCTTCTTGCTCTCCTTTTGATTGTGATATGGTATCTCCTTTGGTGAATGTTCTTGAATGGTTTAATAGCACATGTTTTTCCTTTCAGCATATTCTCACTAAATTTACATTACAAGTTTGATGAAAAACTAATCTTCTTTGTGAGTGCATTTCATTTTGCTTGTTGCTTTAAGATTAATAGATATCTATATTTGCTTACAACTTAACTTCTTTACTTTTCAAATATATATAAAGCTTTAGCATTTTTGTTCCACTTAGTATACTTAATTCTGCCCGTCATGATATAGGCTCGGATCATTGACATTCAAAGTCCCTAATAATGTGAAATACTCATCCGTGAATTTGGCTTACAGTGTAGGGAAAGCTAAAGGGACTATGACTGGAGTTTCAGATGTGGTAAAGTAAAAAGTTATTGGAAATATTCATTAGTGAGAGGTATATAATATGTAATCTTACATTCAGTTTTTGCATTATGTCATATTATATGTTCCATGTATTTAATTTGCTTATAATTTAAGATTATGTAGAACACATGTTGATTGTAAACAGTAGCTTTCTCTACTCTTGTGTATTTGATATGTCCTCATTTGAAATAGAGAGTTCATATATTTTTAAAGAAGAGACTCAATTAGACCATACATTGCTTTATTTTCATTGCTTAGGAAAAATAAAATATTCTTACCGTAACTTTTAAGTTCTTGTTGATATATGTATCTGTTCAAAAGCACATACTTTGTCTTCCATTGTAGGTGACCCCCTTTCAAGTTGGAGGAAAGATGAATGTGCTTAGTGAAGTCTTACCATGAAGATACTAAGAATTTATTGGAACATGACCAAAGTGCTGCAAGAATGACCCAACAATGGTATTCTATGGACTGCTTCAATCAGGTGGAACCTCATCAAATTATAGATTTTATACAAAAAGTTATTTTAGCCTGAAGGGGGAGTTATTTTGTTTCTATGGGGGAGTTATTTTGTTTCTATACTCAAGTTTGTAGCTATGACAAATCCTTTATATGCTGCTAAAATAGCTTCGGTATAAATATATAATGTTGGTGCCATGCCCATCTAGTACAACATAGATCCAAATAATTGATGGAGAAACATATCCCAAAAAGTCTTCTACTTCAGTGCATTTAGTCACATTATCAAGAACACACATGAAGACTCACGGTTTCACACAATGCTCTTTTAGAAAATGAATCTTTGAGATTGAGTACATTAAGTTATTTTTATTATATTTTTTTTAATGTTATCGTGTCGGAATGTGACACTAGATCCAATAATATCGTGCCGGCTCATGGCAGCGATCCAAATATATTATGTTAGCTCGTGGAACCGATGCAACATTATATTCATCAATTTTATCATTTATTTCCGCTCCCTTAACAATATTTTATCAAGCATGCTTTAGTCAAGATATTACTTTGATAGAACAAGTTCAAGATTATGAATTTTTTTGTCTTGGGATTAAACCAATCACAATATATAAATTATCCAAACCACAAAAAATAATTATACAGAATATTTCACAGTATTATTCAATGATTATCAATCACTATTAAGAGTCTCTATCACATTGAACAAATCATAACCTACCTATACTGAAGAATCGAAGTCAAACAAGCTAATTTTTCAGTACATTTTCTTTCGCCAATGTCTCAAAATGTTTCTAATTTATTAAGTACACAATATTTGTAAGCACACATATCACTATATAGGGATCGTTTGGTAGGCCGCATTAGAACAAAATAATCCATGTATTATGTAAGGTATTATTTAGTACCATGTTTGGTAAGAATTTTGGCCTATGTATAACTAATCCATGGTTATACCTCCTACATGGTCTTATAGGATGTATTACTAATACCTTCCATTTGGAGGTATTAGTAATACATTGATATAATACCATGAAATTAGTCTATGTAAAGACAAAAATATCCCTCAAATCCTTTTAATTATTTCGTTTATTTTTTTGATTTTTACGATTTATATTTATACTAGTATTGATTTAAATAAATTAGCTTACAAATTATTTAGAGAAAGGTGTTTGTTACTAAATAAATTCAATACAAATAAGCATATAAAAATTACAACTTTCAATTTTTATGTGTGTGTGTATATATATATATATATATATATTGTAACTTTTAAAATTATTCAAAATACAATGTTTTCTAATTATTTGTATTTTTAAAATATTTAAAAAGTTACTTATATATTAAAATTATAATTACAATTTTTATGTGTATATGTAGATGATTTATTCTATTTTTATGCGTAAAGTATAGAATTTGTGTGTGTTCATTTAAGGATCGAAAGCCTATTGATTCCTTTAATATAATTTGTTATTCAAGTAAATTATACCGCTCGTATACATACATATATTTTTTCCACTACTGAGTTAACTGGAATTCAATAAGGGATGTGATAAATATAATAATTTTAAAGGTGAATTAAATTCAATTGTCGTCAACAGTAGAGAATATAGACCAAAATTTTCAAAAGCTTAACTTCTTAATG
This sequence comes from Solanum sitiens, assembly GCA_016801875.1. Lineage (NCBI taxonomy): Eukaryota > Viridiplantae > Streptophyta > Magnoliopsida > Solanales > Solanaceae > Solanum > Solanum sitiens. The sequence continues at coordinate 1,245,218 of JABWTJ010000213.1, forward strand.
ATAAATATAGATAAATGATTTTTGTATATAAAAATTTAAGTTGAATGATTTTATTGATATAAAATAAAGTTTAATGACTTTGCTAAATAAATATCAAATCTTGAGTGACCTTTTGAAATATTAACCCTAGTTCGAAGGTCATAAAAATAATGTTGTCCAACAATTATTAACCTTGAGCCAATTACATAATATACCAAGGGTATAATTGAAAAGAAGCTTTTTATAGAGTTTTAAACCAAACACAAGATAAAGTGGGAACAATGAACCAAACATTTGATAAAAAATAAAACATGCATTGCTAATCCCTGCACTACTAATCCCTGCATTATTACTCTTTGTACCAAACGATCCCTATATGTCTACCCTAGACTCAAAAACCCGCTCAAAATCGGTACTCAACTTCCCAAACATTGACGCTAATATATCTTCTCATATTTTATAAATTTCAAACCTTCAATTTGAACTAGTGTATAACAATTCTTTATTTAGTTTTATCTCATTATTCCCATAAAAGTCTTTCATTTCACAGAAATTATTTCTTATTCTTATGAAATAATTATTTCCTATTAGGTTTATTTTTAGAATTGTTCCTATTCTAAATATTTGCTGCTACGTTATTCCAACCTCAAAGACTAGCAAAATTGAAATTGTAAAATTCTTAGGTCATTTCAATGAATTCAAAACTACATGATTCTTCGATCATCATAAAATAGTACTTTCACATATCCTCTCATAGAAAAATGTTATCATAATGAATGACCCTTAAAATTATAATTTGTTGATATAGGTAGTAGATTCAAATAAATGTGGGAAGAAACATATCCCAAAAAGTCTCCGATTTCTGTGCATTTAATTCAGTTCTTCAACTAAATGACTCAATTTTGACACTGACGTCCATTTTCAACGAAAATTCTTCAAAATTGAAGCAATTAAGATGTTGTCACTCTATTACTCTCTTTCTACCTTTTAGTTGTTATGATGAGAGTTTGCACAATTTTTATAAAAAAAAAAATTAAATAGGAGTAGTATAGTTTGACTAATGTATTCCTTATTATTTATTTAATATTTATTTATTTTAATATTTCTCAATTCTGAAATAATTCATATTAGGAATAAAGTTGGAAAAAAAAAAAGAATCATCTCTTAATTGTTTAAATTAACAATTATTTTAAAAGAAGTATTTTTAGTATGCTGACTTTTTTTTAAAATCAAATCAAGGCAAATCCTGATATTTCCCCTAAAAATTATCAGTTCTTTTCACGTTACAGTATGTAAAAAAGATTAATTCTCATATAGTTAGAAAGTTTTGAAAAAAAACTAAATATACACCTTATATATATTATCATATTCTCAGAAATTTCAAAAAAATTACAAAAATCTTTACGCTCTCCTATTCTCGGATACACTATGTTACGTGATGTATCGATTTATTGAGTGATGTATCCAAAATCGAGCCACGATGTATCGAGACGTTGAGGGATCATCCGAAACTGGAACGTGATGTATCGGGATGTTTTGGAATGTATCCGAATTCCACCAAATCTAAGAAATTTTTCTAATTTAAAAAAGAATAAGGATAAGATGTAATTAACTCTTAACACTATGTAAAATTCTCAATTATTAATAATTACCAGACACGGTACGACTTTAATTTAGATTGTTCCCTATACCATAGTGTCATTTCCAGTATAGACTTAATCTTTCAAATTAATAAAGGTACACTAATAAATTATTTGCTGTAAAATTAGAGACTACCATACCTTTAATTTTCATTATTGAACATCATTCTATGGAGAAGTTTAGAGAATGAGACAGCATATGAAGCAAATATTAACACAAACTCTACAAAAAAAATTATATTTCGACTCATGCTTTAGTTAGTTTGATGCATTTACATTGCACCCTGAACCACTTTTTCATGCACAAAATGTGAGTTAATATCTCTAGAGCTGACTCAATTTTAAGAATTTATCTAGTAAAGTTATCGAATTTTGTTTTTCTAATCAATACAATCACTCAACTTAAGCTTTTACCTCACTATAATTACTCAACTAAATCTATCATTTAAAAAATTGACATAATTAAAAATTATCATGACCATAATGAAAATAATGCTCAAAATTATTACTACTTCATTATGGAATGATACAAAATTCAATATAAAACACATATATTTACTATTTTCATATGATAAATTACTACTACTTCATTTGAAGACTACCACACATGCTGTAATAGTAAATATTATTTGTTTGCAATTTCTCGATAGTAAATAGATAAATTATCGACTACCTACCTGACCCGGCCCCTTGGTAGCTGCAAATCGATGGACACCAGGACCAATGACGCCTGGAGTATTCTAGGTTGGACCAGCTGATGCAACTAGCTAGCGTCAAGAAAAACACACACACACATATATATATATAGGTCATGTCAGCTCAACCAGCGTCTACTAAGTAAATTGAGACCCAGAATCGGGAATTCCTGTGTGATAACATTTATTAGCTCTCCTCCAATGTACAACAGCATAACTTTTACTAGTGGTGTATGTAATTTTCTTGCATCAAAACATATTTCTACGACACCAATTATGATCTCAAAGCAACCTCACCAATCTTCACTTCATATGTGAAATTCCCAATGAGAAACCTAGCACATCAATCAAGCAAAGCCAAGGCCACAATCAAATAAGGGGGTTGCACCTTGCACGCACTGTCAGAATACGAAACACACTACACATAGTATGGATATCCAGACTGGTGGTGAGAAATCAAGACAAAAAGAAAACATGAAGCTAGTCGAGCTGCATTACTCAACACTGGAAACATCACAAATTTATGGATGTAGTAAAGGAGAACTGGAATCTGGACTTAGCCTTCGTGCTAAGATGAAAATGGTTGGGGTGGACTAAGGACACTTTTTAGAAATATTTTTAAGAATATTCTAAAATGTTTAAAAACCAGAAGCAATATCAGTTTACAAATTAACAAGATTATGATCACACAACACATATGAAACAATAAACTACAATAATACAAACAAGGAACAATTTTCGGCAGAAAAAAAATTAACACATCTAACAGGAATATACATCACAGAGAACTCTACCAAATAACTTTTGGCTCGAAAGTTGTTGTCTCTCTTAGCAGGATGTTCTGTCCTCTGTCTTTCTAGTCCACTCCTGAATGAGGCAATAACGAGTCAAGTTCAACACACTTGATAACGAGTCATTAAATATATACAAATAATTAATCTAGAACTTTAGAATTTCAAATCCATAAGCTTTAACTCAGGCACTTACAATTATTGAACTCATCCACTGTAGAAAAAACAAAGAAGCTAATCTTTACAGCTAAGCTGCCTTTTGATCGTTTTGTGGATGCAATGGATGCCTCTGGTTGAGTTTGAAGAGCAGCCCATAATCCAAGGAGACGATATGTTCAAGAATATAATTGACAATTTAATTCATTGCTCGACTAAGGAAGCAGTAAGTACTGCAGGTTGTCTGTCCATCAACTGGTTACCAAATTTGATGACGAACTTTCAACATTGTACTTCAACACAGTTGATGATCCCAGGGAAGCTTAGTAGCTCAGTTGGATGATTATCTGAACTTTCAAACTCTTGATAGACGATACATATGTGCCATCATGGGAACAAAAAGAAAGAAAATCAACAGCAGTACGCTAAAATTTGAATGTACCCAAAACAAGAAATTACTCAGTGAACAATCAAGCAATCAAAATAAATATAAGTATTTATAACTAACACTCTATATATTGGCAGAAAAAAACATAATTACAGGAAATACATCACAACAAACTCGAAGCAACAAATACTCAAGATCAATACACTTGTTAACCTTTGGTTGACAGAAAATATTGATTTACAACAACAAATAAAGGATTTAGCGACAATAATAAATATAAGTATTTATAACTAACACTCTATATAAATGTCGCTAAAGACTCTACATGCAATGATATTAATTCAATTACCGCTAAATATTTTTACGGAAATAATATTGCCTCTAAAAGAAAAATTTATTATAACTAAATGTTTCTTCTATTGTAGTGATTGTACCTTGGAGATCAAATTACACAAAAGTGAGGGGGCACTCCCAGTTAGGATCAATGGCACGATGCAGAATTTTCTCCAAAGGAATTCAATAGAAAAACTAAACACGCAAATAAACCAACTGGATCAGATATGAACGGATCGGATAAAAAATACTTAATTTAGAGCACATATACCTAAAAACTTAAATAGATCAAACATAAATGTAGAATGCAAACATGCAGAGAAGACAAATTCTTAGGAAACAAGTTATAACATAATAATAAAGAGATATGCAACACAAGTCATATTCACATAATCAAAGTAAAAGTGAAGAAATTTCACAACTTTTGAGCTACTGTGCAATTACCTTAACTTTGAGAGATCCCATTGTGGTCCTAGATGCATACTTATTTGGCCCAATATCAATAAGCCTGAATTTAATCTCAACTAGCTCTTCTCCAATATTCAATTAGCAATTCCTCACAATTATCAAATTTGAATCAACCATTAAACACAGATGAATTTGTATGACAAAGTTTCTCACTAAATCAAAAAGAAAGAACATATTGTCAAAAACAATTCATATCAAAATAACCTAAATCAAGAAATGAACAAAACACACACATTTCACCATATTGGATCAAAATATATATGTAATCTGTTCAAATTAATACAGTTAATTTTGATTCAAACTATCCAAACTAAGAAGAACCCACGATTTCTCCAGATTGTGAGTCTTGAAAGTTTCAAGAATAAAATTGAAAAAAACCAAAAAAATTAAAAATATCAATTTTAATTCAGATTGACCAACAAAAATCATCAAAACGTAGAATGTATAACAAAACATAGTGAAACCTATCAAAATATAGTTTTACAATTGAAAATGCAACTACATACATAATTACAATTGTACTCTACGAGGTTTCATATCTTGAAATGTCTTAATAATAGCATCATTAGGGATACTATCAAATACATCTTCTCCTAAAAACGACACCAAACAATCACTAAAAAGATCATCACTTATTTCACTTGCAAGTCATTCTTGATAAACTTCGTTGCTGAGAAAGTTCTTTGGATGTAGTGGCAACTAGTAGAAGTAGAACAAGTTTTACTAAGCGAAATACCAGAGAATAATTTGAATGTTTTTTGTTTGGACTAATCTTTTGAAAAGATCACAAAATCCATTTAGATCGGATAACATTTCATCAACATCACGGATATCAACAATGTAACTTGCAAGTTGATTCTCAAGAGTACTCATATTAAACTCGTCGAAGCCATCTTGATATAATTCAACCATTCTTATCACTTTTTTACGTCAAACTTAAAAATGAGTTAATTAAATTCAAACAAGTAATTTCATGGAGCAAATGAGTAGTCACATCATCAAAACGATCATTAAGTTTTTAAAGTTGTCAATCAATAATATTGCAAAACATTTCATCACGGTAATGATGTAAGATTGTATAGTAAGCAAATCTTCATCGTGAAGTTAGGTACCAAAATTTCATGTTTTATACAAAATATAAATACCTTAGCAATAAGATAATTTTATTCATCATCCTTAAAACTTGCAACCTTCTATTTGTTACTTCAACAAGTAGAATGATGTTTGCAACATCTTGCTCATTTTTTATGCATTCATTGAGCTCATTTGTGATTGTTAATACATCTCTTATTAAAGCAACATGACCACAACCTCAAATATTCGACAAGATTTGAGATGTCCCATTGCCTTGGCTCTTTTATTCATACTCCGTGCATCAAGAGCAAGTGATCCAAGAATAGAGTGAAACATAAAAATAAAATTGTTAAAGAATTTATAATGAGATCCCAACGAGTATCACAAGCTCTTGAAAGACCAAGTTGTTGATTCAAGCCCCTACCAGTTGTAAGATCACTCATATTTATGCCTCTTGAATTGTTTCTTTTTGAAGATCTCGTAATTTATCTATACGCTTAAAAAAGATCCCAATACATTTCAAAATATTTAAGATCATCATTACAAGTTTTCCCACTTCAACAAACTTTTTAAAGACCCCAACAAGAGTTAGTTGAAGTTAATGAGCAAAACAATGGATGGAATGAGCCAATCTACTTTCTTGCCTAATCAACATTTTAAGGTCATTGATTTCACCTTGCATATTGTTGACCCATCGTAACATAGTCCAAACACACACTTAATGGACTCAAAGAATGTTGAGCAAATAAATTAACAATTGCCTCCTTTAGGGATGTTAATATTTACTACGACCACGACAATCTATTCAGCCTGTATTTGAGAGGCAATCTAAGCAAATTAAGCATGAATATTATATCTGCTCAAGTATTTTGGTTGATGTAGTAATACTTCACGTAACTCAGGAATTCGCATTTCGAGGTCATGATGAATTCAAAGCATCACTTAGTAGGAGTGATTTTCTTCAAATTCTCTCATGGTATGCAAAATGTTATGATAAAAATTCATGATTATGTACTTGAACATGCCCCTCAAAATAATCAAATGACTTCTCCAATGACTCAAAAAGATATTTGGGATTACATATAAGATAGAAACAGTTAAAATTATTCTTGAGGAACTAAATGGTGACTACTTTTTCTTACTAGTTGATGAATCTTTTGACATTTCATGCAAGGAGCAAATGGTTATTGTATTACGATATATTGATACTATGAAATTTGTGATTGAGCGACTTGTTGACGTTGTTCATGTTCAAGATACTAGTGTTTTATCCTTAAAGGAGGCAATTGTTAATTTACTTGATCTTGAGGAGCTATATGTTAGCTCTTTAAGATCACGACAAAGACTTGCTCAATATACAGTTTTAGATCATTAGTTCATTACCTTGTTAAAGTGTTTTACAATATTATTGATTGACAACTTCAAAAACTTAATGATCGTTTAGATGAGGTAGCTACTGATTTGCTTCATGAAATTGTTTGTTTGAATTCAATTTACTCATTTTAAAGTTTAAACATTAAAAAAAGTAATGAGAATGGTTGAATTATGTCCATATGACTTTGATAAATTTAATAGGGATACTCTTAAGAATCAACTCGCAAGTTACATTTTTGATGTTCGTGTTATTGATGAAAGGTTCTCCGATCTAAATGGGTTTTGTGATCTTTCCAAAAAATTAGTCCAGACAAAAAAAACATTCAAATTATTTTCAGGTATTCCGCTTAGTGAAACTTGCTCTACTTTTACCAGTTGTCACTGTATGAAAGAATTTATCAGCAATGAAATTTATCGAGAATGACTTACGGAGTCAAATGAGTGATGGTTTTTAGTGATTGTTTAGTGTGTGTTTTTTTTTAAAAAAGATATGTTTTTAATAGTATTTCTAATCATGCTATCATTAAGACATTTCAAGATATGACACCTCGTAGAGTACAATTGTAATGATGTATGTAGTTGCCTTCTCAATTGTAAAATTATATTTTGATAGGCTTCACTATGTTTTGTTGAACTTTCTATGTGTTATGATATTTTGTATTCCTTGTGTTTTTTGAAAACTTATATGAAAACTAAAATTAGTCACAAAGATATTCATATTCAGATGGAATGCAAGGGGAGTTTTGAATGGTATGCCTACAGATTTCTTTTCTTTTTTGATAAATAAAGAAGCTAAATCAACTACCTAAAGAAATATTCAACTGCAAAAAAACAATGCTAGATTTTAGTTACTTAGTACAATCTGATAATTATGGTATTTAGGTATTAGTTAATGTATCTACTAAGGGTTATTTATGTAATTGTCTATGTATAAACTCTTGTATAAATACCTAAATATATGATCAATGAAGGGTACGTTGGGTTCTACTTTACATGGTATCAGAAGCCATAATAAAAAATTAAAAAAAAAACTAGGTATGTCAGGAAGTTCAGCCGCTGCCATTGTGTCTGCTGCTTCAGCGACAATGCAGCCATCCCTATTGTTTAACCCTATGCATCAACTCTCAATCAAACTGACTTCAACGAACTTCTTACTTTGGCGAACTCAATTTTTGCCTATGATTCGTGGTTATGGATTACAGCATCATCTTGATGGCTCTCAACCGATTCCAGAACGATTACTTGGTGAAAATCAATTGAATCCTTTGTATCAATTGGGTACGTCAAGATCAAATAGTTTTGAGTTGGATTGTGGCCTCTGTTTCAGAGAGTGTGTTACCACATATAGTAGGTGTTGAGACGTCTCGTGCAGCCTGGGAAAAACTAATTTCGGCGTATGCTACGGCATCAAAGTCGAAAATTCGTGAATTGAAAAATCAGTTATACACTCTTCGTCGTGGTTCTGATTCGATTGAGATGTATATTCAGAAAGCTAAGAGTATAGCTGATCAACTTGCTGCTTTACAACATCCCATTAATGAGGACGATCTTGTTGAGTATGTTAAAGGTAGCTTAGGTGTGTCTTATCGTCCTTTTACACGGTCTATTGACGCAACACAGATTGATGTATCTTTTGATACACTATATGGTCTCCTTTTGACGGAAGAGAGACAACTGAAGAATGAAGAATCTACAATAATTGCGCCAACTGCTCACTTTGGAATGGCTCAACCTCAGCGAGGACGTGGTCGGGGTCGTGGCAATGGCAATGGCAACCGAGAACGGGGCAGGGGTGGATACTTTGCTTCTCCATCACCACATGGTCGTGGGTTCTCTACTTCAGTACAAACTGCTGCCACAAACAACCAATTCTATAATCCAGTCACACAAGCAGCACCACTAGATAATTCTAGCATCAGTTGTTATAATTGTGGAGGACTCGGACATGTGTCTCGTGTTTGACCTTCACCGAGGACCGGGAATGCTAATCGTGGTGTTAATAAACCATCTTCTAATCTTGCTAGCACCTCTTCACAAGCCTCCCAATCTTGGCTCATGGACAGTGGCACCACACACCATCTTACTGCTAATCTCGACAACCTCGCTATTCACTCTGAATATCAAGGTCCCGAGGAAGTTATTCTAGGTAATGGTTCTAAATTACCTATCTGTCACATTGGTTCTTCTTCTTTGCATGTTCCAGGGGCTTCCTTCAATTTAGATAATATTTTGTGCGTCCCTACCGCTAAGCAAAATTTGATTTCTGTTAGTTCTTTTGTTAAGGCTAATAATGTTTCCTGTGAATTTTTTCCTGACTATTTTCTTGTGAAGGATTTGGCAACGAAGGCTCCGTTGTTCAAAGGCCCGAATGAAGATGGTCACTATACCCTTCCAGCGTCTCCATTGCAGTCTCCTGTCCAGTCATACTCTGCAACATTGGGAGACTGGCATGCTCGGCTTGGACATGCTTCTTCTTCCACAGTTCGTCGTTTAGTTTCTAGTAATAATTTAGGTTTTGATAGCTCTATTAGTTCACGTAGTTCATTGTGTCAAGCTTGTGTAAAGAGTAAAATTCATAAGTTGCCTTTTTCAGTATCGGAATATTCAGCTCGTGGTCCTCTAGATTTGATTTGTTCGAATGTTTGGGGTCCAGCCCCAGAAATCTCAAATGATGGTTTTCGTTATTATGTTATATTGTTTTATCACTTTAGCAAATATTCTTGGATATATTTTATTAAGAACAAATCTGATGTGCTTGATATTTTTCATCAATTTCGTTTATTGGTTGAGAAATTTTTTGGTTGTTCCATTAAACAATTTCAAGCAGATTGGGGAGGGGAGTTTCAAGCCTTGACTTCCTATTTGTGCACACATGGAATAACACAACGTGTTTCTTGTCCATATACCCCTGAACAGAATGGGTGTGCCGAAAGGAAACATAGACATGTAACTGAAACTGGTCGTGCACTTCTTTTTCACTCTCATGTCCCTTCTAAATTTTGGACAAACACATTTGAAACGGCTGTCTTTGTTATCAATCGCCTGCCCACTCCTTGGTTAAATCATCAGACTCCATATGAAATTTTGTTTGGTGACAAGCCTGATTACAATCAATTACGTGTTTTTGGTTGCTTATGTTATCCTTGGCTTCGTCCTCATTCGCAAAATAAATTAAGTCCACGTTCAACTCCCTGCGTCTTCCTTGGCTACAGTCGCACCCACAAAGGCTACAAGTGTTATAATCGTGTCTCTAACAAATTTTTTGTCTCACGTCATGTGTTGTTTGATGAACAGGTATTCCCTTTTAAGAAGTCGATGGTGTGTATGCCGCGTCTACTAAGTTTGAAACAAGTCTGTCTCTTGCTATTCCCACTCCTCATATTGTTCCAACTGCACATATGCATCCACGAATATCGCAACCTCAACCACCTTCCATCCAAGAACCCACATCAACTCATTCACCATCTTCTGTGCACTGTTCTCCTACACAATCTTCATCACAGGCCTCTCCTGTTTCACTTGGTACTGGTCCACATAATACACAAGTTCAAGGCCTTGATAATTTGATTGGTGTTGTTGTTGCTTATTCTTCAGATGACTCTAATTCTAGTGGTTTTACTTCGTTGGATGCAGTCACACCTATTCAAAATCATCCAATGGTTACACGAGCGCAGACAGGAAATCTTAAGCCCAAACGTATCCAGTCCTTCTCTACCTCTTGTATGCTTGCTCTTGATCCCACATGTTATACTCAGGCTATTAAAATTCCTGAATGGAGATCTGCTATGTCTACGGAATACAATGCGCTCATTGCAACTGGTACTTGGAGGTTGGTTCCACCTCATCAAGCTACGAATATCATTGGTTGTAAATGGGTTTTCAAGACAAAAAAAAGACCAGATGGCTCCATTGAACGACATAAAGCCAGATTAGTTGCCAAAGGTTTCCATCAACGTTCTGGAATTGACTTTGATGATACCTTCAGTCCTGTTGTCAAACCTACAACTATTCGACTATTGCTTTCTATTGCCGTGTCACAGGGATGGATTGTTAATCAACTTGATATCTCTAACGCATTCTTGCATGGTAAGCTAGAGAAGTATGTATACATTCAACCACCAGGTTTTGTTGATCCTAATCACCCTAATTACATATGCAAGCTAGAGAAGTCTATTTATGGCCTTAAATAGGCTCCTCGAGTATGGAATAAGTGTTTGACGGATGCCTTGTGTGAGCTTGGTTTCCAAGGCTCTAAAACAGATTCTTCACTCTTTTTTAGAAGTATGGGCACTGAAAAACTATTTTGTTTGATCTATGTTGATGACATTATAGTCTTGGGAACATCTATGTATCTTGTTTCTTCATTGCTTCAACAGTTAGAAATGCGATTCTCCTTGCGGAACTTGGGCAAGCTTAATTACTTTTTGGGTATTGAAGCTACATGGCGATCTGATGGGTTGCTATTACATCAGTCTAAATATATACATGATCTCTTAGAACGTAGTAACATGCAAACTTGCAGTGATATTTCTACTCCCAAGTGCCCGAGCAATAAACTGCACAGCAGTGACAGCACTCAATTCCTTGATGAAAGCCTTTATCGAAGTATTGTTGGTGGCTTACAATATCTCACTTTCACTAGACCTGATATTTCCTTCTCGGTGAATAAAGTTTGTCAATTCATGCATAGTCCGACAGAGAAACATTGGGCAGTAGTTAAGCGTATCTTGCGATATGGTATTCTCTTTTCAAAACAGAACTCTCAGCAACTACAAGGATATTGTGTTGCTGATTGGAGAGGCAGTATAGATGATCGGAAGTCTACTACTGGTTTTGCAATTTTTTAGGTTCGTCGCTTGTTTCTTGGTGTTTTTGCAAACAACGCTCTGTCTCACGCTCTACTACTGAGGCCGAATATCGCTCTCTTGCTGCTGCCACCAGTGAACTTCTATGGATTCGTCTATTGTTGAAAGAAATTGATCTTTCTTCTGGTTCGTTACCTTCATTGTGGTGTGATAATTTAGTGCAACCTATCTTACAGCTAACCCGTTGTTTCACTCTCGCACCAAACATATGGAGATCGATTTTCACTTCATTCGAGATCTTGTACAAAAAAAGAAACTTCAGGTTCAATATATTTCTTCTCATGATCAGCTTGCGGATATTCTTACCAAGCCTCTCTTGAAGGATCGGTTTTGTGATTTACGTGGCAAGTTGAACCTTCTACCTGGTTCAATTTGAGGGGGAGTGATAAGTATTGTATTTAGGTATTAGTTAATGTATCTACTAAGGGTTATTTATGTAATTGTCTATGTATAAACTCTTGTATAAATACCTAAATATATGATCAATGAAGGGTACGTTGGGTTCTACTTTACACAATCAACAATCAACAAACCGTAGTCCTAAACTAGTTGACATTGACTATATAAATTCACCAGATGTGTTATGTTATTTCAGAACCCTCATTTCATCACACATGAGTGCAGAGTGCAATCTACCCCCTTCCTAGATGGGTGCATCTTGCGTATCTTAATATAAGTTTCTATTTTAAATTGTCCATTATCCTAGAGCAACCCATCCTCCTTTCCCTGGCTAATGTTTTGCAAGCCAAGAAGAGGCTCTCCATCTTCTTCTTGAAGACTGAATATACCCTCCTAGCTATGACATCCAGTAGAAGCTCGGGAATGGATCAAATCTTCTCTAAAACTAAAAATAGAAAGGAAAGAAAGGGAAAAAATTATGTACTTAGCACTATATTTATTTTTATAACCGTGGTATCCAGGCTTGCTTTTGTGCATCAAGCTTGCAATCGTAGAGTTTGCCCTACATTACTTGCATGGTGTTCATGTTGATGTGTTCATAGATCATAAGAGCCTCCAGTACGTTCGACTAATTTCACACACGAGATACGTGTCACCTCTCATCCACAACAAATGCTACCAGGTAGACCGCACTATTAAGACCTTATAGGATATGTTGATGGCTTGTGTGATTTATTTCAAAGGTAATTGGAATGATCACTTACATCTTATTGAATTTTCTTACAACAATACTTACCACTCTAGCATACAAATAACTCCTTATGAAGCTCTTTATGGAAGAAGATATAGATCTCATATTAGATGTTTTGAAGTTGGTAAAGCAGGGTTGATAGGGTCACATTTAGATCATCAAGCTATGGATATGGTTAAAGTGATTCAAGAGAGGTTGAAAATTGCATAGAGTCATAACAAATCCTACAACTATGTTAGAATAATGGAATTATAATTTTAAGCAAATGATTGGGTATACTTGAAATTTTCGCCCATGAAAGGTATTGTAAGATTTTTTAAGGAGGAGAAGCTTAGTACACGGTATATCGGCCCTTACATAATATCAAAAATGGTAGGTAATGTATCTTATGAGTTGGAGCTACCACAAGAGTTAGCCGCAGTTCATCTGGTATTTCACATCTCCATGTTGAAGAAGTTCATGGGCGATTGTTCATTAATCAAACCAACTGAAGATATTGGATCAATGATAATTTATCTTATGAGGAGATTCTTGTCCAAATTCTAGATCGCGAAGTTTTCAAGTTGAAGACTAAGGAAGTAGCATCAGTCAAGTTTTTTTTAGTAATCAGTTTGTTGAGGAAGCTACTTAGGAAGCAGTGGAAGATATGAAGCAGAGATATCCATATCTGTTGGAAAACATAGAAGTTCCAGATCAAGGTAATAACTCTCTTTTAGTACTCTATAATTTGTATACTTGATGTGTTAGATTTTCTTGTTGGGTGTTTGAACTGAATTATTTATGTTATACACTTAGCCTAATATGAGTAATCTAATTCGGGGATGAATGTTCTAAAGGGATAGATACTGTAACATCTTGCAAATTGAAATAACTAGGAAGAAGTTATGAAATAGAAATAACCTTTGTTGGAAATTATATAGAAATCTGAAAATTTGTGAAGTATTTTAAATTGTGTTTTTGGTTAACTTCAAATGACAATAAATCCTAGCTCAGGATGATTTAGATGAGTTTCAAAATATCGTAGGAAATATCTCGGAATAATTTTTCCAACACCACCGAGTTTGTGAAATTTCGAGTTCGTATGAGTGAGATATGCCCATTTGAAGTTGGGCTATTCAAATAATTAAAGTCTAATCGGGATTTTTAAAGGGTATTTAAGTATTTTCCTTACCCAATTATTTTAATTCATTTTTATGAGTTTAATTGGGGTCAAATAAGATTTTAGACGGTTTAGAAAAGTCTATGTTCATGCTAGGGCTTGGAGAAAAGAGAAAATAGGAGAAACAAGAAAAAACTTAAGACAAGAACGTTCGAGTTTGTATGGTGGATTCTCCAAGGACTCAATTCTACGAGGTATGTGAGATCACATTGCATTGGGTTGGTTCACCCGTGCGCCAATCATGATTCAATTCAGTGAAGTATAAGATTTGAAATTAAATCTTTTGAGTTCTTGATTAAATTCTTTTGAATTATTGTGGGTTGTATTCTTGAATTTTTCTTGATATTTGATTCATGTTTTGGGTTAAATTTGATGATTTATTTACAAATGCCATGTCAAGAAATAGACACAATTATTTGTTGTCCAAACTCATGTTTTGTGATACACAACGTTAGTTTGAGGGAGGGTGTTGACTATACCTTATTTATCAACACCAAATTAGGAATTTCCCAATATGGATAACGGTCATTTGCTTGAAAGCAGTAGATAATTAGGACTCTAATAACTTGTACAAATATCTTGTAAATCCTACTGTTTTATAATTAATAAAACAGATCACAATTCTTTTATCCCTAATTGTTTTTGGGTCTCTATCGTTATTCAACTTTGTAGATATTTCTTATCTAAATATAGAAGTGGCAAAGGATGTTTACTACTGGACAATATATCAACTCACCTTAGTAAAAGAGATATCAAGGGATTTGGAAAAATGTTTAAATTGGTCTATTGATGATTAACTATACCACAATAACCTTGATTCCAAAGTTTAAAAATCCAATTTATTTCAAGGAATATAGGCCTATTGGTTCCTAAACAACCTTGTAAAAATTATTTATAAATTAATAACGACTAGATTCAAGAAATTGGTTGAAAATTGGTTGGAGAATCTCATGCAGGCTTCATTTCTGGTAGGAGTATACTCGACAATGTGATAGTAGCACATGAATTGGTTAAAGGTTATTACGACGAAGGATTCTCACCTTGATGCCTTATTAAGATTGATATCAGGGAAGCCTATGAATCACTCAAGTGGAATTTATTTAAAATTGCATTGTTGGAGTTTGGTTTCCCGATCAAATTTGTTAATTTCTAAATGGAGTGTGTTACGAATATAAACTACTCTTTATTGATGAATGGAAGTCTCATTGAAAAATTCCAAGGAACTAATGGTCAAAGTCAAGGTGACCTCATGTCCCCTTATTATTTTTATCAGCAATGGAATACGTTACAGATTCCTGAAACAACTCCAATTGAACCCAAACTTTAATTTCCATCCTAACTGCATCAAAGTTAATCTTATAAATATTTATTTTGCTGATGATCTTATAATATTCAATAGAGCTGATAAAACCTCTTTCCAACTACTACCACTACAAACTTTCTATCAATTTTTGGACGTTTTGGGGTTGCAGGACAATTTGTACAGAAGCTCAATATATATCACTTAAGTATCCAAAGAATTGAAAAATCAACTATTATATGAAATGCACTTGACTTGGAGAAATTTCTATAAAATATCTTGAGTTCCCTTGTCCTCGTGGAATATCACTATATTGCAATGCATGCCACTAGTGGAGAGAAGACCACAACGATTAAATTTTTGACAACAAAGTTTATATATTATGGTGGTCGAATTCAACTGATCAAAAGTGTGATATTCAAGATGAAGACGTATTAGGCTTAAGTGTTCCTCCTACCGAAGAAAGTGGTCTAATTGGTCACAAGTATTTGTCATACTTTCTTATGGACACGGATCACTAAAAGAGCTTTGACGGCTTAGGAAACATTATGTAGGCCCAAATATTTTGGAGGCGTGGGTTTGTTAAACTACAACCTATGCAACAAGGAAGCTATATGTAAACTCTTGTGGGTCGTGGATATAAAGAAAGACAATTTATTGGTTCATTGGATTAACAACTTCTACATCAAGGACAAATCTCTGGATAAGTCAACAAGTCCTAAACAAGAATGTTGGCTTGTTAGAAATATCCTTGAGGCTCGAAAATGGTTAACGAATATGAATATGGTTGATGAGCTATAAAAGTATTCATAGCAAGGGGTGCTCAGTATCAAGTAAATGTAAAAGTTATTCCAACAACGATTCCTAAAAGTTCCATAGAAGTTCCTCACACTTTCAAAAGGTATGTTGCCAAGACATCAACTTATATTATGACTCAACGTTTATCAAAGACTTTCAACAGTTCACAGATTAAGAAAATGGAGTTAATTGTTCCTACTAGTTATGTACTGTGTAACACATTCTCAACAAAATTACTCAGTCATTTTCTTTTCGAGTGTGGATGTTCTACAAGGGTATGGGTTTCACTCTTGACATGGATGAAAGTTCCTAGAGAAATAGGAAGCTGGGAAGATGAACTACAATGGATATCGAATAGAGCGCATAGAAGTGGACAAGTCGCAGAATTATTGGGTTGGTTATATTCAACAAATGTCTATCACATTTGGAGTGAAAGGTAAAGGAGATTCTCACAACAATGAACCTCTTGCGAATAGATTGAATGAAAGTTTCATCCAATTCCATATTAGAGGACATTTCCTACCGAAGTGGCAACCAATTCTTGATCAATTAAATACTTATCTGTGTCTAGACTAATTTCTATAATTATTTAGTATAGATATATATGGTGATGTCTTGAGTAATAGTTCTGGAGTCCAAAACAAACTAGTGGTATATATGTGCTATTTGGTTGAATAAAAGTTTCTATAGTTTGGCATAAAAAATGGAACACCTTCAAAATAACAGATTCATCATATCTAGTCTTTCCCCTGGGTTCCATAATCCTTCACGTGTAATAAATACAATTCCCTCAAAGTATGTATTGACTACCTTCAGTTGAACAACATCACAATTAAGAATAAGTATATCATTCCATAATTGACAACATGTTGATCTAGATTCAAGGTGCCACTAGCTTCTTTATGATTGATCTTATGTATAGGTATCATCAGTTGAAGGTTAGAGAGTGTGACATTTCAAAGGTAGCTTTTAAAAATCGTTATGGTCTAATGCGACTTGATTGTGGGACAAGAATTTGTATATATGTGTTCATAGATCATAAGAGCCTCCAGTATGTTCGACTAATTTCACACACGAGATACGTGTCACCTCTCACCCACAACAAATGCTACCAGGTAACTCTATCTACTAAAGTTAGGACACACAACTAGACATACTGTAATGTAAAATTAGCAATAATTTCAGTTATTTCAACGATTTTTCCATAGCTCTGCTTAGGTTTTCAATGTCAAAAGCCGAGTGAATTTTGAGGGTTTTATAGTTGGCGGGTTGATATTGGGCTTTGTTTTCCCGCTATAACTATAAAAGGTTGGATACCATGATATGCCGAATGCCATATCCAAATCGAAATTTTATATATGGTATATTATGGTATTTGGTACGCATTTTAAATTAATTTGGTATTCAATATGATATTTGATGTTATAATTATATATTATATTATATGTCGGAAGTTCTATAATAATATAAAAACCTCATATCTATTATATTTTATATTCTTACTACGTAAATCATTTGTGATTCGCATTGTGGTAAACTACATCAATAATCTTATCTATGATTATTCGATTTTTTTATCAAGTGAGTACATTGAATTGTCAAGAATACTTTATCAAAAGACGAACTGTAATAGTCTTTTAATCCTATAATCAAAAAGATAAGTCTTAATACATTTTATTATTGATTGTTCGTTTTACTCTAACTTTTTAATCACTTAAGTTGTGAATCCTCAGATAATAGATCTATTCAATTAGAGAATACGATATTTTTTCATTTATTTTTTTCTATATTTATCTTTTTAAATATTAATTTAAACGTTTTATTCATCAATTTCGAGTGTTTTCTCTTATACAAGGTTTCTGCCTACATAATACAAAGGTTGTGCATCTTATTGAATTAGTTGTATATTGATAAAGTTGATGAAAATTCAAAAGCACATCTTTTGGAGTTAGATAAAACAACATAGGAAGAACAAATTATTTAGAATATATTATGCCTCAACAAGTCCTCTAATTCAAAATCAACCATGGTTGATGACACTAATTCACTAGCCACAAAGACAATTTTTAGACCACACTGGAGTTGCAATTTCTCAGAAAGCACCTTTAATTTCATTAGTGCTAAAACTTGTATTGGAGTTGCAATATGAAATACCTCTAATATTGCCTTATTAATCATTTCAAGTTGGATAAAAAAGAAATAAGGGTATTATTTCACCTATCTTTCAACTACATCAAATAATAAAAAGTAAATTGTGAACAAGTCACTCAAGGATAATAAATTAGTCAATTGTCTATTTGTTATATTCTCCTCCCCTTTCTCCAATAAACAAGATTATCGATTCAATTGAACCAACCACGCAAGCTCCTTACCTCAAAGATTATAAGGTTATTTCAAGCATAAAACTCACATTGTAGTGAACTATCCCTATGTTTTGAATTTCTCTTGTTCTAGTGTAAATTATGTGATGTTAAAATATATTTTTTAATGTGACAAAAAATTGATGAAGAAAGAATCAGTGAAAAGTAAAACTTTGCACCGTTAAAAATCTAATAATTTTAAAACGGAAAAGGGCCTAAAATACCCTTAAAGTATTGAAAATGGTACAAAATTACCCTCCATCCACCTATTGGCTCCAAAATACCCTTCTCACCCACCTATTGGGTCCAAAATACCCTTGTCATCCACCTTTTGGTTCAAAATTGACCACTTATTTAACGGTTTTATATTTAAACTATTTAAATATTTTTTTAAATACGTGGCACGCAACTATATGTTATAATTTAACTTATTAGTATAATTTATAAATCAATCCACTACCCACCCATTACTAATTAAACCCCTCCAAATTAATACACCCGTCACATTATTAATGCAACAAGAAAAAAGCTACTGCCAATTGAGTGTTTTTAAAAATTTGAGACGAAAATATCTATAGAAGTAAATTATCATATGTTAAGTGTCTAAATAAAAATTACCGATAAACTTAAAAGTCTGACTTACGTCTCAATTATGTGATGTTACTTCATAGTTAACTTTTTTTCAAAATAATATATTAAAGGTTTTAAAACAAATCATAAATATTTATAAAATTATATTTTAAAAAAGTGCATGAATTAATTCGAAATGTATTACTTCTTTACCTTTAATCATAAATTTTTAATTCAATCTTGAAAGAGAATCATATTGAAAGTGTCCTCCTAAATAAGCGGCTCAACCTATATTTCATTGGGGCTTCGATTCGGACTCAAATAATTTTGAATGTCATTTTCAGGAATCTATAATTTCATCGTGTTTTAGTAGTGTTTATGACAATTTTGATATTATAATTGGATTATTAATTGGGTGGGGTTTAGTTAGTAATGAGTGGGTAGTGGGTTGATTTATAAATTATATTAATAAATTAAATTATAACCAATAGTTGAACGCCAAGTATTTTAAAAAATATTTAAAGAGTTTAATTTTAAAATAATTAAAAAAGTGGTCAATTTTGAACCCAAAGGTGGATGACAAGGGTATTTTGGAGCCAATAGGTTGATGAAAAGGGCATTTTGGAGCCAATAGGTGGATGGAGGGTAATTTTGTACCATTTTTAATACTTCAAGGGTATTTTAGGCCTTTTTCCGATTTTAAAATCAATGATAACACAAATCTGTTTAAAACTTTAACACAGTCTCCCCTACTAAATATTGAAATAGATTCTTACTAAACAAACATTAAGCAAATGATAACATATTTATTGTGAAACTTTAACATATTGTCTCCCCTAATAAACTTTGAAAAAGATTCTTACTAAAAAAAATATTTATTGTTCCCTAAATATGCATTAATTTATTGTAACTTCATTAATATATTTACAACCAATTTGGTAAAAAAGTAAATATCAATGCAGGCATCATCTCACCTACTTATCCTATAACAACTTATTTCCAGATATTTGAAGATAATTATTATAGTATTAAGTTTTAGAGTTCTTAAAATAAACTAATGAACAGAATAAAGTAGAAGAAAGAGTAATAGGATATTTGACCTTTAAAGGTCTCAACTTTTTTTTTATAAATTTGATTAATATAAAAGAGATAAATATTTTCATTATCAATTCATCCCTATTACTATTCTATCATCATGCATTTAGACAATTAAAAAAAAATATTGATCAATAGTAAATTACATGAAGGTCAGTAATTGGAGTGAATTGATTTTTTTATAGATTTAATAGTACTGGTAGGTAAGCCTAATCCTTGGCCCGAATTCATAAGCAACGGACTACCAATCAGAAGTTAACAACAAGAAGCATACAACTTATGATGAAGAGAAGAAAGGTTAATAAACAGAAATACAACACAAGAAACCATCCCAAGACTTGACAATAGTCAGTAATCGAGCATCTAATCCAAAATAAGAGTACACAACTTTTACAAATACAAAAATAAGTATAGGTTGTCTCTAAATACAATACAAATACTAAGCCTTGCAAAAATAGACGAAAACTAACAACCCGAACTCCAAGAGTTCACACAAGCCTCCGAAACTCCAAGATGCTCCGCACGACTCCAAATCAACAGCGATAACTCTAATTATGATTGTTGGGAGCAAAAGTGCAGTATAAGTACCAACAATAAGGAACATAACACAAGAAACAAGATAGAAGATACTAAAGTAGACAAAAATAAGGAACATAAACATGATACAAGGGGTAAGAAGCCGACTCAAGAACGTACCTGGAACGCAAGCGAACAAGGTATTCGTAAGAAACTGAGATACCAAGTCAACTAGCTATGATGCACACAACACAATTCTAAAGTCAAAGCCTATTAGCTAAAAATGAAATAATAATAAAGAACAAAATATAGTCAAACAATAATCTAACCGGACCCCCATAAGCCCGGAAAGTACAAACAACAAACATAACACAACCGCCCCCATAAAATCAGAGGGTGCAATCAACAAACAAGTATACTGATGATAAGCAATGCATATTAATGCATGGTGGGCAACAGAACCATCACTGACCATCCAAAACTATAACCATAGTACTCCAACCAACTCTCATCTCAACTAGCAAAAGGGACAAACAATCTAGGTCGCTCAACCAGTGAGTCCACTTCTAGGGGCGTAAGCTGCCCTACTAGCAAGAGTGATACGGGGGCTTGTCGACTTTGAATAGGATCTCAAGCAAATCAGGGCTACCCATCCATCCAGAAAGTAAACTCCCAAACCATCAAACAAGAGTAATCCGGGGCCGTAAGTAAGACCAAAAGCATGCAAGAAAGGACATAGACACACTGGGTGATCAAGTGAAAACTGAGGAAATCACATATGCCTTTAATATCTCAAGTAGGAAAGGAGCACGTTCCTGAAGCCTTGTAATCTCAAAAACTAAAAAAAGAAGTGATCTAGGTGATAAGGCTCCCGTTAAAACCAATTTAGAATAGATCAGAGTAAACCAATAAAGGGAGAGCGAACTCAAGGGATGACGCCCTACCCCAATCACACCGCTCCAGTCCCTGATTAAGCACAAATAGAGCTAAACTATGGCTACTACGAGCCAGCAAGGTCTCAAGCACCAAAACAAGAAGAACAACCCAAAACAAGGCTTTCTGAGAGAAATTCACAACAAGGAGGATAACACAATCTAAGACATCTAAGGTCCAAACCTAGACTAAAACCACATATAACAAACCTAACAAGGATAAATGAGATCATCTACTCCACAAACGAAGTTACAAGCTTAAACTAAGGATCCCAAAATCCACAATAAGCCCAAGGCTCCTACAAAATCTAGAAAAGATGAAATAACAAAAGGGAAGCTAAATCCTGAAAAATACAATCCAAAGTCACATGCAACATATACTAAGCATTATCTAAGAAACCGAATAAAAAAGTAGATTGAAACCTACCTCAAAGCCGATCACGAGCATTCAAAATTCAACGAACAAAGGCTATAGCTTCAAAAGCGCCTCCTAACACCGCCACACTATCAAATTATCGATCACAATATGTCATTACATATGTTTAGACACTAAAATCACAACAATCGGAAATGGACCCAAATCCAATAAAAACTGGAAATATGGGACCCGTATGGGGTGTAAAGCAAAAGATCGATTTGTCTTTCATTGATCCAATAATGTGCTTTATATACAAGAATGAACTAACTAATTGCCTAAACTAATTCCTCTTAAAGAGGAGTGCTAAACATGCTAGACTACTTGAAGAGATATAGCAGTGGTAGACTACTAGCTGAAGAATATTTAAAACAATAATCAACTAAATATAATAATTAAGCGTGCTCTAATACGCCCGCCTCAAGATAGGCAATGTGTAACAACGCCTAGCTTGAATAGGTGTTTATCAAAAGCTGGCTTCGGTAGAGCTTTAGTGAGAGTGTCCGCGAGTTGATCTGCAGCATAGATATGAACAATATGAACTTGATTCCATTGAACTTGTTTGCGAACAAAGTGAAAGTCTACAGCAATGTGCTTCATGCGGCTATGAAAAACTGGATTTGCACACAGATAAGTTGCACCCACATTGTCACAGTAAATGGTTGGTGCCTGGGGAAGTGAAACATGTAGTTCTTTTTGCAGATTTGTCACCCAGTTGGTTTCAGCAAGTGCACTTGCAACAGCACGATACTCTGCTTCAGTTGAGGAGCGAGCAATTGTTCTTTGTTTATTGGAGGACCAGCTCACAGGATTTTGGCCGAAAAACAATATGTAACCAGTAGTGGAAGCTCGATCACTTACATCTCCAGCCCAATCCGCATCAGAGTACATGTATAGCTTGAAATCATTATCTTTTTTAATGTGAAGAGCAAGCTGAATTGTGCCTTAGAGATACTTGAGTACTCGTTTGAGTGCTTTCCAGTGGACTTCGGATGGGGAATGCATAAATTGAGACAATTTATTTACAGAGAAGTTGATGTCCGGACGAGTAAAAGATAAGTACTGTAGTTTTCCAAGAACTCTCTCATAACGAGTGGCATTAGTTGGTTGCGCACCATCATTTAGGTGAGGCACGTCAGTGGCACTCATTGGGGTTTTTGCCGAATTGCATTCCTGCATGTTTTCTTCAGAGATAATTTCATTTATGTAGTTAGACTGTGATAAGGTAATACCTTTGGCAGTACGGAGCACCTCAATTCCAAGGATAAGTGCAGATTCCCAAGATCCTTAATAGAAAAACGTCCGAAGTTATAGCCTGATTTACCTCGGAGTTGTGATTCCCTGTGATGATGATATCGTCCACATAAACCAGGACGTACAGAATGTTGTTCGACACTTTGCGAATGAAAAGTGAGGCATTAGACTCTGACTTGACAAATCCCAGATGCAGAAGAAACGTCTTGAGTTCATTGTACCATGCCCGAGGTGCTTGCTTGAGTCCATAGATGGCTTTCTTTAGACGACATATATGGGAGGGGAATTGTTCGTCTGCAAAACCCGGAGGTTGGACCATGTACACTTCTTCTTCTAGACGACCCTGCAAGAACGCGTTGTTGACATCAAGTTGGCGGAGGGGCCAATTCTGATGGACAACAATTGAGAGCATCAAGAGCACAATAGTTGGTTTGACAACCAGACTAAATGTGGCCTGGTAGTCAACTCCAGGACGTGTAAACCCCTTTGTAACTAGTTGAGCCTTGTAGCGGTTGATTGTCCCATCAGCTTTCCGTTTTAACCTGTATAACCATTTGCAAGAAACAATGTTTTGTGTGGGGTCATGTGGTACCAATTCCCATGTCTGGTTGTTCAATAATGCATTAAATTCACTTTTCATTGCTCTCTGCCACTCTAGGTGTTTACTAGCGTGTTTGAAGCTGGTAGGGGTGATTGTGGGAGATAAGTGAGCCAGAAAGTCAAGGATGTTTTTTGGTTTGTAAATGTTGTGCTGGGAGCGGGTCACAACACGAGTTGTTGGAGGAAGGGAAGGTTGCAGAGGTTCTGTGACTTGAACAGGTTCAAGAGAAGGTTGTAGGGGAATTGAGGCAATGGGATGGGCTTGGCCAGCAGATGACACTGTTTTGTTTCTGCGGTTGTACACAATTGGGAAAGTGGATGATTGAGGTAATGGGGAATCAATGTGATCAGGAGGGGCAGCAGAGGGTGTAGGAGAAGTAGAAGAGTTACCTGGAGATGCAGATTCTATTGGAGCGTAAGCAGAGGAGACGGTGTCTTGGTGAGCATTGGTGGTACCTGCCTTTGGGATAAGTATGGGACTCAGTAAGTCGTGGCTAAGAGGAGGAGAAAAAAATATTGAATGGTGTTTGGTTTGCTGCAGTTGAACCTTCCCACGCAAGTGTTTACAAGTTGCAGAAACATTTGAAAAAATATTTTGGTAAGGAAAACTATTTTCAAAAAAATTCACGTCACGAGATAAATAGATTTTAGAAGATTTTGGATCAAAACGTTGATGACAATGATGAAGTAAAGAGAATCCTAAATATACACAGGGTGTTGATCGAGGCTCTAATTTATTTTTGGAATAAGGTTTGAGCCAGGGATAACAGAGACACCCAAAGATTGTTAAAGAATTGTAATCCAGATCTTGACCAAACAAAAGTTGAAACGGTGATTTATTTTGTAAATGTGGGGTAGGTAAACGATTTATGAGATAAGTCGCATGTTGACAGGCAAAAGACCAAAGAGCCTATGGAAGTGATGTTTCATGAAGTAAGGTTCTGGCCGTCTCAATAATATGCCTGTGACGGCGTTCAGCAAGAGAAACTCTTTGAGGGGTGTATGGAGGAGATACAAGATGTTCAATACCCTGAGATTTTAGGTATGGATCAAGACTTTTATATTCGCCACCACCATCTGTATATAGAGAAAGAACTTTCATATTAAAACGACGTTCAATTAATGCTTGAAAATTCTGGAAAAGGTTAGTAACTTCACTTTTATTTCTTAATGTGTAAAGCCAGGTGTATTTGGTATAATAATCCACAAAAATACATTAATATAATTTATTGTCAATCGATTGAACTGGAGAAGGACTCCATAAATCACTAAAGATAGTTTGGAATGGTTGGGTACATGATAAAGTGAATTGTTGAAAAGGATGGCGATGAGCCTTATTCGAAGAACAAGAATTACAAACTGAAAATTTGTCTCGCGAGCAAGGTAGCTAGAATTTATTCAAAATAAAATGTAAAACTCTTGAATGTGGATGACCCAATCGACGATGCCAAGTGAAACTGGTTGTGGTGGAGGAAGTCAAATGCGCTTTAGGAGGACAAATGGAGGTTAAGTCCGGCCACTCGTAGAGACCATCTCTACTCTGACCGTGCACCAACGGAGTCCGCGTTTCCAAGTCCTTCACAGAAAAATGAAAAGGAAAGAATTCAATAGAGGTTAAGTTATCTTGACAAAATTTAGAGACAGAGAATAAATTGCGTTTAATGCTTGGAGCACATAGAGTGTTAGAGAGTTTGAAAGATTTATTTGATGCATTTAAATGAGTCGAACCAGTGTGAGTTATGGAGATTTTGTTACCATCACCCATAGAGACTTGCTCCATGCCACTGTATGCCTGCAGGTTTTGGGGTGTGGCAGTGATGTGATGAGATGCTCCCGAGTCGAGAATCCAAGGATTTTCAGACGTGTTCAAGCTGGATGCATAGTTGGCCTTGGCCTCAAAATGATTGTGAGACTGCGAACGACAAAGTTTGCAACATGACCAGGTTTGTTGCACAGCTGGCAGCGTACACTATCATAAGAGTTGTTGCTGGTCGAAGATCTCCTCTGATTGGGTGAAGTGAAGCGATTGTTGGACCGCCGTTGTTGGTTGCTACCATTGTTATTGTTGGGGCGACGGTTGTTGCGATAATTTGAATTACGAGATTGGTTGGATGTGGCAGTAGCAGCAGTAATCTGATTTGGAACGCTTTTGGACTCCTCACGACGAAGAAAAAGTTCATGGTCTTGAAGCTTTTCGTACAGTTCTTCATATGTTATAGGAGAGTCACGAGTACGAATTGCAGCAGAAATACCATGAAACTCTGCACCCAGACCACTAAGAATCATTACTATAAGTTCAGAGTTGGTGACGGGGGCACCAGCAATAGAGAGTTCATCAGCAATAGAGCGAACACTTTGCAAATACTCGGTGACTGGTTGCGAGTCTTTATTCAGATGCATAAGTCGATCACGCAAACTGAAAATTCTGATTTGAGAGTTATTTGCATAAGCGGTGTACAGGGCATCCCATGCTGTCTTAGCTGAGTTAGCAGCGGCAAGCATAGAAGCAATTGTTGGATCAACAGATGCCATAAGTGCGTTTTGAATGAGTTGGTCTTGTCGAAACCAAAGAGAATACGCAGGATTGGCAGTTGGGATTGTGCCAGTTGTGATAGTGCGAGATGGGGAAGGAGTAGACCCATCGAGATGACCATAGAGATCATGACCATGTATAAGCATGGAGAATTGTGTCTTCCACGTTGCAAAATTGTGACTGCCATGTAATTTTATGGGCAATTGGGACGCAGGGTTAAATTGAACGATCATTGCGCCGACGTTGTAATCAGCATTAACAACACGAGTAGCGTCTCCCATATGTGGAGGGTGGGTGGAAGAGAAAAGTAACAAAAAAACAGATCTTACTCTTTAGAGTATATTAGGGCTCTTGATACAATATAAAAGCAAAAGATCGATCTGTCTTTCATTGATCCAATAATGTGTTTTATATACAAGAATGGACTAACTAATTGCATAAACTAACTCCTCTTAAAGAGGAGTCCTAAACATGCTAGACTACTTGAAGAGATATAGCAGTGGTAGACTACTAGCTGAAAAACATGTCAAACAATAATCAACTAAATATACTAATTAACATGTGCTTTAATATGGGGAATCCCAAAATTAAAATTGTCAAAAGGTCCTAATCAACTAACAGTGCTTGTTTCCCAAAATGGGGCTCAATTCCATGCGCGGAATATCCCAAACACACACTTGCAACAAAAAAAACCATTTAAGAGACCAAAGAGAGTTGGACAGCACCTTCGGGGTAGAAATTACCGAAAAGGGAGAGCCCCCTACACTTTCCAATCATTCCAACATGTATCCACGCCAATTACAGATGAAACGCAACTTGAATCACCAAAATGGAGCTTCCTAGCTCGATATATTGAAGTTTGAAAATGAGGGCTAATTTTGATTTTCGGTATTGAAATCTAGAAATCTAGTCGCTAAAAGTATTTCTAGTCGTTGAAAGCCTAAGTTTGGTCGATAAATCCTGCACCAGATATCATCACTTCACCTCGTTTGCTCAAACTCCAAATTCTTTGATGGGGTTCCCGGGATTCATTCAGAACCATGTGCGCACAAATGAAATATGCTACTCATCCGAATTTGGCATTCCGAACTCAACTAAGCCGTCAACACTTCCATCGGAGATCATCTAGACGAAAAGTGGATCCCACACCCAACTACTTTTATAAGCTAAAAAATTCACAAGAAGGCTGAAAATGAGACTAAAAGCCTTGAGAACGCACGAAAGATCATATTAGACCAAACACGATATTATGGAGTTAAGCACTGACATAATTCTCAATTAAGCCTGTTTACCAAGAATATCGACCGTAGTCAAACCTTGGCTTAAGCTTCAAAGTTAAAACACTTAAGACTTAAACTCGCACCGGGAGCTTTGGGGTCCGAAACAACCATGCCTCTAGCCTAAAATGTCCCTTTCGAAGTTGATGAAAATGTCAGAATTGCATTCTAAGACTATCTTCCTGAACTTTTGACCGAAGTCAACCGTTCAAGTTTCAAATGCTCCAAAACATAAAACTTCCAAAAATCTCAAATGAATGACCCGACGATCAAAATGTAAGTCCCAACAAGTTATAAATGACTTAGAGCCACTTTAGGAAAGCTCCTAACACTGAAAAAATTGGAAAAAAAAAGAGAAAAAATAAATTGACATGGAAGATGATAACACTCAAACTACTCTTCAAAACCAATTAAAAGAGTAAGCTGACGTTATCAACAAAAAATACATAACTAAGAATCGGGGTCGAATTCCACAAGGAACAATTTGTCGACAATTGAAAACATAGAGAACTAATAGCTAAAAGCTTGAATCTAAACACATAATACACAATTGTCAAATTAAGAGAATGATTTGGTAACTCAAATATATGCTTTGGGCAAAGAACAAATTAAACAAGCAATAATTGAGAATTAGGAAATTTGGACTTCAACACTCTATTGCAATCTCAACACATGCTCATTTACTCACAGGTAGGCTAGGTCATCATAGGTTAATCCTAAACTCCTTTCGGTCTCAAAAGGATTATCTCATGACATCTCCATTCGGTCTTTAATCACGTAATTCAACAAAACAACCTAATATCTTAACTTTGATCTCTCTTTCAAGCAAGCCTTGCACTGAACAATGAAAACCTGAATTTCCTCCTTTCCGTTTTAAGTTCAAGATTCAAAACTAATTTGTGATTATCAACCTAATTTCCCACTTCACAAATTCTCTTTTGAACAACACACGAAGATCATATGCTAGAATTGAGCGTGCACTTTGAACTCATAAATTCAAATATGAAAATTAGATAAAACCCAATTCATAAATGTTAAGTATGGAATCAAATACAAAAGCAATAGGATGAGGAATCAAAGAGCCAAAGGATTTGCCAATTTCTAGCACAAAATCCCAACCTCACTTAAGAATTACACCCACAATTCATGTAATACAAAGCAAAGGAAAAAAGATGGGATAAACAATAATACTATTAGAAACACAATCTTCAAACCAAAGGATGAATTATGAGGCAATTTGCCTTCAAAGTCTCAACTCAAAATCAAGAACAACAAGAAATCTACTCTAAGCTAAAAAGATGAGTTTTTCTCTCTACAATATTCTCTCTCTAGATTTTTCGAATCATGAATAATGTTTATCTCCAGCCCTTTTGTGTGAATTTGGGTCTAATCCTGAGAAATTCCATTCTGCCCTTTGACCTACTGAGCGGGCTTCACAAAAGCGATACTCCCATCACCTAAGCGAATTCCTCCAATTTTGGCCAGTTCGCAAAAGCAAAGCTCACATGGTAGCTTAAACGAACTTTGACTGCGAGTTGACTGTTCGCAAAAGCGAACTCATCTCCGCAAGTGCAAATATTTGGAGCTCAATTTCTACCAGTTTAAGCTCCTTTTCCACTTGTGTGTATCATTTTTCCTCCAAGCAGTAAATATATGAAATTAACACAATTCAAAGGGTAATTGGTCTCTTTCTCTACTTGAGTGTCACAAAATCATAAGAAAAGAGCCTTAAATGAGTGCAAATTCATTACTCATCAAAAGGTCATTACAATCCCTCATACTCTTTCTTGTAAAAAATTAATACTGAGTACTGAAAATCACTAAATTGTAGTATGAAACAACCAAAAAGTTATAATGATTAGTAAGATATTTTTACGATTGATTTCGTATGTGGTCTCTCAACTTAGTAAGATCAAAGGCACATTTCTTCTTGAATCCAATTTTTTAGCAAAGAAAATGACTTTATGAGATAATAATTATTAGGTGAGTGACTATCTGAAAATCAAACTAAATAAATTTACCACAAATAAATTTAGAATCAAGGACGAGAAAGTAATATTATCAAATATAATAGTTGAACTAAATGTTTGTATCTAAAAGAAATGTGCATTACCATTGCCATCAAATTTATAGACACCTGACCTATATTAACAACATCAATGAAATTGTAGTAAGAAAGTAGACATCAACTGACAAGCACACCAATGAAATGATAGTAAGAAAGAAAACATTAATTGAGTACTGACTACTGACAAGCACATGCAAGAGGAAATAATTCTACTGCTCCTTGTCCATATTAAGTGGATTGTTGAAAATTACGACACACCTCTTAAAAAAAGAAAATAAGATAATATAAGGATCAAAATTAAATGTTATTTCCATTATTATTCTTTTGATTATTCTTAAACTTTTGTCTTAGAAAGTGTAGAATAATTAAAAACTTTCATTAAAAAAAGTCCCAACAATTATCTGCGCCACAAGGGTGCTTTTGAGGTGATAGTAGAATTCTGAGAAAACCAGGAAAAAAAAAAAGGAATCTTATAAGCACAATTATCAGCACTTTACAGACCGCTCAACTAAGAAACAGAAAATGTGGCAAGATAAGTTAGACCCTATTTATAGCAAAGTATCAAAGACAAGATCCACAAAATATGCCTTTCTTAAAAACCTATTAAATGCCTTCATACTACAAAATCCTGACTTATCCTGGTATGACAAGTTTCATACTTGCATGATAGCATGGATTATTTTATAAATTTTTAACATAGAATAAAAGAATTTTCACAGAACCAGGTTGCCTGAAAGATAACTATAACTAACCATCTATAAGTAGTTGGATTAGTACCTGGGAAACAAACAGTAACCTACAACAAGTTAAACTACACTGATATTGTAAGAACTCTTTACAAGATAGGTGCAATAAATCCTTGTCTAGTTACCTGACAAAATCTACTTTTGCTTTCTCAAGATATGCAGTACTTTGGTTTTCCAGACGGAGAACTAGCACCTGAAATATCCTTCCACTTGTATGCTTCTGCTATTTCCACTTGTATGCTTCTGCTCTAGTTGAATTCATCAAGTTATGGTGACTTTCACTTGTTCATTCCCAACGAGTCACGATTTTCACTAAGGGGATTTAAAATATAAAAAAGACAACAAATGAAGTCAAGAAAATTCAATGTATATCTAATAAAGAAAAACATTCTACACCGTGTAATATCGCGGTGGAGTGTCATTTGACTCCACTTGGACAAGGTAGCTCCGCCCCTGTTCCTGGCTATTTGACTTATCAACAAGTTTCTGAATGTTTTGTCCAGGTTGTACTCACAGCTTAAGAACCATTTTAAGGCCAATCAGCAAGTTGGGAAGTACATGTCCGACAACTTGGTGATGGTACATGGTCATTAGCAGATTTAAACTGGACATCTTATGCCTTGTTTATGGAGCCAAACATAAGTCTAAAGTAGAATCACTACGCTGACAGTGTATGGGGGGGCCCTTCCCGCATATGCACCTTCATTTATATTCTTTCTGTTTTTGAAATACCAATCGCTATGCTGACAGTGTATGGAATACTGAAGAAGAAAACTGCAAATTCATTGTAGTTGTTTGCACGTGTCATCTAAGAATAGTCAAGTCACATAGAGGAATGGGGACCTCGGACACTGCTAAGTCCACTTCCCTTCTGACTGTACCTGAAGCAATGCCTTTATATTAGATATTAACCAAATCCAATAGAAAAATTTATTGAATTTTGATTTCATCTAGTTTCTCTCTACAAATCGCATAAACAAATATGTCTCGTATCCTAAATTAGCTAGTCTATACTACACTCTTCAAAGGTTTCTAACAAATATCAAATCAAATGTAACTGGAACAACTAAGCTTTATTCACAACTCCTTGGAATCATAGATTCTTTACTTTTACTATAGTCAGTTCATAGCTATTAGCTAAGTACTGACAGTTCATAGTTATTCTGATTGAAGATATTTAGACTTCTTAACGGGAAATTGCGATGCCAGGTATCCTTGCACTCACTTGACATACTTGGTAAGCCAATCCAACATGTCCCGGTGGGCTTCTTCAGCATGCTGCACAGCCTCTTGGTTTTCAACATTGTATCTCACTGTCCATCCATGCTTAACACCAGGAAAAATTTTGAAAAATTTGTCCACCTATAAAAACAGAAGGCAAGAGAGCTGTTGAGTTTGTTATTACTTAGAACAGTTATTTTTTTAAAATAATAAGTTACCTAGTTTTAGGAAGAAATTGAATTTTACATATTTGTTAGGTTATTTTAATTGTTGAGATTATTTAGTCTTTTTAATTTTTTGTTATGCAGATTATGTAATAAGTTGGTTATTAAAGCCCTATTATGCTTAATAAAATGTTGAGAGACATTTTCAATCCTTCTGTGCTGCCCCATCTTTTAAAAAACACCAACAAGAGCAAACCAAAGCAAAGGGTGAATCTAAAATCTTGTAACACACAATGAGAGATAATCAAATTAGTCACCTACTTGTATATCCCTGAATAAACAAGACATTATAATTTCAAAAATCAATCATTTTAGAATGAAGAGAAAAAACTAATAAGCATCTCAGATGTTCATGTACCTCAGGTTTTGACGATAAAACCTCCTCAAACTGGTTAATAAGCTCTGGAGGGGAGATTTTATCTATCTCAGCAGCTAAAATAGCTATTGGTGCCTTCACCTCTGCATGTAATATGTATCGTCAGTTGGTGAGGAGAAAACAAGGTACAAATAAGAAAATTAAAAAAAACAGAGAGAAAAAGGAAAGATCCCATGGTGATGCAGTTCAAGGTAGTCATCAGAATCAAACAACACTTAATACCGATTGCACCAAGGGATATTCATAAAACTATTAGCAAGTTTCAATATTAGATTGGAATTGAGGCGTAAACGAATACAAAACACGTATGAAGTTTTAGAGTACCAACCATCAACTGGATCTCAATGGCCCACATATAAATAGCATACACAACAAATTCGTATAAATCTTGGATTCAAGTGACATTGAGAACACCAAATGAAATGGGTGCATAATGCAACAAATGCATATAAATCTAGGATTTAAGTGACATTGAGAACACCAAATGAAATGGGTGCATAATGCAACAAATGCATATAAATCTAGGATTTAAGTGATATTGAGAACACCAAATAAAATGGGTGCATATGCAACAAATGCGTATAAATCTAGGATTCAAGTGACACTGAAAACAGCAGATATAATGGGTGCATATGCAACAAATCAGTGTAAAATCAGCATAGTAATAGCTAAATTTGATCACAGATGATTTTAGATATAACAGCCATACCTTTAAAATCATAAACTTTCACTAACGATGGGTGCAATAGCACTGCAGCTTGAATGTAGTCAGACTTAGCTAGCTCAGTAACCACCTTTGCTGTTAAGAAAACTGGAGGTCAGGATCACAAACAATCGCAAGAACATTGACCCTTTACATTCTAGTATGATGATGGGTTAGACAACCCTAAAACTATGAAGTTAAAAGCTTACCACCCCAGCAAAATCCTGCAGCTCCAATTGCAGATATACCTTTATCCTTGAGAGCTGCAACAATCTGTTTTGCATCTTCATATCCTTTAGCCTAACAAGAACAAAATAAAAATATGAGTAACATGGTAAGAAGTCTGCTTTATAAATGTCACGAACATTCCCGAGTATGATCGGCTTAATGAATTGAGAAATGGTATACCAATGGCATAGCCTCCTTCGACTCTTGAGAGGCAAATCTATAGCTACACGTTACTAAGAAGACAAAGATTAAGTTTCAACAAATCCTAAACTTACTGTTCCATGTGATTGTATCCAGATTGATAAAGTTTTCTCAATCGTATAAGGATCACCATAAAAAAAATCAGGAACCACAACATAGTATCCTGAAGCTGCAACTTTGTCAGCAAGCTTCCTACATAACAGTTGGATTTTGCGATCAGCCCAAGATAAAATAGGAACTCCTTGCAGCTTAATTACTAGACAAACACAAAGACCGCTGTCCCCCACTTCTTCTTGATGTAACCAAAAGATTAACAAGATAAGTCACCATTGAATCACCCGCAGTTAGACTTGTTTTCTGGAATAGTTGTGGTTGTAACAAAAATTCCAACGTCTGACAAGTAATAATAGAAGTTCCACAGAAGCAAAAATTAACTATTCCTTAATCTCGAGCAAGCTAGGTCAGCTATAAAAATCTGCTCTACGGAAAGCATCTCCTACATCTATTTTGACCCACAATGGATGTGGATAGTTACAGAAATAATATTTAACACGTACAGGCTGAAGTTGAGAAGCAGCATGTACCTCAGATTTGGGGCTTCATAACCTGCAAGGAATTAAGACCATAAGAGATTGTCTATCAAAGAAGTTAATCCTTGTATCATAATAAATTAACTGTTTCATAACAAACATCTGTTATACATCCTGCTGTAAAACTCAAAGGAAACCTTCCAGACCATACATCCTGTTGCTATAGCTGTTGCAACTAGAGTAATAGGCTAAGTTATCCCGGGATTAGTTATCCGCATCATTATTACAACCCCAATTCGGGATAAAATAACACTACAATCACGAATAACTAATGCAGAAATAGGTTATCCTTGCAATCAAACATCAAATAAACTCATCTTAAAATTAATCTCTAAGTAGAATACTAATCTTACCCCAACCCAACAAAATCAAAGGGGAAATACATACCATAAACGTCGGAGACAAGGAGGATGGCGAGTTTGGAAGTGGAAGGACCAGAGACGTATGCGTTGAAGCTTCCAACTTTTAACACACACCCATTTCCGCTACTTGAGCTCAAAGCCGGTGGATTCTCACAGCATTCACGCCCTGACATCTCTTGATCTCAGTTGCGGTGGCCGAATACCCACATAACCA
The DNA here is from genome assembly GCA_016801875.1 of Solanum sitiens. Classification (NCBI taxonomy): domain Eukaryota; kingdom Viridiplantae; phylum Streptophyta; class Magnoliopsida; order Solanales; family Solanaceae; genus Solanum; species Solanum sitiens. Next base: position 1,279,873 of record JABWTJ010000213.1, read on the forward strand.
GACAGATACGAGAGAAGGGAGACGAATTTTGAGACACAGCTTATGCTTAAGATGACAAAAAAAAATTGTTTGGAATCAAAATTGGTGACAAGTTTGACTAGTGCAAGCCATATTTTTTTTTTTTTTTTTAGGGAAAAGGGTAAAATATTTGTCTAAATTATTTGAAAAGGTCTAGAAATATCTCAGTTTAAAGTTTGGTTTACTCATGTCTTCGTCATCCAACTTTTAGTCCAAAGATACTCTTATGGGCGTTAGTTGTCATTTAGACATATCCAACTCATTTTTCATTTCTTTAAATGTCACATGAAATTGTCATGTCATTTTGACCTTACCACATGGCATTTATATGAAAATGAAAAGATATTCGGACTCATAAACACCTAATTCGATCTATAAATCAACTCCTTTTAAATAAACTATCCGACCCATTTTGAAAAATTTATTTAATTTTTATTTTTTCGGTAAATCCCAAAAACGGGTAATTGATTAATAAAAAAGTAGGAAAAATATGAAAAAAAATATATAAAATTAACGCCAAATATTCACAAATAAATATAGTTACCTTGAATCTAACATTTCAATATTTTTTTAAAATTTTAATTTTTTTGGTAAATCTCAAAAATGAGTAATTGATTAATAAAATATGAAAAGTATGAAAAAAATATAATATTAACGTCAAAAGTTCACAAATAAATATAGTAACATTTCATTCAATAATTTCAACATTTTTTTAATTTTTTAATTTTTTTCGACAAATCCGAAAATGAGTAATTTATTAAGAAAAAAAGTTTTCATATTTTTTCTTTTTTTATTAATAAATTACAAATTTTCGGAATTTGTCGAAAAACAAATTAAAAAAAATTGTAAAATGAAATATTACTATATTTATTTGTGAACTTTTGGCGTTAATATTATATTTTTTTCATACTTTTCATATTTTTTATTAATCAATTACTCATATTTGAGATTTACCAAAAAAATAAAAGTTTTAAAAAAATATTAAAATGTTAGATTTAAGGTTACTATATTTATTTGTGAATTTTTGGCGTTAATTTTATATTTGTTTTTCATATTTTTCCTATTTTTTATTAATCAATTACTCATTTTCGGAATTTACCGAAAAAATAAAAATTTAAAAAAATTATTAACAATGGGTCGGATAGTGTATTTATAAGGAGTTGATTTATGGGCGGATTAGGTATTTATGAGTCCGTATATCTTTCCATTTTCATATAAATGTCATGTGGTAAGGTCAAAATGACATGACAATTCCATGTGTCATTTAAAGAAATGAAAAATGAGTTGGATATGTCCAACATGGCAATTAACGCCCATAAGGGTATTTGGACCAAAAGTTGGACGGCGAGGGCATGAGTGAACCAAACTTTAAACGGAGGATGTATCTAGACCTTTTCAAATAGTTTAGGGGCATATTTGATAATTTTCCCTGTTTTTTAATTAGTGATTGAGATAATTAGGGTTGAAAATGTAGTTTTATAAATTTTAAACTTTAAAAAATATTTGGTAAATCGCATAAATATGATATGTCAAGAAAATATTTATCATTTATGACACTATAATTTTTCTAACTGATTATAATATTTTTTTAAATAAAAAAATGTACCACCTCTTCGCTTCTGTGCCCTTGTTTCTCTTCCTCCTCTACTTCTTTTTATTTTACTTCTTCTTCTCTTCCTGTCATTCTTTATCTTTCTCCCCCTCTTCTTCTTTTTATTCTTCTTTTTATTGAAATTTTCATTTAAATAACTCTCCTTAAATCAACTTTTATTCATATTTCACTATATTTTTTTCAAAATCACGACGAGTAGAGGAACAAAAGACCAAAAGTTTGTATGAAATTATATTTTCAAACAGAAATTTCAAATCTCTAAAATCACAGCAGCAATAGTTCACCATTGATGATCATTGTAAGCTTTAAATTTTGAATTCATTATTTAAATTTTACGAATTTATAGTTTCGAAAGGTTATTCCTACAAATAATTGAAAATGACGTTTGGAGTTTCTATCTCAATTTTAACAAGGTTTGGTTAAGTTTATACAATTGATTTTAGAAGAAATATTAGATTAAAACTCGAAAAAGGTGAAGTTTACAAAACTGTGTGGCAATTGCATTTAAAGTTGCATTAGATATGTTTCATAATTGTATTAAACTTGTATTAAAATTATTTGAGTAACACATTTATAACAAAGGCACAATACATTTGTAATAAAATATTGCAAACATCGCTCTTTTTCTTTGAGATACAAATCAAAATAATTTATAAGATATATATAGTACACGTTTTATTATGAATAGTACATTTATAATACATATTGCACACTTCACTTCTTTTTTAGTGATACCAACAAAAATAATTTAGGTAACACACTAATAATATATTTATAAGACACACACTACATTTTTAATACATGTTGCAGTCGTCACTTATTTTTTTACTGATATAAATTAATATAATTTACAAGACATATAATATAAATTTAATTCGTGAACAATACATTTTTAATACATATTGCAAACATTATTCACGTTCGTAGTGATACAAATCAAAATAATTTATAAGACATATATAGTTCATGTTTTATTCATGAATAATAGAAGTTTAATTCAGTTTTTTCAATCCTTCTTAATTTTTTCTTCTTATTCAACTTTAATATTATGTAATACACTTTTAATGCAAATTTAATTCATTTTGAAGTTTATTGGTTGATTTGTTACGGGATAATGCACAAGTACCCCCTCAACCTATGCCCGAAATCTCAGAGACACACTTATACTATACTAAGGTCCTATTACCCCCCTGAACTTATTTTATTAATAATTTTCTACCCCTTTTCGGCCTACGTGACACTATTTTATGGGCCCAACGCTGGTTGACTTTTTTTTTCAACATAGTGCCACGTAGGCCGAAAAGGGATAGAAAATTAGTTATAAAATAAGTTTAGGGGGTAATAGGACCTTAGTATAGTATAAGTGTGTTTCTGGGATTTCGGGCATAGGTTGAGGGGGTACTTGTGCATTTTCCCATTTGTTACTATTAGATTACTTGTTTAATTCATTGTTGATACAAGTTTAATTCACTTCTATAGGCCAATGTGGTCTTTTATTAGTTACGTCCTTTATTTATGCTTGATTCTTTCTTCTAATTCAACTTTAATATTTGTGTAATACAAGTTTAATTCATTTTGCAGTTTATTTGTTGATTTGTTACTATTAGATTACTTGTTTAATTCATTATTGATATACGTTTAATTCACTATATAGATCATTGACTGGTTTATTAGTGATGTTTTTTTTATTCATGATTAATTCTCTCTTCTAATTCAACTTTAATATTTGTGTAATACACTTTTAGTAAAAGTTTAATTCGTTTTGCATGTTATTGATTGATACATTTTGTATTCATGTTTGATTCTATTCTAATTCAATTTTCATATATATGTAATACATTTTTAATTCAAGTTTAATTCATTTTGTTGTTTATTATATATCTTCATTTGTTACAAAGATGAATCATCTCTTCAAATATCACTTTTCTCTTACGAATACACCTTTAGATTTGAGAAAGTATAGACCATAAAGATGACATCATATCTTCAAATCTCCATTTGTTTAAACCTTCATATTTTCATATATACTCAAATCTATAAATTCTCATCAAGTATGAAAACAATTATTTATATAATCTTCATTATTATGGAAATTGTCGACACGCCAAATCAATAAATAAATAATTAATCGACTTCTTCTACAAACTAAGCAGCCCCGATGCTTCGATTTATGAATTCCTAACTTTTTTATAAATCTTTTCTTTGATAAAAGTATTTTATACTAATATTGAATGATCAAGGAAGAGCATAGAGAGAAGAGTTGCAGGGAGAAAAAAAAAGATAGAAAGAGCATATAGAGAGACGATGCAGAGAGAAAAGAAAGAGAAAAAGAACATAAAGAGAGAGAAGGTGCAGGGAGGAAAAGAAGAAGCGAGAGATAGAAAGAAAGGGAGAAAAAACGCAAAAGAGAAGTTAAATCTAATAAAATAAGTATACATAATATTGCTATAAATTGCTACAGATGGTAATATTTAAAGAATATGTCTAAAAATAATAATTATTAATTAAAATGGACTCACCCAAGTAATTAACCCAAAAATATTCGAAACTTTGAGTTTTAAAAATAAATTTGACCTAGCCCCCCCCACCCCCCACCCCCGCTCTTTTTCCTCTATATATGGCGACTTGTATAACAACCATGGTTACTTCGCCCTCTCCCCGTCTCTGTCTCTGGTTGTGGAGAGACAAACGGCAACCCTAATACAAAAACACTCTATTCATCAACCCTTATACCACAACAAACGATCCAATATCTACTAAAACCCGTATTAAAATTCATTGAGTTTATTCATGGAGAAACTACTATGAGATTTACTATGAAAAAAAGGGAGCAATTTGCTAGGAAACAAGGTTTACATCAAGTAGTGATTATCAAATTTGCTTATGAAAAAATAATGTTATCAGAGTTGTGAAAGCTTTTACCAAAGCAATTTGATGTTAGAAGAAATTATAATATCGGACAACTTGATTTTTGTCACGTTTGATTTATATGAGGACTTTGTACAGGTTTTATCAAATTCTTATGAATATTTTAAGTTTAATGGCAAACAATATTTGTTTAGAACGATATCATTCAATCCTAAGGAGGAAACACCTAATGTCAGAGTATGTATTTCATCGTCAAAGTTATCTATAGGTCTCTTTGTGAGGAGGTTCTTATTATCGATTGCGACATTGGTAGGAAAGCCTATTGTGGTGGATAAAGCAACACAAGATCGAACCAGGTCAAGTACCACTAGGATTAAGATAATCCTAGACATATTAGGTAAGCATTCAAATCGTGTAAGACTATAGTTTTCGGAGAAAGAATCGGGCTAAATTATTGGACATTATCATTAAATTGTCTTATAATCCTCCACTGTATTACACTCATTACAAATATTTAGGGCATGAAGAAAATAAATGTTGCTTATTGATGGGAAAAATAATGTCTCAAGGTGATCGATTAGGTGATGTGGAGAAGATAATGATCTGATCTCAACGAAGTGTCTGTTGATGATTCTGAATATTTGTATCTACATGTAAATGATGCAACGTCAAATGACTCAGTATATGAAATGTACAGTATGTAATAAATTTGAATGAAATAAATAATTGAAGTGGATGGAAGATTGAAAATCACGTAACTGAAGTAAAGCATAAAGATGAAATAAAATCATTAAAAGCTTCACAATAAGATATGCAATGATAGCAAATACTAAAATAATACTCCCTCCGTCCATAATTGTTTGTGATGTTAATGTCATGCACACCCCTCAAAAAAAAATTAATATAAGGTGTAATTTGTCTAATATAACCCACTATATCAAGAATATCAAAAGTCTACATAACTTTTCAATTGAACTATACTATCATTAAGGGCAAATTTGGAAAAAGGTAACCAATTATTTCTTGAATATTTAAATTGACAATTAATCTTGGACATCTATTTTTAGTATACCCGCTAAACAATTGTGGACGGGGGGAATTATACTTTACTTTTCTTGGGGAGTTTCTAAGCCCCGTGATGATACAATGTCTTGCCCACATTATCAGAACTATACTTAATGAGGCTAGTGAGGAGTCGCCCGAATTAACGGTACGATCCTATCCTACGCTCACTACATAGTTTATAGGTTTTGAGTTGTCTTAACTCCTACCCAATTCGGTGCGCATTACTACTCAAAAATACGAAATGATGCTCATATAATATCTGGGTTGAGATAATACTCAGGTAATTCTTTAAGCATATACTGATCTTTTACTTTAATGGACTGAAAATGCTTCTGAAACTCTGTATGTTTTTCTTAAATTAGTAAAGCCTTTCAAAACAAATGAATGCACTTGGAAATTTTCTCAAATGATTTTGTAAAATAATTAGACTTACTTTAATTGCAAAACCAATGCTCGAAAATAATTATGCAAATGTCCTCAGTGATCCTCAACTAAAATAAGATTGCTTGTGATAAAATAGACATGAACAATGATTCAAACTCAGAATGCACAGTATTGTAGCAAATTCAAGATTCATGGAACTTAGGGTAGAACCCTAGAATTTATTCTTACTGAATTTAGATATAGGGAATAAGGTTGAACTTAGTCCAACACTATGAACAGTCTTACATTCCGAAAAGATCATGATTCTTGAAGAAGATTCTGGAAACCCTAGTTTTTTCTTCTTGAATCCTTGCTCTAAGTCTTAGGAGTGATTACGAAAGAGTTAGGGTTGAACTATATTGAATAGGACCTTAATTAGGTATAAAACCGTTGAAGCTTAGGCTTAAATGGTGAAAAAGACTAAAATATCCCTTCTTAAAAAATGGAAAGACCGTCTACGAGAGGGCATCTACGATCCGTACTAACTTCTACGAACCATATGGTCCACTCATAGATCCCATATGATGAAAGTCGAGTTGCTGTAGAGTAACCATGACCACCATCTACAACTCGTAAACAACTTCACGGGTAGTAGACGCCTATTGTAGAAAGGGTCTAGGAATGAAGCGTAGGGATCACGTTGTCACGCCTCGAGCCTAAACCCTGGGCGGGACTAACACACGAGAACCATTGGTGGCCCCAAGCGAACCCTAGGCATGACTTACTTATTTAGCGGAAGACTTTTAAGCAAGAAGAAGAGAATTCAAGTACAAGATAACTCAAAAATCTCAAAACTAAACTCATAATAATTCAGAAATAAACATTTAACTTAGCAAAAATGGCAACTCAAATATGAACATAAGTCAATAACAAGATAATGACGAATGAACTAACATCTGATTGTCTGTGAAGCCTCTAAAACAATTGAGATGGACGTTGGGACAAGATCCACGACATCCTAATGAACTAACTAATACTGAAAGCGATAAAAGGGATCCTCCAAAAAGGCAAGGAGGCTTACCACAAAACTCTGAATGCTCAACTGGATCAACGAAGCGCAGTATTCTGATCCTAGTTACCTGTATCTGCATCATAAAATATGCAGACCAAATGGCGTCAGTACATTGAATGTACGAGTATGCGAGGTGAATTCTAAAACAAGACATAAGTTTGAAAGAAACTGAAGAACTTACCTGGCTCAACTCAAACTTAACCGAACTCATTTCAATATAAAACAGTATAAAACAAGTACAATATAAAGAGAAGTTTTTTAAAGGATGTCAAGTCTGTGCATTTGGAAATACAATAATACTCTGTGTGTATGCAAAGAGACAATATACAAGCTCATGTGAAGTGTGTAACTATTTCATTTGTAAGGCTAACTTTAATAACGGGCTTTACTGAACTGCTTTTAGCTTTACTAGGAAAATCCAAGGGCATTTCTTTCAATTTAGGATTCAGGATTCATATTAATTTCTTGATTGAGTATACATGTCCATATAAGACATGTTTGTGTGATTGTTTTCTTTTTGATCGTCAATATGAAATTTATATATGCCTTATACAGAGTATTTGCTATTCTTCGAGTCTTAATCCTCCATCTAAATCTTGGTTTTGATTATCAAATCTTAATACTATCTTTCCTTTTTTGATTTAGAGGTGATTTGTTGATTGATCACAAATTCACAAGTCACAACAAATCTTTTTTTCTTTCTTTCAGATGATTTCATTTCCTTATCTTAGTTTACTTCCTTGCATTGTAGATGATAACTCTTCATTGCTGCTCCTTTGAGTCTTCCCTGCCCATGAGATTTGTTTCTATGTTAATTGTTATTATTAAAATATATTTCATAGAATTATATTTGCAACAATTCTCAACACACGTATGCATTATATTTTAACGGGGAGTCGTTATATTATCTATTTTGCAGCAGTTAGGAGCGTGCAAAAATTGAACTGATCAAAAGATCAATTTTTAAAAAATATTATGGCATAAGACATAAGCACCCCCTAGATGACTATGACTAAAATCTCAGAGACACACCTTAACTAAACTAAGGTTCCATTACCCCCTGAACCCATTTTTATTGTAATCTTGTACATTGTTTTGGCTTACGTGGCATCCAAATATCTCCCATGCGCCTCAACTACATGGAGTCACGGAGTGTGCCACGTAAGGTAATAGGACCTTAGTTTAGTTAAGGTGTGTCTCTAGAATTTCGATCATAGTCTAAGGGGTACTTGTGCCTTATTCCAAATATTATTCATTTATTGTTATTTAGTTATTGGATTAGCGAGTTTTTAATGATTTTATAAAAAAATCACGGATTAGCGATTCAGTTTTGGGTTTTTAATATTACTTTACTGGGTAAGCACATAACCCACTAAGACCATAGTAATTTACTATTTTAACCCTACATAAATATTAATATCAGTGTCTTACTGGTTACTACCTTTGTCATTTAACTTTCAGTTCACATTATTGTCCTAGTTCTTTTATTTGTGTTGCACTTATATAACTTTTTTTCATGTTAGTTACTATTGTTTATATTTTATGAACATTAAATAAAGTAATATTATCTTTTTGTCACGATAAAATGTTTGAGAAGTCATATATTTGTTTTATGAACATTTTCTAATTGGTTAAACCAAAAAATGAACTGTTAACGACTAAAACCGATGAAAACATCTTACTAGTTTAGTTATTGATTTAGTGTATTTAAAAACCGATAACCTAAATCTATAACACATAAAACCGAACATAATCGACCGATGCACACTCTTAATTGCAGTTCGATTATGATTATATATTCGTCTTATGTGGATTGTATTTGTAATCAAGTTGGATCTTCTAGGAGTCATCGTCGAAGAATTCAGCCATTAATATATATGTATATTCACATTCATTGAGACCTAGATGTGAGGTATCAGTGGCAGCAGAAAAGAATCAAGTCTTTCGAGTTTGGATTGTTCTGAAAACATCCGATCGATATACAATGAAGAGTAGCATCATTATGTTAATTGAACTTAACATTCATTCAACATCAGTTGAATCAGAATACCCTCAAGCAATTTTCGAACTATGTTGCTTGAATAATATCGAAGAAGCTACTATATTGAGTATTTATAACAAAATTATAAAATATTTCTTCAAAAACAACAAGAAATGTGATATATGAGATCATGTTATGGAACGCAACATCTGACTTTGTAACATATATTCTTGAAAATATGCAACAAAATATTTTACTTTGATACAGAAATGGAACACAAGTTATGAAACAACAAAATCAAAAGCAATCTTCTTGAGATCAGCCTAGTTCAATGCGAGAGGATGTAATTTTATTTTATTTTTCAATATATTAGGAGCTCAATGGGTGACACCATACTCGAATGTTATCAAGAAGATAAGGAGAACTATCCCTTCTTGTTTTGTATAGATCCTTAAGAATTTTGGTCCTTTGCAATATTGATATTTACAAGCCTCTCTCATTCGCTATTGTACTACCTTACTACTTGGTTTACAAAGTGAAGAATATGCATTTGGCTCGGTAAAAGACTAACTAGTGTGGGTTGAGCTAAATTAGGCTTTATGCATTTACTTCATCACACAATTTTCAAATCACTCTAGAAGCAATGAAATGGTAATAATGTGCATAACTGCATATTCAGTCAAATAGTTAGACCAGTGCAATTGATGAGACACAAAACACCTTACTGCCAGATTTGAAAACCTTGAAAGGATTAGCCATATTTAGCTCAAAAAAACAAAAACAATGAAACCGATCATATTGTAACATCACTGTAACTACAAGAACATAATATGAAATTCAATTGATAAAAATAAGGAATAACAACAATTAAATTGAAAATACATCAAAGAGAACATTATAATGGAATGCAAGTAAATGGAATAAGTTCAACATTCAGAACATTATAATTATCAAATACCAAATTAGATAAGAACATCTTTCACTTCCACTATCTTGAAACTGCCACGAACTTTGGTGAAATACCCTACCTTTTGATCACATTATTTATTATTGTATGCATAAATTATGTAGTCCAGCTACTCATTATATCCATAAACCTTCATTCCTCCAAAGAAGCCACCCGAATTAACATTGTTCCATTTGAGAAAAATAAGTGATTCCCTCTAATTATGAACATACAACAAGTGAGAGATCCCTCGAATAGCAAGATCTGTATTCGTCCACTATTTGAATCATAAGAAATCATATCATTCCTCCTAGTTGAAAACAAAATGTCACCGTTGTTCTTAAATCCAACAACTTTCTCCATACCTGCTATACACTGTATCTACTCCATGATTCCAACACTCCATACTCCTTCTGTTGTCTCCTGTATTCAGATTACCAAATCAGAAATAATAAAAGACGAAGAGAAAAACACAAAGAACTATTCGAGTCCACAAAACTCATTGTGTGTCCTTAAGAAATTTAATCCCCTCAAGTACTCGAGGTTGCAGATTAATTCCTTCCAAGATAAAACGGATTAACCATTAAAGAAGTAGCGGTACCTCAAACTTCAATAATTTCAACGAACTCAAAATGATAGGAACATATCACACACACAGATACGATCGATCGATTTTGTTTTTAAGAAATGTATGCATAAGAAGGGAAGAATTTGATGCAGAAAAATGAGAGAAAAATCTCTATTATAGTCAACAAAGGGTAAAGGTCACAACTCTTTGGAAAGAAGAAAATATTTCAGAAAGGTCACAACAATTTCAAAAAAGCACAATCTTTCAAACTGTCACAATCCTTTAGAAAGAACACATTATTCTATAAAGGTCACAACCCTTCAGCATAGTCACAACCCTTCAGGAGAGTCAACACTCTTCATTTAATGTTCACACCTTTAAAACCCAACAATCTCCCACATGAATAGGGAATGACTATTGTTAAAACATAAGAGTGAAAAACAATGTGATTCGTAAGTAAGGATTGATTGCATCTGGATAAGTGGGTTTCCCTTTGAACTTTTCATAGTGAACATATATCGGATATACTCGGTCAATCGGTAGATTTGATATGTTTGAACCGTCGAGATTTGGTGTATACCTAGATAACATAAGTCACACAATCAACCCTTGAATTACTTTTGGTTCTCATTGTTTTGTTCGTTTCAGCCATGAACACGTCTTGGTTTATAAGTGCGTAAAGAACTGGCCTTAACGAATTCTTCTTGAAGCGGCTTACACTTCACAGTTACATAGGTGATTTCTAAATGTGTTATCCCGTAGATACACCATTTGATATATCCTGTATCAAACTTAGAAACCATTAAAAAGTCCTAATGTCTTTATCCTTGTCACTGAACATTGTCTTATCATACGAATGGACCATAAAAAATATTTTGACAATGTTGAACCGTCATCAATGACTTTGTTTGATCTCCTTGAACCTAGATCTTGGGATCTCTAGTCTTCTAGGTAGAGTTACCGCCACAATGGCTAGTCCCATTCCCTTTGATAATCTACCAACTCCCTCTCTAGTTAGGCCTTTTATGAGTGGATTCGACACATTATCTTTTGACTTTACATAGTCAATTATGATAATTCCACTAAAGAGTAGTTCTCTAACGATATTATGTCTACGTCAATATGATGAGTCTTTCCATTATACATCATGTTCCATACCTTACTTATTGCAAATTAAGTCTCACAGTGTATGCATACTGGAGCTAAAAGGTTTGGGCCAAAAATCTTTCAAATTTTTTTGGAGTCATTCAACTTCTTCACTGGCCTTATCTAGAGTGATAAACTCAGATTTCATAGCAGAGCGATCGATACATTTCTGTTTGGAAGATTTCCAAGAGACTGCTCCTCCACCAAAAGTAAATACATATCCACTTGTGAATTTTACTTCATTTGACCTGGTGTTTCAATTTGCATCACTATATTCTTCCAATGTTGTTGAATATTAGTTATAATGCAAAGCAATAGTTTTTTACGTATGTTTTAGATACTCCAAAACTATTTTTATTTTCATTCAATGAGTTTGATTGAGATTAGTCATGAACTGACTCAGTTTACTAATATATAGCACATGACTTCATGATAGATATCATACTTCTCAATACTCTAGTACAATCTAATTGTGAGTCACTTTTGCCTTCATTCCTTTGAAGTACAAATCTCACATTTATTGGAGTCTTTGACAATATTGAAATCCAAATGCTTGAACTTGTCAAGTAAATTTTCAATCACATCAGTAACTTCGATGTCTTTCATAGCGAAGTTACTTTCTAGCATACGCTTAGTAGCATTTATGTCAGAAATATCTCTTTCGATGATCAACATGTCATCAACATAAAAACAAACAATGACCTTGTGATTTGGAGTGTCTTTAATGTAAAAACATTTATCACATTCATTAATCTTGAATTCATTTGCCAACATAGTTTTGTCAATCTTCGCATGTCATTATTTGGGCGTTTGTTCTTAGTCCAAGAGTGACTTAACAAGTTCACAAACTTTCTTTTCTTCAAGAACAACAAAGCCCTCGGGTTGTTCCATGTAACTTTGTTCCTTCAATTTTCCATATAAAAAAATGTTTTTACATCCATTTTGACGAATATGAAGGCAATATACCGCAACTAGCGCAATCAACATCTAAATTGATGTAATTCTAGTTAGTGAATATTATGTGTCAAACAAGGTTTTCTTATTATCGAAAGCCTATTATCACAAGTCTTGCTTTGTATTTGTCAATAGTTTCATCAACTTTCATTTCCTTTTGTAGATCCACTTTGAACCCAAAAGTTTATTTCTCAAATATGATTGATCAAATTGAATCTATCTTACTATTGGCAGCCATTTTAAAAAGAGAATGAGTCCACAAAGGACATAACTTTTAGAATATATGAGACTCATTTTCAAGGAGAAATGTTACAAAATCAAACTCGGAGAAAGTAATTTGTCCATTGACATTTACTACACCTCTAAATCTCTTTATTAAGTACATTCTCCTTTGGTTCTTTCCAAGGTCGTTTAGACTGTTCACTTAACTATTCGATAGTTCGGACTTATGAACCATAAATTGACATGCTTTACTATTTATAGCATATCCAATGAACATACAATTCACAGTCTTAGATCCTATTTTGACCCTTTTGGGAATAGTTCCCTCCTTTCCATTTATGAAATAAACTGTATTGGAAATTGTTAGATCACTATCTTTCAAGAGTTATTGCTTGTATATACTTTAAGGGAGGACAAACAATTCTCTATCAGGATACAACAATCCTGAACAAACACAAATTTTTGTTGCTCCCTTTCTTAACAAACAAAAGTTTTTATTTTTTTATTTGTTACTCCCTTTACTAACGAACAAAACTTTTTGTTTCTCTCTTTCTGAACAGACAAACTTTTTGTTGTTCTCTTTTGCTATAATGATAGCACACACACACCCACATAATTTTTTTTTTATGGTAAACTTAAACTTATAAATAGAACATTCAACATTTCCTTCAAAGTTCGTTTTTTTCCTGTCAACAATTTCATTAGATTGAAGTGAGAATGTTCAGTAATTTGATGGATGATTCCATTTTCCAAATATATTCTGCAAAAGAAGATTCATATTCTCCACATCTATCTAATCATGACAATCTTTTTATCTACTGATTTTCAACTTCAGTTTTATATTGCATATATGTTTCTATTGCTTCATCCTTAACATTCAGCAAATAAACATAACAATATCTAGTGCAGTTGTCAATAAAAGTTACGAAACACTTTTTCTCACCACGAGATGGTATTGACTTCATATCACAAATGTCAGTGTAAATCAATTCTAAGATATTAAAATTTCTTTCAACAACACATACTGGACATTTCGATTTATTGCACTAGAATTTAGGTAAACATCTAAGTTGATTAGTTTTTGCAAGCTTTTTTAATTGACATGCCCGAGCATTTATGTCACAAACAATTTGATTCAAGCAAGTAAGAACAAATAGAAATACTAAGTTTGAAAAGACATTCTTTGAGGTAACCTTTTCCCACAAATATTTTGTTCTTTAATTTTTATAAATTTCTCAAATACAGACATTGTTTTAGAGTCAACACCTTGTCATATGTCCTTTTCAGAAGGACTTTTCCATAACATTCAATTTGTTATAGAATTATCGATGACCATAGTTAGGGGTGTACATAGGTCGGTTTGGTTTGTTTTTCATTTAAAAAACTAAACCAAATATGTCGGTTTATTAAATCTAAAAACCAAATCAAACCACATAAAGTTGGTTTTTTCAATTTCAGCTTTAGTCGGTTCTTTCGGAAAAAAATTCGTTTTTTTCGTTTTTTCATTTTTTACAACTGTACGGTTTTTGAAAAAGATACCAAATATTTTTTCACTTACCTGTGTGATAAGCTAAACTTAAAAAATTTAAATGAATAGAAATTTTCAAAAAGATGATAAATTCACATGAGTACAAAATATTTTTTTTGAAGTATCAACGTTCATCATATTAAATTAATAAGATTAAAGGCTAGAGAAAAACTGAATACAAAACAAAATAATTTACAAAGTAAATTGTTAACTTCGAATTTGAAAAACTATAACAATATAATTGTAACTTCGGATCTTAATACAAAATAAATTATTTACAAGTTTTACAAGCTAAAATTTGAAATAAAATACATAAACATTGAAAACTATAAACTAACTAAAAATATATAAACAAAGTAGATTATAAATAATATTTTTTAGCTATAAATAAAATACAATATATATATATATATATATATATATATATATCAGTTTGATTGGGTTCGATTTGACTTTTTTTTCTTTTAATACCAAACTAAACCAAGAGTGGTCGGGTTTTTTTCAACCGCCAAACCAACCAAACCAAACCACAAATCGGTTTTTTTGTTTGATTTGGTTCGTCGGTTCGGTTTGACTTTACGATTTTGATTGTACACCCCTAACCATAGTCTCATCGGTCCAATAAGGGCTATACGACCCAAATGTCTATTTTACAACACAAGCATAACGAATCACTTTTCACCAGTGTTCATGTCTATAAGCAAAAAATATTTAAATAGACATTTCTTTTCATGAAAAATCACAATATTTTAAGTGAATTTTTTTTTATCAAAGAATACAATTCTTTTGAACGAGTAATATAATCTCGTGGTTTTATACTAGTCATATCATATACACTAGTAAAGAGAGACTCAACAACCACAATATCAAATATACTCCAAAAATTTAGTGAGTATAACATAATACAAGAATGTCATCAAATTTCATATCTTGTATTTTGAAATTTAAATTAGATAGTAAGTCTAATTTTGTCTTTATCACAAGTAAAGAACCCCCCACATTTTAAATATGTTTTCAAAAATATTTTTCAAGTATGTGGAATTATTTTCCACATATTTTTCTCATGCTTTCATATTGTATACCATCCAAATACACATTGGCAACACGAAACCTTCTTTGGAGATTTAATCCATATAAACACTCATTGTAGGCACTAAAATCACTAATTTTATGTCACTGGTGTTTTTTTTTGTCACAAAAATTAGACAGATCACTTAGTATTTAGAATACTAAAAATAAATATTCAATCTTCATACAACTTGTTTCTAGTTTAACGATGAAGTTTTTATACTCTTCTAATCGTTAACAGAATGAACCTTGAATTCTGATGAAATTTTTATATTCTTCGAATCGTTTTCACATTCAGACAGAGTAGTAAACCAAAAAGGTTTTAATCTCTAGAAACGTCAAATACAACACTGTTTCTAGCTAACGATGAAGATTTTATCTTTATTAAATCATTTATCCTTAATATTCCTGACAATGATTTTGTACTCTTCAATTCAGAATATTCATTCAAACAGAGTATTTAACAAATTGGTGAATTCTTCAAACCAATGCACTACCTAATTTGTTCGTGAAGTTCTTATATTCTTCAAACCGAAGGAGAAAAAAAATCAAAATATTTTATTCTTCAAAAGTCAAGAACAATTAAATTTCACATGGAGTAGAAAACTACAAAAGCTTTTTCCCCTTTAAATAGAATACATATTAGTAATAATAAACATATATTATGAGGTCATCACATAATGACCATCTATCCTAACGTTTATGAAATAATTCTCATAACCTATATAGGATAGGAAAAAAATAATCAAGGGAAATAAAGATAGATTTTGATTTTTACTCTCATTGAATCATATTCTGTCTGTCAGCAATAATTTCATGCAAGTCACTTTCCTTGCTAATTTTTTTTCTCCTTTTCTCAGTTTCCATCATATTCCTAGACAATTAATTTCAACAAGAAGCTAAACTCATGTTCAAATATTGTTAGGAGACAACAATTGTTCATTTACTACTTCTCATAGTTATATTAAATCAAGAATATAGAAAAAAAATTTAAAGTGAATATCTTAACATGTATGCATAGAATAACTTTTCTTATTGAAAAGAAAACTGAAGGGGTGAATTGCTTCGATGCACTTGGGAAGAAAATAAAAAAAAATCTTACCCATCCAAGAAAAGCATACTACAGAAAATATACTCGAACATATTAAAGTAGTACTAATTCATCCCAAATCTCTTTTATCATGTGATAAAATAATTCTCTTTTTCTTCTTTTTTTTTTCCAACAAATAAAAAGAGAAAATAAAAGTAATTTTCTTACCATAGAAAATTCTATCAATATTTAAATTTCTTAAGCTTGTTGTCTTGTATTCAGATTAGCAAACCAAAAATAATAAAAGATGAAGAGGAAAACACAAAGAACTATCCGAGTCCACAGAACCACTGTGTCCTTAAAAAATTTAATCCCCTCAAGTACTCGAGGTTGCAGATTAATTCCTCTCAAGATAAAATGGATTAACCATTAAAGAAGTAGCGATATCTCAAACTTCGGTAATTTCAACGAACTCAAAATGACAGCAACATATCACACACACAGATATGATCGATCGATTTTGTTTTTAAGAAATGTATGCATAAGAAGGGAAGAATTCGATGCAGAAAATGAGAGAAACATCTCTATTATAGCCAACAAAGGGTAAAGGCACAACTCTTTGTAAAGAAGAAAACATTTCAGAAAGGTCACAACACTTTCAAAGCACAACTTTTCAAACGGTCACAATCCTTTAGAAAGAACACATCATTTTATAAAGGTCACAACCTTTCGTCATAGTTACAACCCTTCAGGAGAGTCAACACCCTTCATTTCATGTTCACACCTTTAAATCCCAGCACCTTTATCACCCATACTTCACATTAAGCGCCATCTATATCCCTCCAATAATTAACAACAACACGTGATTTCTCGATCAACATAATCGATAAATTTTTAGAGTTACACCAACTAAATCATCCAACAACATAATCCCCTCAAACACCTCGTCCGCTATACTAAATGGCATAACTAAACTCTGAATTACACAACCATATCATACCCAATCCAATGTACGACTCTATTAACAAAAGTCTGAGACCACTTAACATCCACCATGCAATGCTTAATCTCAACTCCTACCACTCTCCTCCAAACCCCACTATTAAGTGAATAAATTTCAATCTCAGGAGGATCATTATACCCGAACACAATATTTGTATGATACATAAGTCTAACCAACTTATAGTCATCAGTCTTAGGCAAATCAACACGAAATCAAAGAACAAACATATGAGGTGACGGAGGCTTAATTGAAGACATAGGTATACTTATAAACTTATGAATTGAAGGGTTCCATAGAACAAGACTTCGCAATTAACCAAGCAAATCATCAAACAAACACGTGAAGTCATTGCAATTGCCAATAATTTTGAAATACCTGTGTTGGCATTTGAAAAGGAAATTATGTTCCGATGTAAAATCCAAGAAAAAGTGTCAATTCTTAGATTCTTGAAACAACAAATAATGCTCTGTTTTACGAGTTCTGATGTAACGCCTAACAATAAAGGTGTTGGAATGTGGGGTTTGGGTGAGGTGAGCGGAGACGAAATAAAAATTGGTGATAAGTGAATGCCATTATTTGCAAACAATTGTGAATCGAATTGAGGATTTATTAAGTAGTTTCAATAGGAATTCTCTCAAAAGTTTGGAACCAAAGCAGGCAAAGTCAAGATCAGTCATTGATCAATTTTGAGAGAAAGAGGGAGACACAGGAAGAACCGTAGTTGTGGAACAGAATTTAGATAAAATTTGCTTTAAATATAGGGATATCGACGGGACGGGGTGGATATAGCTTTTGAGGGGGGATTTCTATCCGCCCTGACCCGTTGACATCCCTATATTTAAAGCAATTTTTATAAAAATTGTTTTCCACAACTAGGGTTCTTCCTGTTTCTCCCTCTCTCTCAAAATTAATCAATGACTCATTCTGACTCTACCTACTTTGCTTCCGAATTTTTAGGAGAAACCTTCTGAAACTACTTGTTAAATCCTTAATTCTATTCACAGTTATCTAAAAATCATGGCAATCACTCATCACCAATTTTTCTTTCATCTCTGCTCACCTCGCCCAACCCCACATTCCAAAACCTTTCTTGTTAGACATTACGTCAGAACACACAAAAGAGAGCACTATTTGTTGTTTCAAGAATCTAAGAATTGACCATTTTCCTTAGATTTTACATCGGAATTCAAATGCCAACAAGGGTATTTCATAATTGTTGGCAGATGCAATGGCATCGTGTGTTTGTATGATGATTTTCTTGGTGAGTTACGGAGTCTTGTTCTATGTAACTCTTATATTCATAAGCTTATAAGTATTCATATGCCTTAAATTAAGTCTAAGTCGCCTCATATGTGTGCTCTTGGATTTGGTGTTGATTTGACTGAGACTAGAGACTATAAATTGGTTAGACTTGTGTATCATATCAATATTGTGTTCGGGTATAACAGTCCTCTTGAGATTGAAATTTATTTGATTAATAGTGGGGTTTAGAAGAGAGTGGTAGGAGTTAAGATTAAGCATTACATGGTCGAGGTTATGTGGTCTCAGACTTCTATGAATGGAGTTGTACATTGGATTGTGTATTTTGTAGTTTCAAATGGCACTGGAATTGAGAGTTTAGTTATGTCATTCAGTATAGCGGATGAAGAGTTTGGGAGATAATGTTGCCGGATGCTTTAGCTGGTGTAACTCCAACAATTTGATTGATTATGTTGTTTGAGGAATCACTTGTTGTTGTTAATGATGGGAGAGAGAGAGATGGCGCTTCATCTGAAGTATGGGTAATGAAGAAGTATTAAATTTTTGAATCTTGGAGTAGATTGTATTATATAAATTTTGTTGCAGGTGTGGATAAAGTTATGGGATTTAGGAACAACGGTGACGTTTTGTATTCAAGTAGGAGCAATGATCTGAGTTTTTTATGATCCAAATAGTGGAAAAAATACAGATCGAGGGATCTCTCACTTGTTTTATGTTTAGAATTACATGGAATCACCTATTTTTCTCAAAGAGAACAATGTCAATTTGGGTGGGTCCTTGGGAGGAATGAAGGTTTATGCACTTACTGAGTAGCTGGACTACATAATTTATTGATACAATAATGAAGAATGTGATCAGAAGGTAGGGTATTTCACCAAAGTTTGTGGTTGTTTTAAGGTAGTGAAAGTGAAAGACGATTTAATCAAATTTAGTATTTGATAATTATAATCTTCTGAGTGTTGAATTTTTGTTTTCCATTTACTTGCATTACATTAGTTGTTACTATATTCCCGTTTCTTTGTGATGTATTTTCAGTTTAATTTTTGTAATTCCTTATCTTTATCAGTTGATTGTCATATTCTCTTCTTGTAGTTGTTGTGATGTTACTATCTGATCGATTTCATTATTTTTACTTTTTAAAGCTAAATATGACTAATTCTTTCAAGGGTCCCAAATTCGGCAATAAGGCTGACTTTTATAGCAGAGGCTCTGGTGAAGTTGATTTTAGCTCTAATAAGAAACCCAAGAGTATTTTTTTAATCAAGAATTATATTGATTACTTGATTGAGTATACAACATACATTGGTATATATATATTCGTATTCATTGAGCCCTAGATGTGAGGTATTAGTGGCAGAAAAGGAATCAAGTCTTTCGAGTTTGGATCATTCTAAAACATCTGATCTATATACAAAGAAGAGTAGTATCATTATGTTAATTGGAATTAACATTCATACAACACCAGTCGAATCAGTATGGCCTCAAGCAATTTTCGAACTATGTTGCTTGAATCATATTGAAGAAGCTACTATATTGAGTACTTGTAACAAAATTGAGATATATGTTATCACGCTTTCCCAAAATAGCGAAAGTAAAGAAGTGCTAACTGAATGTCTTTGTATAGTAGATCTCCAGTTACAGATTTCCGCTAACAAAGATTTTTGTTGTACAATGAAGAAGCCACATAAAATTATCCAAATATCAAAAAAACTGAGAAAGTGAATTTTTTTTTTGAAGCACTTAAAGACTCCCTTGAGACCATTTCAACTATAAGAAAACTGAAAGAATTAGGTCTGCTGAGGTTGAATTTCTCTAAGATAGGTGCTGATGATCGCTTTGAAAAATAGCAGGAAGACGGTCTATGATCCCAGTCTAGGGATAGTAAACAAGATGCTACATGGATCAATGCAGCATCTGAAATCATGTGATGGAACTCGAAAACGGAGTTTTAGAGCTACACATATATATTTGAAAATATGCAACAAAATATTTTATCTTTAAAAGCACAACATGAAAACTAAAAAGGAAAGGAGGAATCATAATTTTTTGTTGTACAACAAAGTTGCTACACAAAAATGTCCAACTATCAAAAAGCTAAGAAAGTGGAAGAAACTGAAGTACTTAAAGACTCCCTTGAGACCATTTCAACTATCAAAAAGCTGAAAGAATTAGGTTTGTTGTGGTTGGAAAATGCTTATCTAACATAGGTGATGATCATCTCTCCAGAAACAACAAGAAATTAAATGAGACCTATGAGATCATGTTATGGAAGGCAGAATCTGACTTTGTAACATCTATACTTCAAAATATGCAAAAAAAATATTTTATCTTGATACAGAAATGGAACACAAATTATGATACAACCAAATCAAAAGCAATCTTCTTGTGGTCAGCCAAGTTCAATGAGAGGATGTAATTTACTAGTTTTTTTTAATATGGACCTATTTGTTCAGTATATTAAAGGCTCAATGGGTGACACCATACTCGACTGTATCAAGAAGATAAGGAGAACTATCCCCGCTTGTTTTGGTTAGTCAATCTAGAATGATAAAAACAGAAGACAAGGTCGCGGCAATGCATAGTAAGTATAGATCCATAAGACTTTTGGTCCTTTGCCACATTGATATTTACATGTGTCTCTCCCTCCTTCTCTATTGTACAGGGTCCATTACTAGCTCAGTACAGTAGTACTTGGTTTACAAAGTGAATAATATGCACTTGGCTTGCTAAAAGTTCAACTAGTGTGGGTTGAGCTAAATTAGGCATTATGCATTTACTTCATCACGCAATTTTCGGCATCAGAGAGAAATATGGAAATTATGGTTATCAAATCACACTAGAAGCAATGAAATGGTAATAATGTGCATAACTGCATATTCATCCAAATAGTTAGACTTGTACAATTGACGAGACACAAAACAACTTTCTGCCAGATTTAGAAACCGTCAAAGGACTAGCCATATTTAGCTCAAAAAACAAAAACAATGAAATCGATCAGATAGTAACATCACAGTAACTACAATAAGATAATATGAAAATAATCGATATAAAGATAAGGAATCACAACAATTAAATTGAAAATACATCAAAGAGCAACAGGAATACAGTAACAACTAATGTAATGCAAGTAAATCGAAAACAAGAGTTCAACATTCAGAGCATTATAATTATCAAATATCAAATTTGATAAAAACAACTTTCACTTCCACTATAAAACCACGAACTTTGGTGAAATACCCTATCTTTTGTCACATTCTTTATTATTGTATAGATAAATTATGTAGTCCAGCTACTCATTAAATCCATAAACCTCCATTTCTCCGAAGAACCCACCTGAATTGACATTGTTCTCTTTGAGAAAAAATAAGTGATTTCCTATAATTTTGAATATAAAACAAGTGAGAGATCCCTCGAATACCAAGATACGTAGTTCGTCCATTGTTTGGATCATAAAAAACCAAATCATTCCTCCTAGTTGAAAACAAAACGTCGTCGTCTGTTCCTAAATCCAACAACTTTCTCCATACCAGCAACAAAATTTATATACAATAAAATGTACTCCAAGATTCCATAACTCCATACTGATTCATCACCGATACTTCAAATAAAGTGCCATCTATCTCCCTCCCAGAATTAAAAACAAGTGATTTCTCGAACAACATAACGGAAATATTTGTTAAAGTTACACCAATTAAAGCATCTGGCAACATAATCTCCCCAAACACCTCATCCGCTATACTAAAAGACATAATTAAATCTTACTTCCACAACCATTCGGAACCACATCATACGCAATCCGATGTACAACTTCACTAACAAAAGCATGAGACCACATAACCTCCACCATGCAATGCTTAATCTCAAATACTGCCACTCTCCTCCAAACCCCACTATTAATCGAATAAATTTCAATCTTATGAGGTCCATTATATCCAAACAGAATGTTCATATGATACACAAGTCTAACTAACTTATAGTCAACAGTTTCAGAAAATTAGCACCAAATCAAATAACAAACATATGAGGTGATTGAGGCTTAATTGAAGACATAGGTATACTTATAAACGTATGAATAGAAGAGTCCCATGGAACAAGACTCCACAATTTACCAAGCAAACACATGAAGCCATTGCAATTGCCAACAATTTTGAAATACCCTTGTTGGCATTTGAAAAGGGAAATTCATTTCTGATATAAAATCAAAGGAAAATGGAAAATTCTTGAAATAACGAATAGTGCTTTATTTTACGAGTTCTGATGTAACGCCTAACAAGAAAGGTGTTGGAATGTGGGGTTGGGGCAAGGTGAGCAGAGATGAAAGAAAAAATTCATGATGTGTGAATGCCATGATATGCAGACAATTGTGGATTGAATTAAGGATTTAACAAGCAGTTTCAATAGGATAGCTCTCAAAAGTTTGGAACCAAAGTAGGCAAAGTCAGAATCAATCATTTATCAATTTTGAGAGAAAGAAGGAGAGACAAGAAACACAATTTCGTTGAGATTTGCTTTAAATATAGGGATGTCGACTCGACGGGCCGGGGCAGATATAATTTTTGATTGACAGGGCCTGACGAGGAGGGACAGGAAAAGTTTAGATATTTTTTAATAAAAGTCATGCATGCGGTGCAGGGTGTGTTGCGGGTTTGGGATAAGTGCTAAAATCGCTAAGCTATTACTTTCACTTATCTTCTATTTAGGACCTTTAGGCCAAAAATCCAGCAATCATATACTTACCGCATTAACCTTTTGTTTGTGTTTTATTAGCTTAATCTTATTACTTATTATGAAAGAATTGGTTATTATGTTTCTTTTGTCCTTGTGTTCTATTAAGTGAGAATCCATTGTTTAGCTATTCTTGGGGATTACTTCAAGTCTATTTTCAAATATAGGTGAATTTATAGAGTAATTATGTGGTAAGTTAAGGTTGGATGAGGATTAATATATGAAATTTATGATTTATGAACTAGATCTCTCCATCATTATTTTATTATAAGTTCAATTTTCAAGCATGGAAAATGATTGAAAAACTTCGTCTCCTCCTTAAATGATCGTTAAACGTCTAATATTTTCTAACTTTAATTATTAGGTATTATTGTCCTTTTGTTATTAGTGTTAGCCCCTAAATACTTGTAAATTAGTTTTAATAATAAAAATTTCACATGTGTTTCTTTCCTTAACTCTTTGGTATTAATTGTTCTTCGACTAATCTTATTCTTTCCGTCTTGTTCTTGGGTGAATTTCACATATGTGCTTCTTGAGGAAAGAATTATTTTTCATTATTAAAACTGATTTACAAGTATTTAGGGGCTAACACAAATTACAAAAGAACAATTAGTACCAAAGAATCAAAGTTGGAAAATATTAGATGTTCAACTATCATTTAAGGAGGAGACGATGTTTTCCAATCAATTGTCATAATTAAAATTAAACTTGTAATAAAATAATGATGGAGGGCTCTAGGTCATAAATCATAAATGACATAAATTAATCCTCATCCAACCTTAACTTACAACATAATTACTCTATAAATTCACCCATATTTGAATATAGACTTGAAGCGATCCCCAAGAATAGGTAAACAATGGATTCTGACTTAACATAACACAAGGACAAAAAAACATAATTACTAATTCTTTAAGAATAAGTTATAGGATTAAGCTAATAAAACACAAATAAAAGGTTAATCTGGTAAGTATATGATTGCTGGATTTTCTGGCCTAAAGGTCCTAAACAGTAGATAAGTGAAATAAACAGCTTAGCGATTTGAGCATTTATTCCAAACCTGCAACTCACCCTGCACCACATGATTTTTACTAAAACAGAAATTAAACTTACCTTGCCCTGCCTCGTCCCACCCCTCCCCTCAACAGTTATACCCGGCCCGTTGACATCCCTATATTTAAAGCAGATTTTACAAAAACTGGCTTCCAAAACTAGTGGTCTTCCTATTTCTCCCTCTTCCTCTCAAAATTGATCAGTGACTGATTCTGACTGTGCCTTCTTTGCTTCCGATTTTAAAGAGAAATCCTACCAAAATTACATGTTAAATCCTTAATTCGATTCACAATTGTCTGCAAATCATTTCATTCACGCATCACCAATTTCCTTTCATCCCTTCTCACCTCGCCCAAACTCCACATTCCAACACCTTTCTTGTTAGGCATTACGTTAGAACTCGCAAAAACGAGCACTATTCGTTGTTTCAAGAAACTAAGAATTGACCCTTTTCCTTGAATTTTACATCGAAACTGAATTTTTCTTTCAAATGCAAAATTGGCTTCCACAACTAGTGTTCTTCCTAGTTCTCCCTCTTTCTCTCAAAATTGATCAGTGATTGATTCTGACTGTGCCTTCTTTGCTTCCGAATTTTTAAGAGAAATCCTACCAAAATTACATGTTAAATCCTTAATTCGATTCACAGTTGTTTGCAAATCATGTCATTCACGCATCACCAATTTTTCTTTCATCTCTTCTCACCTCGCCCAAACTCCACATTCCAACACCTTTCTTGTTAGGAATTAGAACTCGCAAAAGAGATCAGTATTCGTTGTTTCAAGAATCTAAGAATTGACCCTTTTCCTTGAATTTTACATCGAAACTGAATTTTTCTTTCAAATGCAAACAAGGGTATTTCAAACTTGTTGGAAGTTGCAATGGCATCATATGTTTGTATGATGATTTGTTGGTGAGTTACAAAGTCTTGTTCGATGGAACCCTTCTATTCAAAAGTTTATAAGTATACATATGCCTTCAATTAAGCCTTAATCGCCTCATATGTTTGTTCTTGGATTTGTTTTTAATTCGCTTGAGACTGACAACTATAAGTTGGTTAGACTTGTGCATCATATGAATATTGTGTTAGGGTATAATAGTCTTCCTGAGATTGAAATTTATTTGATTAATAGTGGGGTTTAGAGGAGAGTGGTAAGAGTTGATATTAAGCATTGCATGGTGGAGGTTATGTGGTCTTAGACTTTTGTTAATGGAGTTGTACATTAGATTGTGTATGATGTGGTTCCGAATGGTTTTGAAATTCAGAGTTTAGTTATGTCTTTTAGTATGCGGAGGACGTGTTTGGGGGAGATTATGTTGCTGGATGCTTTAGCTAGTGTAACTCCAACAAATTGATCGACTATGTTGTTTAAGGAATCACTTGTTGTTAATTATGGGAGGGAGATAGATGGAGCTTCATTTGAAGTATGGGTGATAAAGTAGAGTAAAGTTTTGAATCTTGGAGTAGATTGTACTATATAAATTTGGTTAAAGGTATGGAGAAAGTCTTTGGATTTAGGAACAACGGTGATGTTTTGTTTTCAACTAGGAGGAATGATATGGTTTCTTATGATCCAAATAGTGTACGAAATGCAGATCTTTGTATTCGAGGGATCTCTCACTTGTTTTATGTTCAGAATTACATGGAATCACTTATTTTTCTCCAAGGGAACAATGTCAATTTGGGTGGGTTCCTGGGAGGAATGGAGGTTTATGGATTTAATGAGTAGCTAGACTACATAATTTATTGATACAATAATGAAGAATGTGACCAGAAGGTAGGGTGTTTAACCACAATTGATACAATAGTGAAGAATGTGATCAGAAGGTAGGGTATTTAATCAAAGTGTGTGGTTGTTTCAAGGTAGTGAAACTGAAAGATGTTTTATCAAATTTGGTTTTTTATAATTATAATGTTCTGAATGTTAGAACTTTTGTTTTCCATTAACTTGCATTTCATTAGTTGTTATTGTACTCTTGTTGCTTTTTTATGTATATTCAGTTTAATAGTTGTGATTTCTTATCTTTATAAATTGATTGTCATATTATATTCTTGTAGTTACTGTGATGTTACTATCTCATCGATATCATTGTTTTTGGTTTTTTGAGCTAAATGTGGCTAGTCCTTTCAAGAATCCCAAATCCGGCAATAAGGCTGACTTTCATAGCAGAGGCTCTGGTGAAGCAACTTTTAGCTCTAATAAGAAAACCCAAGATTAGTTCTAGTAATCAAGAATTTATATTGATTACTTAATTGAGTATACAACATACATTGGTATATGTATTCGTATTCATTGAGCCCTAGATGTGAGGTATCAATGGCAGAAAAGGAATCAAAGTCTTTCGAGTTTGGATCATTCTGAAAACATCTGATCTATATACAAATAAGAGTAGCATCGTTGTCTTAATTGGACTTAACATTCATACAACACCAGTCGAATCAATATGGCCTCAAGCAATTTTCGAACTATGTTGCTTGAATCATATTGAAGAAGCTACTATATTGAGTTCTTGTAACAAAATTGAGATATATGTTATCGCGCTTTCCCAACATAGCGAAAGTAAATAAGTGCTAATTGAATGTCTTTGTATAGTAGATCTCCAGTTACAGATCTCTGCTAACAACGATTTTTGTTGAACAATGAGGAAGCCACATAAAATTATCCAACTATCAAAAAAACTAAGAAGGTGAAAAAAATTGAAGCACTTAAAGACTCCCTTGAGACCATTTCAACTATAAGAAAGCTGAAAGAATAGGTTTGCTGAGCTTGAAAAGTGTTTGTCTTAGATAGGTGACGATCGTCGCTTTGAAAATAGAAAGAAGACGATCTATGATCTCAGTCTAGGGATAGTAAACAAGATGCTAATTGGATCAATGCAGCATCTGAAATAATGTGTTGGAACTCAAAATCGGACTTTGAGTGACATATATACTTGAAATATGCAACAAAATATTTTATCTTGAAAAGCACAACATGACAACTAAAAAGGAAAGGAGGAATCATAATTTTTTGTTGTTTAACAAAGTTGCTACACAAAAATGTCCAACTATCAAAAAGCTGAGAAAGTGAAATATTTTATCTTGATACAGAAATAGAACAAAATATTTTATGTTGATACAAAAATGGAACACAATTTATGATACAACAAAATCAAAAGCCATCTTCTTGAGGTCAGCCAAGTTTAATGAGAGGATGCAATTTACTAAAAAAAAAATCAATATATTAGGGGATCAATGGGTGACACCATACTCGAATGTATTAAGAAGACAAGAAAAACTATCCCCGCTTGTTTTGTTTAGACAATCTGGAATGACAAAAATAGAAGACAAGGTCGCAACAATGCATACTAAGTATTGATCCTTAAGACTTTTGGCCCTTGGAAGCACTAATATTTACATGTCTCTCTGCCTCTTTCGCTATAGTACAGGGTCCATTAATAGCTTAGTACTTTGTTTACAAAGTGAAGAATATGCACTTGGCTTGCTAAACAACCAACTAATTTGGGTTAAGCTAAATTAGGCATGATGCATTTACTTCATCACGTCATTTTCGACATCAGGAAAGTATGGAAATTATGACTATCAAATCACACTAGAAGCAATGGAATGGTAATAATGTGCATAACTACATACTTAGCCAAATAGTTAGACTGGTGCAATTGATGAGACACAAAACACCTTATTGCCGGATTTGGCAACCCTGAAAGGACTGGCCATATTTAGCATAAAAAACAATGAAATCGATGAGATAGTAACATCACAGTAACTACACGAAGATAATATGACAATCAACTAATAAATTCGTAAGATAAGGAATCACTACAATTAAATTGAAAATACATCAAAAAGCATCAGGAATACCGAAACAACTAATGTAATGCAAGGAAACGGAAAACAAAAGTTCGACATTCAGAACATTATGATTATCAAATACCAAATTTGATAAAAACATCTTTCACTTCCACTACCTTGAAACAACCACAAACTTTGGTGAAATACCCTATCCTCTTATCACATTCTTCATTATTGTATCAATAAATTTTGTAGTCCAGATACTCATTAAGTCCATAAGCCTCCATTCCTCCCAAGAACCCACCCGAATTGACATAATTCCCTTAGAGCAAAATAAGTGATTCCCTGTAATTTTGAACATAAAACAAGTGAGAGATCCCCAAGATCCGTATTTTGTCAACTATTTGAATCATACAAAACCAGATCATTCCTCCTAGTTGAAAACAAAATGTCAGCGTTGTTCCTAAATTTAACAACTTTCTCCATACCTACAACAAAATTTATACGATACAATCTACTCCAAGATTCCAAAACACCACACTGTTTAGTCATTCATACTTCACATAACGTGCCATCTATCTCCCTCCGATAATTAACAACAACAAGTTATTCCTCAAACAACATAATCAATAAATTTATTGGAGTTACACCAGCTAAATCATCCGGCAGCATAATCTCCCCAAACACATCATCTGCTATAAAAGACATAATTGAACTCCAAATTCAACATCCATTCAGAACCACATCATCCGCAAGTACAACTCCATTAACAAAAGCTCGAGACCACATAACCTCCACCATGCAATGGTTAATCTCAACTCCTACAACTCTCCTCCAAACTCCACTATTAATAAAAAAAAATTCAATCTTAGGAGACCATTATACCCGAACATAATACTCATATGATACACAAGTCTAATCAACTTATAGTCATCAGTCTCAAGTAAATCAGCACCAAATCTAAGAACAATCACATGAGGTGACTAAGGCTTAATTGAAGGCATAGGTAAACTTATACGTAGAAGGGTTTCATAGAACAAGACTCTGCAACTCACCAAGAAA
This sequence comes from Solanum sitiens, assembly GCA_016801875.1. Taxonomy (NCBI): domain Eukaryota; kingdom Viridiplantae; phylum Streptophyta; class Magnoliopsida; order Solanales; family Solanaceae; genus Solanum; species Solanum sitiens. The sequence goes on from JABWTJ010000213.1 coordinate 1,309,207, forward strand.
ATAATCATACAAATACACGATGCCATTGTAACTGCCAACAATTTTGAAATACCTTTGTTGGCATTTGAAAGGGAAATTCAGTTCCTATTTAAGATGCAAGGGAAAAGTTCGATTCTTGAAACAACAAATGGTGTTCTCTTTTGCGAGTTCTGACGTAACAACTAACAAGAAAGGTGTTGGAATGTGGGGTTTGGGCGAGGTGAGTGGAGATGAAAGAAAAAATGGTGATGAGTGAATGCGATGATTTGCAAACAACTGTGAATCGAATTAAGTATTTAACAGGTGGTTTCAATAGGATTTCTCTCAAAAGTTGGAACCAAAGTAGGCAGAGTCAGAATTAGTCATTGATAGATTTGAGAGGAAAATGGAGAGACAGGAAGAACCCTAGTTGTGGAAGACAATTTTTATAAAATTTGCTTTAAATAAAGAAATGTCTATGGGGCTGGGGCAGATATAGCTTTTGAGGGGCAGGGCAGGACGAGGCGGGGAAGGATAAGTTTAGATATTTTTTTAATAAAATCATGTGGTGCAGGGCGGGTCGCAGGTTTAGAGTAAATGCTAAAATCGCTAAGCCATTTCTTTCACTTATAGGAAAAGAAAGCAAGAACATAAGTGAAATAAAGCGATTTTTAGCATCTATTCAAAAACCGCAACCCACCCTGCACCGCATGATTTTTATTAAAAAAATATCTAAGCTTGTCCTACCCCGCCTCGTCCCGCCCCGATCCTCAAAAGTTATATCTGCCCTGGCCCATTGACATCCCTATATTTTAACCAAATTTTACAACAAATGTCTTCCACAACTAGGGTTCTTAACTGTCCCTCTTACTCTCAAATTTGACCAATGACTTATTCCGACTCTGCCTACTTTGGTTCCGAACTTTTGAGAGATATCCAACTGAAACTACCTGTTAAATCCTTAATTTGATTCACAGTTGTTTACAAATCGTAGCATTCACTCGTCACCAATTTTCCTTTCATCTCCGCTCACCTCACCAAATCCCCACATTCCAACACCTTTCTTGTAGGCGTTACGTCATAACTCGCAAAAGAGAGCATTATTCATTGTTTTAGGAATCTAAGAATCGACCCTTTTCCTTGGATTTTCCATCAAAACTGAATTTCCCTTCCAAATGCCAACAAGGGTATTTCAAAATTATTGGCAGTTGCAATGGCATCGTGTGTTTGTATGATGAGTTGCTTGGTGAGTTGCGGAGTCTTGTTCTGTGGAACCCTTCTATTCATAAGTTTATAAGTATACATATTCCTTCAATTAAGACTTAGTCACCTCATGTGTTTGTTCTTGGATTTGGTTCTGATTTGCCTGAGATTTATGACTATAAGTTGGTTAGACTTGTGATCATATGAATATTATGTTCAGGTATAATGATCCTCTTGAGATTGAAATTTATTCGATTAATAGTGGGTTCGTAGGAGAGTGGTAGGAGTTAAGATTAAACATTGCATGATGGAGGTTATGTGGTCTCGGGCTTTTGTTAATGGAGTTGTACATTGGATTGTGTATGATGTGGTTTCGAATGGTTGTGGAATTCGGAGTTTAGTTATGTCTTTTAGTATAGTGGATGAGGTGTTTGGGGATATTATGTTACCGAATGCTTTAGTTGGTGTAACTCCAACAAATTTATCGATTATGTTGTTTGAAGAATCACTTGTTTTTGTTAATTATGGGAGGGAGATTGATGGCGTTTGTGTGAAGTATGGGTGATGAAGCAGTATGGAGTTTTGGAATCTTAGAGTAGATTGTACTGTATATATTTGGTTGCAAGTATGGAGGAAGTTGTTCGATTTAGGAACAACGGTGACGTTTTGTATTCAACTAGGAGGACTGATATGGTTTCTTATGATCCAAATAATGGAGATCTTGGTATTCGAGGGATCTCTCACTTGTTAATGCTTAGAATTACAGGGAATCACTTATTTTGTTCAAAGGGAACAGTGTCTACTCGGATGGGTTTTTGGGAGGAATGGAGGCTTATGGACTTAATTAATAGCTGGACTACAAAACTTATCGATACATAATGAAGAATAAGATCAAAAGGTAGGGTATTTCAGCAAAGTTCGTGGTTGTTTCAAGGTAGCGGAAGTGAAAGATAGTTTTATCAAAATTGGTATTTGATAATTATAATGTTCTAAATGTTGAAGTTTTGTTTTCCATTTACTTGCACTACATTAGTTGTTATTGTATTCCTGTTTCTTTTTTATGTATTTTCAGTTTAATTGTTGTGATTCCTTATATTTTTGACTTTATTAGTTGATTGTCATTTTATCTTCTTGTAGTTACTGTGATGTTACTATCTGATCGATTTAATTGTTTTAGCTTTTTTTGAGCTAAATATGGCTAGTCCTTTCAAGGTTGCCAAATCCGGCAATAAGGTGTTTTGTGTCTCATCAATTGCACTGGTTAACTATTTGGCTGAATATGCAGTTATGCACATTATTACCATTTCATTTCTCCTTGATGTCGAAAATGGCGTGATGAAGTAAATGCATAATGCTTAATTTAGCTCAACCCACACTAGTTGGTTTTTTAGCAAGCCAAGTGCATATTCTTCACTTATTAAACCAAGTACTAAGCTAGTAACGGACCGTGTACAATAGCGAAAGAGAAAGAGACCTATAAATATCAGGGTTGCAAAGGGCCAAAAGTCTTAAGGATCTATACCTAGTATGCATTGTTGCGACCTTGTCTTCATTCTATTTCTCTCATTCCAGATTGTCTAATCAACACAAGCAGGGATAGTTCTCCTTTATCTTTTTGAAACGTTTGAGTACAGTGTCCCCCTTTTTTAATCAAGAAAAATCATTATTTTGATCTAGACAAGCACCATGGGTCGAAATCCAACAAAACCATCTTTACTTCATTCAATTGTCCATATTTGCAGCCATGGCCAAATGGATGCATTTCAAAAGCTGGACCTAAGCATATTATATGAGGACTTAATTGTATAAATCAAATATTCCGTTGCATATTTTCAAGTATATGTCACTCGAAGTTTGATTTCGAGTTCCATTACATGATTCAGATGTTGTATTGCTCCATGTAGCAGTTTGTTTAAAAACTAGGTCATTGCTAATACAAAGAGGTTCACACAAGATATTTAAAAACAACAGGACTAAATGTTCCTCATCAGCTGATTCTTCAAGAAATTTCCAACTTAACATATCATAGGCCTTTTTGACATCAACTTTCATGAGGCATCTATGAGTTGTCTTTCTAATGGTTGAACAAATCATGGCATATAAGCACATTATGAATCATAGATCTTCCTAGAATAAAGTCTGCATGGTTATCTGCTACTGTATGAGCAACATCTTCTGAGTCTACTTGAGCATTATTCTAATAAACACTACCTAACGACGACTACACCGCAACATGATATTTGTCTGTATTGACTAGCATTTTCTTGGACAATGAACTTTTGGAATGAGGGCAATATTAGTACAAGTGATTAATAGAGCTGTTCACCATTCTGTGTGAACTCTTTCATTGGTGCTCATTAGTAAGAGTATTACCTTTTAGCTTTGACTCTACTTGAAGTTGTCTCACCTAAGATGCCTTTATAGTAGTCTACACACTTTAGTAATGCTTTCAGAATTAGTTTTCAACTCTCCATGTGCATCTTTAATCTTGGATTAGCTTTGCATATTATTAGTACTTGTTTGGTACACTTTTTAGCCATGTATAACTAACACTCGTTTATTACTAATATCACGCATCAGATTGATCAATGACATAACTACCCTTCAAATCCCTTTCAAGACATTTCCCATTTCACATGCTCTCTCGGTGCATGTTAACCTAACTTACGACAGCCATGAGCAAGAGAGATCGCATGCCATCGTTGAAACAGAGTTTCTGTTACACAGTAGAATCCTCCCAACTTGGTACATGTAACGAGTAACATGGTAAATGAATATATTTCTCCTCTAACAGCATTTGAAACTGATTTCAAGCTACCAACACAGCAAAAAGGAACCATTTTCGCTGCCTTCGGAAAAGAAAGCACTAGTTTCTCTTTTATTCTTGGTTGACAACAGGGCAAACTTAAAAAACAGTTTCCCTGTGTTATATTGGAATTTTGAAGCACATCTCCAAAATAAACTTAGTTAAATCTGGATTGCTAGTTATTTGTTCACGCACGATTAACCAAATAAAGAAAGTGGATGATACATTTGTCAAATATTATTTGTTCACGCACGATTAACCAAAGATTTTGGCTATATAAGGGGCTATATTAATGCTTATATAAACATATATATTGATTAGTATGCCAGACAAAAAAGACGATCATTGAATAACATCAATTCAGCTGCGTAAATACATGAACGGCTGTATTTCACAAATATAGACAGAGAACGAAAGTAGCAGCTCTGGCGAATCTAAAACATCATACCAATTTAACAGCTTCAAAAACCAATATCATACAGTTAGGAGGACCTATGGCCAAAAACACTTGTGACGAATCCCAGACAGCAGTAAACAAACTAGTCAGCATCCACCGAGGTGATATCTTTATTCACAATCTGCAAAGGGATATTCAAGGTTAATTAGCAAAGGCCATTTGGAATTTTGGAGTTGACCAAATGGCAAATTTGTCAAATTGCAACAAGCATCAAGTATTAATGTAAATTAGACACAGTTTCTATTTGTGGGATTGGTTGCTAGAGTTGTCACCCAGCTCCCCAAATAGGAAGAAAAAAATCATATATTTTATTGATGCACGGATTGTGGTAAGTTGGAAATCTAGCGGATACATTTCTTGCAACAAATAATGATATCCATGCAAATCTACTCCGGGAACCATAGGGACGCAGCAAAAGCTTATTGACACAATGATTCAGATTGACAGTTCAGTTCATACTCCAGGTGAATGCAACTCTATACAACAAGCAGTACCCTTGCAGCAGACTAAAATAGGAGATAATTGCATACTAAAACCATAAGATGCAACAAAAGTCTGAATAATACCTTTGCTATATGCTCTTTCATTCCATCATTAATTGGCCCATCTAGTGACCTCTCAGCAAGTTCATAAAACGTTGCATTACCTTCTGGACCATTAACTCTCTCTTTGTGCAAGTATCTGTGGATGTGCAAAAATCAGAACACCAGAACGAAGAACTGTATGACATGGACATGGAATCCTCTGGTTTGTCGGTTCTAACCTTTGTTGAACAATTGCTTCCAATGCTAGTTTGAGATTTCCATGAACAGGATGACTTTCATCAGTTTCAGACAATCCCAGTCGTCTCAAATGATGCCAAAGATTTTCTTCAACACATTGATAGCAGCAAATGTAAGCTTCATTCCTCTCATTAGATATTAGCAAGTAAAAGACATGGAGTAACTAGGAATTGAAAAATATGTTCAAGAAAAAGTGAAATTGCAAATATACCTTCATTAATTTTGCCTCCAGCAAGACGAACAATGCTAGCAACGACAAAAGTAAGAGCGGTGACGTGTGATCTATTTTCATCCTCCACAAATGCCTTGTATACATCTGCAGGTAGCTGACTTCTGAGAATATATGACTTTGCATCAGCTGCCACTGTCCATCATGAAAAAGTCCATGTTGAAAATACACAATTCAACCACAAAATACACAGCCTATGATTCCGAATATATTAACAACACTAAAACAGTTTGCAGCTTAAAATGAAGAATACGACTAACTAATACTTATCTTATACAATAAACATCACAGTTCCAACTTTAATTTGTTTTTGAAGATTACTTATTACAAGTAGCAAATATCCACACTTTGTACTATGTATCTAGGGATAATCAGATGGAAAATCCAAGTATCGCTCACAAAAACCTCATCCCTCACCCCACCCCCCAACAATCGCAGATTGATTTCCCTGTTTCATTCAAACACGCAGATGGATATCCACAGCCTCACAAGGAGAGAATTGCAAGCTCTCTGCAAGAAGTGAAGAACAAAATCCTAGCTAGCATCACCAATGTCACCATGGCCAATTCTCTTCAATCTCTTGAGTTTGGTGATGGATTGAAGAGGTCTTGAAAACAAGTGAATCTGATATTGCAAACCCATCCATAGAGTATCCTGGAAGTCAGAAGCAGTAACAAGTGTACCTCGGACTTGTTCCCAAACTATACAACATAACATGACTTGGAAACTTTGGAGACCTTGACAAGGAATCGCTGCAGAACAAGAGGAGCATTGGTAGAGACTTTGATGAAGCCCAAAATGATATGCATGAGACTCCTGCATTACCAACTACCAGAAGGATGGGTGTAAGTAACAACTTCACTTCGCACTAAGCTGGAAACAGAAATGAAGGAGTGTGAACCAAAAGAGAAGACCGAGGTAAATTGAAGAAGAAAAGAAAGATGTTCCAAAGACACCAGCAGCGGTTCTCACTAGCCAAAGAAAGGAAGAGAAGGCAAAGAGTTCAGTTAGGAAAGTCTATAGCACTCATCAATCAGTGAAGTTAGCTGGACACCAATGCAGCAATCAAGCACACAAGAGAATGAAGAGTCGGGAACCATCACGTTTGATGCGTTTTTTGAAGAAACTTATGAAAGTTTAGAGGTGGAGCAGAATTCTGTTCAATAGACTGAAGAATTAGACAAAATGGTTTTCATTTGAAATCATCTGAGAGTTTGAACATCAAGAATGAATCAGATACTGTATCAGGTCAAGATTCAAATACATTGGTACAACATGAAGTAGACATGGAAGATGGTTTTCAACAAGACACTGGCAGTGCCCTGGTATTTGTTGCTTTATATACAAAAGCAGAAGAGGGCTCAGAGGAAGTAACACTTGGTCACAATAACAACAGATCTGAAGAGAAGAACCGATGGAAGAATCTGAAATTGATCATGCTGACGCTAAAAAGGAAAAAGATTTTCAGAACAAAAACCAGAACTTGGGTGATGATATGAAGAGGAATTAAGATGGTAATGTGGTTCTGACCAAGCAGCCGCATGAACAGGATGAGCCCCATTGTGGTGATACATCTGATTTTGAGGCAGAAAATGGAGACGAAAAAGATAATTTTAATCAGCTGTTTGAATGTCTAGTGGATGAGGCTGCAGAATGTAACTCTGATGTTTCACGAAAACAATAGTTGATGGAAGAACTTGTGAGTGCCAATCCAGAACAAACATAGATTTCCATGAAGAGGCACTGTGTCTGAAAGATGCTGCCAAAACTAACATGGAAAATACTGGAGAAGAAGAACCCATGGAAGAATATGAAGTTTATCATTCTGCATTGTGTCAACAGTGCAGCTCATGGTCTGGAAGTTGCTGGAGAAAATCCCATGGAAGAATATGATGTTGATCATACTGAGGCTAATGTGGATGCACCAGCTGCTTCTATGGAAGTCATTGGGCAAGAAGAATTTATTGAAGAATCTGAAGTTGATTATGCTGAGGCCACTATGGAGAGTGAAGCTCAGTCTCCAGCCCTCGTTTCTCTCATACCTGATGCATCCCAGGATAGTGAGTGTGACATTAAGGTGGGTGGAAGTCACCAGTATTTTCATGTTTCAGACACTAGTCACTACTATAGAAGTTGTTGGACAAGAAGATCCCATTGAAGAATCTGAAGTTGATTATGCTGAGGCCACTATGGAGAGTGAAGCTCATCGTCTCCAGCCCTTGTTTCTCTCATAACTGATGCATCCCAGGATAGTGAGTGTGAGATTAAGGTGGGTGGAAGTCACCAGTATTTTCATGTTTCAGACACTAGTCACTACTATAGAAGTTGTTGGAGAGAACAATCAGTAATTGATCATGATGAGGGTAATGTGGATGGTGTTGTTCATGCTCTTTGTCCCTTGGTGTATCTCATATCTAATGCTGCCCTACACATATTCTTCACTGGGGAACTGAATACTATGCAAAATCCTGCAGCCTTGGCAAGAAGACGCCAGAATGTATCACTCAGACAAGCTGCCTGACTCTAGTGAAGAAGTCTTCAAGTAAGACACCACTTAAAAATCCATCAGCAGTGACAAACATAAGGCAGATACTTGTTACGGATTAAAAGGAAAACTTGGTTCATACGAAAGAAAGCGAAGGCTACCATTTTTTAAACAATCAACACCCACATCGGTGGTCACATTTGTGATGCGCATGCAATTTTCTGCATTTCTTCTTTGGAGATGGCCAAGACAAACATGTTCACTGTGCCAGTCAGGCCAGGAGGATTTTAGAATTGCAGATATGTCTAGGAGCATGCGCATATGATGACTAGGATATGCTTGCAGCGTATTATCATGCTCTGTTTTCCCACTCTTTATAAAAAAAATATACTAGGGACACGACTTTGTAGTTCCATAAGCACAGTATTATTTTCTAGCCATGTTTACTTTTTATCTTTTGCTTTCTTTTTTCTTTTATAATTGTGCTTCTGGTACTCACTTAGCTTCATCGTCATGATCAGAACAAGTTTGTTTTCTGGTATGCTCACTTTGGGGTTCGCACACAAACACCGTACGAGGACAATATAAAGAAAATTGTTGATTTTAGTACTGTAAGTCAACTTATTTCTGGTCTTTGGCTTTACGTGAATTTGACTGCCTTTTCGATCTATTTTGTGTTCATCATCCAGAGGTTGAAGGTTTTGGGTTTTGCTACTGCCACTTGGCTCGTCCATCAGCATTGCCCAGCCCAACTTACTTGCATCTTTTCAAGGAGGGTATTCATCCTTTATGGGAGGATAGTTTTGGTGCTCATGCTAACTATTGCTTTTCTGTGTCTTCAATTTTGTAAAAGTCCTTAACTATGTATATCTCTTACCTGAGTTAGGGCCTGTTTGGATTGGCTTTTGGCTTATGATTTACAAGCCAAAAGCCATAAGTTAGGATTTCTAACTTATGGCTTTTGGCTTATTTTTGTTATTTTGGCTTTAAAACAAGTGCTTATAAGCACTTTTTTACTTTATCCAAACACTTCAAAACTGCTTAAAAACTATTTTGGCTATAAAGCACCTAAAATAAGTCGATCCAAACGGGCACTTAATTTCATGATTATATTTGTCTGTGAAGGATGCTGCTTATTGCCATGGTGGGAAGTGGATAATTCGTTTTATAAAGGCTGTCTCAGGACATTATTGGGAGGACCTGGTAAGCCAGCTGCCCTGTGATTGTTGTTTTCTGTCAATTTAGCTGGACCTTTTTTGGCAGGGAAATGAAGATAAAAAAAAGTTTCATCTAATCAAGTGGGAAGAGGTCATAAAAAACAAGAAAGAGGGGGGACTGGGGATTAGGAACATGAAGAAACAAAACAAAAGCCTAATGTTGAAATGGCTTTGGAAGTTTATGACAGGAGAGAATATGCTATGGAGAGAGGTGATCAGGGAAAATATGAAATGGAGAATAGGTGGATGACAAAGATGGTAACTACACCATATGGATGTGGTATCTGGAGATCAGTAAGAAATCTTTGGCCTCTGTTTCGTTCTAGAATCAGATTCCAGGTGGGTAATGGAATGAAGGTGTCATTTTGGGAGGATAGATGGATAGCCCAAAGAACCCTGAAACAATTATTCCTAGACTTATATACACTAAGCTCTCAACAAAATGCAACTGTGGCTGACATGTGGACAGGACAGGGGTGGAACTTACATCTTAGGAGGAATCTAAATGATTGGGAGATGGGGAACATAGTGGCCTTCCATGATACAATGGCACAATTCAATCTGACTAGGGAAGAAGACAAGGATGTGTGGAAAATCGGCAGCAAAGGGCTTTTCAGAGTCAAATCAGCTTACAAAGATCTCAATCATTCAAATTCAAATGACAGGATGAAGCTCTGGCCATGGCAGATGATATGGAAACCCACAATCCCATACAAGGTAAACTGTTTCACATGGTTACTAGCAAAGGAAGCAGTGCTGACACAAGAAAATATAAAGAAGAGGAAGTTTCAACTATGCTCAAGATGTTATTTGTGTGAGGAACAGGCAGAGACAGTCAACCATCTCTTTTGCATTGCAAATGGACAGATCAATTATGGAGAATATTCGGCAGCCTTAGGAAGATCACTTGGGAGAAACCAAGAAACATAGCACAACTCCTAAATTGTTGGATCAATATAGGCAATACTATAATTAAGGAGGAGAGATGGAGGATTGTCCCAGCTTGTATATGGTGGACAGTGTGGAAAGGAAGGAATCAAAGATGTTTTGAGGGCAAGAAGAACAATTTGCAGAATTTCAAGATGAATTGTATAGCTCTTTATCATTTTTGGTGTAACAGAAAGTTAGTTTTAGTACAGGCAGAAGAACTTTTTGATGTTATAGACTATTTGTGACAAAAAGCACACATGGAGTCAGCCTAGTTTGTAATACTTTTGGAAGGGGGGAGCTACTTTGATGTAGTATACCTGTGGATAAATAGGAAAAAAAGTTATCATTCTCAAAAAAATATTGAGTGCAGAAATAAATTTTTAACTCAATCCTATGGGTAGCCATGACAAAATTCAGATCGTAAGCTTCAGACAATATAAAACATGAATACCTAAACAGAGAAGAAAGTTCTAATTCCGTTTTATGCAAGGAATGCTGAGATGCCCCTTAGCAAACAATCTCACATAGATTTCCATAAGTAAGCACTAGAAGCTGACAAAAGAGGATAGTCTAGTGAAAAGGACTCTATCTCCAACCATGACAGGGGCCTCATCAAGGGGGGAGTTAGAAAAGACGCTAGTTATCCAAGTGGGGTTTAACAAGCAGGGTCAACCATATAAAAGAAAAGAGAAAAAGAGGAAAGAGCACTAGAAGCTGAAGTGACTTCACAGATCAGACTCTTACATCAGTATCCTATAATCTGTCTCCTAAAGAGTGTGTTGCTGGATTTTTCATGCTGCCTTAGATTCCCAGTATCCAACCAAAAAGTTGAGTCTGTTTGAAGTATTCTCATCTTGGAGTATGCACCGCTGGCAATGGCAATAAACAATCTTTGAAAGATTAAAGCTTGAGGAAGCTTATAAAAATGTTTAAAGAGCTACAGATAACAAAAGATCTTAGTGGAAACAGTGTTGCAAAAATCAAGGCAGCAAGCTCAAGATCAGCCTTGCAGACCTTGGTTTGCTACTTCTACGAAACATGTCTAATTTTTTATGATTGGTATGTCTTAAAGTTTTTTGAAAATTTGTATGAAAACTAAAATTACTCAAAAAGATATTCAGATGGAACGCAAGAGGAGTTTTGAATGATATGCCTACAGATATTTTTTTCCTTTTTTGGATAAATAAATCAACTACCTAAAGAAATATTCAACACGCAAGATTTTAGTTACTCAGTACAATCAACAATCAACTAAACCAGAATACTAAACTAGTTTACATTAGCTATATGAATTCACGGGATCTGTTCTGATATTTTAAAACCCTCATTTCACACCACCCATGGATGCAATGTATTCCCTTCCTAGATGGGTGCATTTTGAGTAACCCAATAGTAGTTTCTATTTTTACATTGTCCATTAACCTAGTGCAACCCATCCATCCTCCTTTACCTGGCTAATGTTTTGCAAGTCAAGAAGAGGCTCTACTTTTTTCTTCTTGAACTCTGAATGCCCTCCTATATCATCCAATAGAAGCTCAGGAATGCATCAAATCTTCTCTATCTACTCCAAAACTAAAAATAGAAAGAAAAATATGGGAGCAAAATTGGTTGTATCCATTTTTTTAAGACTGGTGTCGGGGCCAGCGACTAATTCCACGGGATACCCCACCAGTAACAGTGGTACCAGATAACTCTATTCATCAAGGCTAAGACATATAAAAAGAATCACCTAGTGGTTTTTTGTTTTTGCTAGGATCAATCACTTCATAGAACACTAGGCCACAACTTTGGGTGCTACTGCGGACTATACTTGAGGAAGGCCTAAATATCTGATGAGGTGAATAAACAGCAAGCTCTTCCTAAACTGCCATAAAGATAACACGAAATGGCCCATGCTACATACAATACAGTACACATTATTGGGAGTTTTAATCCAACTAAACTTTTGAAATAAAAGAACATTCAATAAAATAAGAAGAATAGTTTAAAGAAAACCTTGTTGAGATGAACGAGGGTTCTGAGGAGCAGAAGAGCGAGAGCGTTGAAGTTCCCTCATTTCAAAGCCAAAAATAGAGGAAAGTTTGGATTTTGCCTCATTTATAACAAAAGCAGGGAGATTTCTTTGACGATAATTTTTGCCGGTGATCAATTGGGTTAGCTCCTCCCTCTTTACCGGGCAACTTGAACTCTGTTCACTCTTGAATAATACATACCGAATCACCTCTGCTACAAGCTTGTCTTTCTCCTCAACAGAAATACCAAATTGAGAAAAATCTTCCCCAGAACTAGACATACTGCAAAGAAAAATTGGCAATAACTTGAGTAAATTCGAGTTTCTGAAACTGGGTTTGAGGGAAATACAAAATTCTTTTTTTTATGACGAGGGAATGCCATGCAAAGGATAAAGCTCCGCCCCGCACTACGCAAACCTGGTGTTACCCTTGAAAACTCAGTATTAATTAAGTTTTAATGTTTGAAAAATTAATAATATTTCCGACCTCTGGAAATCAGTATATATTTTTTTTTTCTTAATTCTTAAATTTCGACCGTTGGAGGTCGGTATTTTATATTTTGTATTTTTTTACTTTTCATATTCCAACATCTAGAGGTCGGTATTGTTTATTTTTTATATTCCGACCTCAAGAGGTTGGTATCGTTTATTTTTTGTTTTATTTATTTTTGAGATTCTGACCTCCGAAGGCCGGTTTTCTGCTACAAACAGCAATTTCAGTTGTCCACCTGCATATTTCTACCAAAACAGCCCAAAGAGTTGCTAACACCATTTTTCTAACATATACATTAATCTTCTTCAAAATAAACTTCATCCAACTTCAAAATAAACTAAATCCAACTTCAAAATACACTAAAATACGATCAAACAACTAAACAACTTTAACTCTAACTAGTTTGACTTAATTCCAACAAATAAATCTACCAACTAATCACATTATTTATTTGAACTTATTTAAACAACCAAACATCATTACTTTAACTAGTTTTGAATTAATTCCACCAACTAAACCACATTATTTATTTGAACTATTTCAACAACTAAACAATTTTAACTCTAACTAGTTTTCACTTAATTCCACCAACTAAACCACATTATTTATTTGAAATTATTTTTTTGAAACTGATACCACAATTATTTATTTGAAATTATTTAAACAACTAAACAACTTTTAACTCTAACTAGTTTTCACTTAAATCCACCAACTAAACCACATTGTTTATTTGAACTTATTTAAACAACTAAACAATATTAACTCTAATAAGTTTTGAATTAATTCCACCAACTAAACCAAATTATTTATTTGAACTTATTTAAACAACTTTAACTCTAACTAGTTTTGACTTAATTCTAACAATTAAATCTACCAACCAAACCACATTATTTATTTGAACTTATTTAAACAACCAAACCACATTAACTCTAACTAGTTTTGAATTAATCCCACCAACTAAACCACATCACTTATTTGAACTAATTTCAACAACTAAACAACGTTAACTCTAAATAGTTTTGACTTAATTCCAACAACTAAATCCACCAACTAAACAACATTATAATTTATTTGAGAACTTATTTAAACAACTTTTTCATTCTAACTAGTTTTGAACTAATTTACCAACTAAACCATATTGTTTATTTGAACTTATTAAAACAACTAACAACTAAATCCACCAATTAAACCACATTATTTATTTGAATTTATTCAACAACTAAACAATTTTTTTACTCTAACTAGTTTTGACTTAAATCCACCAACTAAACCAAATTATTTTATATAATGAGTCAAACTGGCTAGGGCTTAATTAAACTTTATTTGAACTTATTTCAACAACTAAACAGCATTATCTATAACTACTTTTGAATTAATTGCAACAACTAAATCCACCAACTAATAGGATCAAGTAGTGTTAGTGCTTGTGCTTATCAAACACAGTATTCCTATTAAAGCTTAGAATCAACACTAGATGGACACAAATCGATCTTGCAAGAAAATCAATTTTGTCATCAATAGGATCAACTAGTGTTGGTACTTATGCTTAACAAATATATTATTTCTAAATTTAAAGGTAAGTGACACCAGTAGATGGACACAAATTGATCTTGCAAGAAAATCAATTTTGTCATCAATAGGATCAACCAGTGTTGAGTACTTATGTTTAACAAATACATTATTTCGAACAGTGTTTGGACGGCGAAAAACGATAAAAGGCAAAGGGTTTGCCACGCCAAAAGGCAAGGCAAGCGGCGAGGTGTTCGCCTTCTTGAAATGTGATACCAATTAATACAAAAAGTTCAAATATTTAATTGCATATGTAAATAATCAAATTCTCAATAGCAATAACATATTAGCAGATATTGAACTTGGATGAGAAAAAAACCGAAAAAAAGTCAAAACAAAAGTAGAAGTGACTCTGAAGTCTGAAGAAGAGGAAAAAGAAATTGAGGGAGAAAGAAGAAATCTAAAGAAATATGTATTGCTTGGACTTTGGAGTAGCCAGAAAAGTCTGGTTGGTCGTCGGAGGAGTCTAGTCGAAAACCCTAAAATTACCCTTTAACTTTTGAAGCCCTAGATTGGTCACACTTTTTTTAAGATAATACAAAAGGCGACGCCTTTCCCTACTTTATTGCCTCTGGGCCTCTCGGCTTTTGTCACCATGGTGTCGCCTTTTGGAGATCACCTCGCCACAAGCTAAAAGGCGATGAAGGGTCGCCTTGCCTCGCCTCTCGCCATTGGCGATTAGGCGATCGCCTTTCACAACACTGATTCCGAAATTAAAGTTTAATATCAACACTAGATGGACACAAATCGATCTTGAAAGAAAATCAATTTTGTCATCAATAGGATCAACTAGTGTTGGTACTTATGCCTGACAAATACATTATTCCTAAATTAAAGCTTAGTATCAACACTAGATGAAAACAAATTGATCTTGCAAGAAAATCAATTTTGTCATCAATAGGATCAACTAGTGTTGGTACTTATGCTTAACAAATATATTATTTCTAAATTTAAATCTAAGTGTCAACACTAGATGGACAAAAATTGATTTTGCAAATTTTGTCATCAATAGGATCAACTAGTGTTGGTACTTATGCTAAACAAATACATTATCACCTGATTTAAATCTAAGCCAACCCTCGATGGACACAAAGTTAAGTATCAATACTAGATGGACATGAACACATTATATGAAACAATTGTACTTGAACTTTAGAAATTTAAACACATTATAGATAACTAATACCGTCTTATTGATTAAAGGTCTCTCTTTTATGGGAGCATGCTGAAATTAGTTACTGAAATGTTGTGCGCTCGAGGAGTTCAGAAGTTGAGTCCTTATCTATGTGCGCATGTTAGTGGGTTCCATACTTCAAAGGTAAAATGGTTTGACTTGATGCTTCTACTTCATGCAGCCTTTCAATTTTCATATGTGCATACATAACATTAACAGGAGTGACTGAATGTTCTTGCTTCTGCCTGGTTGACTTGCATGGTTCTCCAATAGGACATGGCTATTTATACCTAAGCTCCACTTGATAATTCTGAGGTTTCTTGTTTGTTTTATCCAGTGGTGTGTTTGTATATCTTTCAAACAAAGACGGTCTTTAGGTCAAATAAATGCAGAAGAGTGCTCACTAACTTCCATACAACTGACTCTTGGGTAAGATGACTGATGAATGTCATAAATTACTTGGGAATCAGTATGTCTTCTTGTTTCCATACAAAGATTGTTGGAATGAACTCTATTGTTTCAATGTGTCAGTTTCATATTGAGAGAAAGGCTCAAGTTAGTCTAAGAGTTATTTTTTCTCTAGAGAGTCTAGACTCCTAATAAATCTACATTCACGTACATTGTTTGTCCTTCCATCCCAAGTTTGATTATCTAGGTTTGCCAGTCTCATATAACTAGAGCTTAAATAAATTTGAATAGTTTTAGAGCTCTAATATTAGAGTTATTTACAGAAATTGTTGGACCATGTAAAAGTCCGACTAAACTTCAATTTAGCTTTATTATAAGTACTGTTATGTATGTGTGATGAATAATCAAATACCTGGATTACTGGACCTTCGCCAAAGAGGAGAGGAATGGAGATGCGAGGGTCTCGCTGTTGTTGTTGTCGTCTTCGATGGGGTTCGCCGGTGATTACCTTGCCTTCGCCGGAGTTGTCTGCTCGACGCTCGCTGGTCAGAGAAGCTGGCGCCGCTGTTTGTTGTTGTCGTCCTCACTGGAGCGGAGGAGAAGAGATAAAGAGGCTCGTCGGTCGGAGCGGTCCTCGCGCTGCTTCTGGCCGGCGCGGCCTTCACTTTCTGGCGAGAAGAACGTATCAGAGGCGGCGCTCGGTTGCCGGCTGGTTTTCGCGGCTGCTCGCTGGCCGGCGCCGTTCGCTGCTTCGGCTGAGCTACTAGGAGAATAGAGACTAAAGGTGAGGAAGATGAAGAAAGAAGAATGGCTTAGGGTTTTGGTTCTTTTGTTGGTTTAAATGATATGGACGATCAAGATTTGATTTTGTAGTTGATTTGACTGAACGAATGGTTGAGATTAAAAAATGAAGCTTTTGAGAATTGAATAGATTCAGATAGGTTATAATTAAAAAGTGTTGAAAGGTTATAATTGAATTAAACAAATGGCCATAATTGACATAAAATTGAAAATGAAATAGAATTGGATAGGGCTGTGAATTAAACAAATTAAATAAAAGAGGTTATGATTTAAATGATTTAAGGAGAGATTAAGGAAATGCTATTCAATTAATAAAATATTATATATATTAAAATATTTTCATATAAATTAAACACACCTAAATTTTAAGAAAAATTTAAATAAAATAGTTATTTCGAGTTTAACAATGGATCATATATATAATAATTTAATAATAATAAAAATAATTTAATAATAATAATTGATAATTTTGTAAATTAGTGATACTGTAATATATAATTTTAGACTAAATCGATTAAGATTTAAACTCGTAATATATTTTAAAAATATGTATTATGTAACAACCCTAAAAATGAATAGGATCAAGACTTATGTTTCAAGAATGCTTGTGATTAGGCCAAGGTCCACACGTATTACACGTATTGATAGGCGTAGAACCAGACCTCAGAACCCTTACTACGACCAAGCCAAGTAACTTGGGGAGTTAATTGAGCTTGGAAAGGTTGGAACCAACCATGTGAGGCTCGCGAAAACGAAGATTTAATTGAAAGAGTTTTTACCGGACTAAAAAGAAGAAATCTTAAGTTTTGAGAGTCCAAAGGTAAAATGGTCTTTTCCAAGCCAAGGGTAATATTGTAATTACCATGAGGAATTAATTAATTAATTAATTAATTAATTTAATTAAGGTATTTCGGTTGGGCAACCCGAATTGACCCATTTCTCGCAAATGGGGTCACTCGGGTTCGAGCCCCA
Source organism: Solanum sitiens (assembly GCA_016801875.1). Lineage (NCBI taxonomy): Eukaryota > Viridiplantae > Streptophyta > Magnoliopsida > Solanales > Solanaceae > Solanum > Solanum sitiens. The sequence continues at coordinate 1,326,702 of JABWTJ010000213.1, forward strand.
CTAGAAGCAAGATTTAACTTGCTTTTATTTTAATTTGCTAACTTAATTTTTAATAATTAATTAATATTAGCTGATTTAGGAAAAAGAAATCAGATTTTTATTAATTTTAATTAATTATTAATTTGACTAAGTCTAACCCACAAAGTCCTATCTCTACTAGACCACTATCTCCTATCTCCCATTCTCTTTGCACGTTAATATCTCTCTCTTTCACTCTCTTTTCTTGGCTGCAAACGTGATAAAACAATCAGAAAAAGAAAAACCAAGTAAAGGCAAAAGTTCATCAAGAACTTGAAAGATAGAAACACAAAAGAGAAAGCAATCCGGTAGCGTTAAGCAAAACGTACTACACTAGTCGAGTAAGGTGTGACTTTGGGTGTGTGTGGACTGATTTGTGGAGGAGTTCTTGGGCAGCATTCTGAACATTTAACAAGAAAACAAAGGTATGGGTTTTCTTACTCTTGGTCCCTTTCCCAAGAGACCCTTAAGACTCAGATAATTCTATTTCGAAACTAGGATTGTTCCCCATTTCATGCTCCCTGTCATTAGCTCCCAACGAATTGTAGGTTGGTATGAATGCTGGTAGACTTAGGATTATGTGACATTTGTGTTAAATGTTAATGTGTTGGATGTACGTTAATTTATGAAAAGACAAACCATGTGTGTGTTCGAATTAAGAGCAATGTATGGCGTGTTGGAGTCTCGGCCTAGAGGCTTGGAGTAGTTAATGTTTTGTTTGTTGTTTTATGTACACCAATTGAAGTAAATTGTGATGTTCATGTGACATGAAGTGTGGCTGAATTGAGGAGTAAACATCTTGGTTAAGAATTCGTGAAAAAAAATGTATTAAAGAAAGCACCAAATGAACTATGTGTTGCTCTATAAATTCACGAACAAATGGAGATAAAAATGAGTAATGAAGTTGCCTTAAATTTCTAGCATTATGTTGATATATCTCTGCCAAATTAACTTGATTAGAAGGTTAAGAAAAATAGGTGAGGTCATTGAGGGTCGAACCCGAGACCTCACCTCTTTAAAATCCCCCAAAAAATTAAAGAAGGAAAATTTGTATGGTGAGGGGGATTCGAACCGTACCTTGGCTGGGAAATAAGTGTGAAAATAAAAGAAAATAAGAAATGAGAGGGGTGGGATTCGAACCCACACCCTCTCGGTTAGAAACCAAGGAAAAGGAAAAATAAAGAAAAATTATGAGAGGCGTGGGAATCGAACCCACGACCTCTATGCGGATGAGGGAGATAAAAATAAGATAAAAATGAAATGAGGCTGTGGGGATTCGACCCCACAACCTCATAGTCAACTCAATCAGTCAACTCTTAAAAGGGAGAATAAAATAAAGAGGTTGTGGGGGTTCGAACCCACAACCTCTCGGCCTTAAGCGAATGGAAGGGAAAGGAAAATTAAAGGAGAATTTTAGTGTGGCTGAGGGGACTCGACCTCGGGTCCCAAAGTCTCCCATAGGCCGAAATAAATAAAAGAAATATGAAAATGGGGTTGTGGGTTCATCGGCCAATGTAAGAGAAATTTAAAATAGAAAAGTAAGCCCTCAAAGTAAATATTGTGATTTGACTTAGAAATAAAATGTTATGAATATTAGAATAAAATCGATTAAAAATGTAAATGATATCCAATTGATTTAAGACTTGGGATTCCTTGTCCAAACTTCCGTATTGATACATAAATCATACGTGAACAAAACGTACAAGAATAAATGCCACCTACTTAGATCTAATTCAAGATCTTGGCATAAATACAAGATACATAAGTCTTGTACTACATAATCTTAGGAATGTAAGAATTACTTAACGAACTACGAATGAAGCCTCATGGCTTGTGTGTATAGACTCATAAGTCTAACATACATTCAAAAATAAGTGAACCTAAGATGTATGAAATGAAATGATGAACCCTAGAAGGGTTAAGTATGAGTGTAAATACACTAAATGGCCAAGTGCATTGGCATATGATGAGATGAACAATGAAATGATGAAATGAACTTTCACATAATAAGAGGTGAGTAACTATGAAAAAGCAAAGGTGCTAATGATAATGAATGTGGTGACAACATGATATGAGGCTAATGTAAATGATGAGAGTAATCTCAAATGAGCCTAAGTAAATGTTACCAACACGTACTCACCTATGAGGGTGTAAGATAATGAAGAGACAAGTCTCTATGAACACTCTAATGAGAGTATTGAGCTTAACACACTCAATACGAATGATGAGATGAGAAATCATCTAATGAGCTATGATGTCCTCATACTAGAAGCCAGCTTCCATGACGTATGAGATGAATGTAATGGAACTTTATACTGAGCACCGATAGACTAGCTATGAGCGGTGATGCCTTCTTTCGGGAAGGGCGGAGGTTCACGTAACTCTCATGAGATGAGACTGTCCGGCTTGCCGGGTATGGGTCTCCTTATATCTCCTAGTCTTTGAACCTATACTGCCAATATAGGGATCTGGCGGGGTTAAATTCCCATGTACGCTAGCATGTTATTGGATCACTTTGGCCGGTGATTCCACCTCTTTTCGGTGTGGGGGAGACACTGGATTTCATGATGCTCACATGATCTATGTCGGTTAAAGTTAAAGTTCCCAATGAATGAATGAGGCCAGCCTCAAATGATGCACATAATGAAATGAATGATACCAAAGGTGTTAGGATAGGATAATCAAAAGGTGAGTTAGATTCAAGTAATGACATTAGGTCATTCTTGGTCATTGCACAACGAACCTAATGAAAGTCTTAAACTACATCCTAGGTATAACTGGTGTTTACACTAGTCTATGAATGAAATGAAATGGAGTACGTATGAATGAACGAAGCAGACTCTGTGTTTGCTAATGAAGACTTCCTAGTTGAGGTCCCATATGTTGAGCACTCATTTTGGAAAGTCTTAATGTCAAAGTCCATGATTCCAAGGTCTCATGGCATATGAATGAATGATATGAAAGATGATATGTGCTATATGCAATATGATATGTGATATGTGTAAGATGTTATGTGATGTGTGCAATATGATAAGTATGATGATGCATGTTACTCTCATGGCATGACTTTCCTAATCCAAATTTGGAAAGTTCACTAACTTTCCTAATCTCAATTTGGCAAGTCCACTGACTTGACTTCCAAAAATCATGTTGTTAGGAAAGAGCTATTCTTTCTCATGCATGTCCTTGGTGTGTGCTTGCATATACCCATACTTAGTACAAGTGTGTACTAACCCTATACAAACTCTACTATTTTAGGTGCAGGCACAGGTGGACGGTAGAGCTACAGGATCATCGCTGCAGTTATCCGGACGTCCAGCATTCATCCGGTTTTGGTAGGTCCTCATGCTTTCGAGGATGCTACTGTTTATGTTCTAGCTTAGTTTAGGAGTTGAGCTAGTGGAGCATGTTCCACTAGCGTTTCTTTCTTATTTTATTCAGACTATGTATGGGTGCCATTTTGGCAATTATACAATTATGTTATTGAACTATTTCTTTCATTTGATTATCTCCTAATGTTTAGATGGTTGATGTTGAACGAATTACGAATATATTAGGAATGTTTAGTAAGTAATGTTTAGAAACAAAAAGTTTTAAATTTTCCGCTAAAATTAACCTATGTAAAGTAAGAATGACGTAAGTAGGCTTGTCTGCGACCTCTGAGAGGTCAACGACGCCGGTCTCGTCTGGGGTCTAGATTCCAGTCGTGACAAAGTTGGTATCAGAGCACTAGGTTAAATTACAAAAATAATAAGTTCACATCAACCACATTGAGTAGTTTCTAAGTCATGGTAGTGAAGTGCACCACTATCCTGGATTAGAGACTGCATGATGCGTAGGAAAATTTCCCTTTTTCTGATCTTATCGTGCTTTTCTGAATGTCTAAATTCTTGGTGTTACGAGCGTGTCTAACATCAATCCTTTTTGTTTTTCCAGAGAATGAACACTAGGAGAGGATTTGGTCAGAGGAGAGGAGGAGCAGCTGCTAGGGGTAATCAGGATCTACCCCAGGCTCCAGCTGAAGGAGTGGCCATACCAGTTAACCCAGCTGGGTTGACTAATGCTGAGGTGCGGGCATCTTTGGCCCAAATGGCACAGGCCATTACTATGCAGGCCCAGGCTATGACTGCCCAGGTCAACAGACAAGATGTTCAGAGGGAGAACCCACCGGTCCGTAGCATGGCTGACAGACTGAGGGATTTCACGAGGTTGAATCCTCCCATTTTCATAGGGGATAAGACATCGAAGGATCCTCAAGAGTTTGTAGATGAGGTGCATAAGATTCTGGTGGCTATGGGGGCCACTGATATTGAGAAGGCTGAGCTGGCTTCCTATCAGCTCAAGGATGTTGCACAGACTTGGTGCAAGATGTGGCAAGATAGCCGTGTCTTAGTTGGAGTACCAGTCACATGAGAGCTGTTCAAGACAGCATTTCTGGAGAGATTCTTTCCTAGGGAGATGAGGGAGGCCAAGGTTGAGGAGTTCATCAACCTCAAACAAGGCTCCATGACAGTCAGGGAGTATTCCCTGAAGTTTGTTAAGCTGTCAAGGTATGTTGTTTTTCCCTAAGTATTTAATAGCAAGAATAAGAATAATACTGAACCTTGTTGAAATCTCCCAGGTATGCTACTTCCCTGGTTTCTAACAGCAGGGATGAGATGATCAGGTTCCTCACAGGAATCAATGGAGACCTGGAGGAGGAGTGTCGATCTGCTATGCTCCATGATAATATGGATCTTTCCAGGTTGATGGTGCATGTCCAGCAGGTAGAGGACAGCCGCAGAAAAAGAGGTGTTCGTGATGCTAGGAGGCATAGGCCTCAAGACCAGGCAGGACCCAGTCATGGAGGCCATAGGAATAACTTTGGCGTCCGTGAACAGCCAAGGTTCAAAAAGGGGCAACAGAGTTCTGGGAATTCTAATCCTCAGAGGGGTACTACACCTAAAGGAGGCAGACCTGAGCCCAAGAAGGGAAATGGAGGTGAGATGCAGCGTACTAAGAAGAATTGTGCTAAGTGTGGCCGAGCTCACAGTGGAGAGTGCAGATAGGGCACTAATGCCTGCTTCGGTTGTGGTAAGAGTGGACACATGGTCAGATACTGTCCACAGAACAGAGGTCAGGCTGGAGGTAATACTCAACCTAGGCCTAACCCACAGGGTGCAGCAGCAGCCGAGCCTCCTAAGAGGAACAGGTTCTATGCCCTGAAGGGCAGAGAAGAGCAGGAGAAGTCCGCTGATGTGGTCACAGGTATGCTGCAAGTGTTCTCAACTTCTGTTTATGCTTTACTTGATCCAGGGTCTACACTTTCCTTTGTAACTCCTCCGCTTGCTCTTACTTTTGAGGTATTGCCTGAAGTTCTACATGATCCTATAGTGGTTAGTACACCTTTAGAAGAGAATGTAAGAACTGATAGAGTATACAAAGATTGCCCAATAGTTGTGAGTGGTAAAACTATGTGTGCAAACCTGGTTGAGTTACCCATGCATGATTTTGATGTTATTCTTGGCATGGATTGGCTTCACAGTTGTTATGCTTGCTTGGACTGTCGTAGTAGAATGGTGAGATTTCGCTTTCCTAATGAAGAAGAGTTAGTCTGGGAGGGGTACAATTCGAGTCGTCCTAACCCCTTGATTTCTAACCTTAAGGCCAATAAAATGATGTCCAAGGGGTTATTGTGTCATCTTGTGAGTGTTAATGATTTGGATCATGACATTCCTTCCATAGACTCAGTACCTGTAGTGAATGAGTTCTTAGATGTGTTCCCTGATGATTTACCTGGAGTCCCTCCCCTTCGAGAGATTGACTTTGGTATCGATTTAGAACCCGATACTAAACCAATCTCAATTCCTCCTTACTGAATGGCTCCAGCGGAACTCAAAGAGTTAAAGCTGCAGTTAAAAGATCTCACTGACAAGGGTTTCATTCAACCAAGCATATCCCCTTGGGGCGCTCCAGTGTTGTTTGTAAAGAAGAAGGATGGAACCCTTAGAATGTGTATCGATTATCGGCAGCTCAACAAAGTCACTATAAAGAATAAGTATCCACTCCCCAGAATAGATGATCTGTTTGATCAACTCCAAGGTTCTAGTTTCTTCTCTAAGATTGATCTTTGTTCAAGGTATCATCAGCTTAGGGTTAGGGATGGAGATATCCCAAAGACAGCCTTTCGTACCCGCTGTTTTATCGAAATTATATATATATAAAGTTAAAAAAAAAAAAAAAAGAGAAATGACTAAGTTTCAAAAAAAATCAATTAACCTTATGATTTAAGAAAAATCGACTTTTCAAATTGACAGAGTCGCCACTTGATTTTTAGTAAAAAAAACAAGAAAAACTTACAATTATTTTTCAAAAGATTTAAAACAGATAAAAGTCAATTGAAAAGGGTTCGAAGTTCAATGTACATTTCGAGAAGGTGTTAGGCCCTCGGAATGTCCGCTAACTCGCGGTTGATCGGCGATTTGACTAAAATGACTTTCTAAAATAATTTATTTTTCGGACATTGAATAAATAAGTGAAATTTTTTTTATTTATAATATTATCTTAAGGGGAAAAGGAATGAGTGAATATCTTAAAGAAAAAATAACAAAATAAAATAAAAACATAAGGGTTAACAAGACCAATATGAAAATAAAAGCTAAGTATATATATATAATAAATATTTTGTAAATTTTTTAATATAAAGAGAAATGGCTATCTTTGGAATATAACTAAATTGAAATCAAAATGTTTGTCAAACATGAATAAATAAAGAGAGGGGGAAGGGGATAGAACAATTAATTTGGGCTAATCAGCCCAAATCCACAAATCTGATGGGCCCTTCTTCCCTGTCCTATTTCTAAGTGGGCCTTGGCCTTGGCCATTTTTCCTTTGCACCTGTACTTAAAATATTGGCTTATTTGCCAACAAAGATGTATATATAGTTTGTGTATACTGCTGTATACAAGACGTATTCGATCCATTTGGGCCTTCCGAGGCCTGCCCTTTTCCTTTGAAACTTTATCCACTGCATTTTGACCTGAGTATTCACGTTTTCTGCACTCATATACTGTATATTCCGACTGTATACCAATTGGAGGGGCTGACTGACTCAAGGAAGATATTTTGTAGCCTTTATGGCTCGATGAGAAACCGCAACGAGATGGATTAAAGTCCATGAGGACTCGAGTAGAGTTTCACATGCAATAAAATAGGAATGAATTAACCATAGAGTGATGAAATAAGGCACATCTTGAACACGATATGAAATGAATCCAATTGGCTATGGCAAATTAACACACACATAAAATTATGACGGTAATAACAACTAAATGTTAATACTAATTAAACTCAAGATCCAAATAGTTAGCAAATCGGGTGGTTGACAAATTATATATATGTATACATATATGCATATAAAAAATATCTTAAAGCAACAAGTTTACACAGAAATTGAGCTAAATAAAAAATAAAGATTAAATAGGCTACGGGAATGCAAATTATACTAAAAATATTACCATAAATCCTAAACTACAACTAATAAACAAATAAATTCCTAAAGAAACATAAGCAAACTAAAAAATATATATAAAAAAATAAATAATAATAATAATAATAATAATTAATAAATAAATAGATAAATCAATAAATAAATAAATAAGTAAAAAATAAATAAATAAGTAAATAAATAAATAAATAAATAAGTAAATAAGTAAGTAAATAAATAAATAAATAAATAAATAGATAAATAAATAAATAAATAAATACATAAATACATAAATACATAAATAAGTAAATAAATAAATAAACAAATAAAAATGAATAAATAAATAAATAAATAAATAAATAAACGAATAAATAAATAAATAAATAAACAAATAAATAAATAAATAAATAAACAAATAAATAAATAAATAAATACATAAATAAATAAATAAATAAATAAATAAAAATTACCTGATTCTGGGCAGCGAACCGAGACTACGAGTTTGACGGAGACGATTCCACCACCTCTCCAAACTCAAACAGCCGAAAAGAAAAAAAAATATTTTATAAATATTAAACTGTGAAACCAAGAATTCCCGAAAATTTCTGGGTACTCTTTGGTCTCCTCTCTTTTTTTTTCCTCTCCCCCCCTCTTGGTGCAATGAAGAGAGGCTTATAAAGGACCAATTTTTGGTCCAAAAAAGATATGGGAAGCAATGTGGGACAAAATGCAAAAGGCCAAAATTTGTCTATTTGAATAGTTTAGAGTAATTTGATTTATGATGAATTCTCATAAATTAATTTAGCGAGCTTCTTAATCTTAACAAAAAAAATAAAATAATTAATTTAATCGTAAACTTAGTGATTCAAAATATATATATATATATATATATATATATATATATAACTATGATTTAAACCAAACTAATTTAAAAGACTACTTACTAAATTTAAAATATTTTGAGATGATTTTTGGATAATCATAAAATATACTAATTATATACATAATTATGTAAAATATAGATATTATCTAAAAACTTTAAGAAACGACAAAAATTATTTAAAATAACGCAAACTTTATATTTTTCGTAAATTTATAAAACTAATTATTTTAAATTGTTTGAGAGTTTAAGAAGCTCATGAATTAATTTCTACCGGGAGGGTCAAAATTGGGTGTCAACAGCTGTCCCTCATTTTACTTGGATTGATGCAAGAAATTCGAGGAAAATGAAATTGACTAAGCCAATTTTGACCGACCACATATTCATCTTTTAAGAAAAGGGATCTGGTACGGATTTTAGGAATTATGACCGAGCCCTGAAAATGGGTTTCCTACATATCTCAGGCTATATGAGAATTCAGGTCACTTGTAGTTCGATACGCTAGATTTAACGCACGATTTTGAAAGAAATCAAAAGTCATCTCGATACCGAATTATGAAGAAATCGGGATGCTTGGGAATAAGATTTAAGAGGTAATGTTAGAATACAGCCGAGTTTCAACATCGAGCCCGCCTACATATCCTTAAACCATAGGAATCAGGCTGTTTGTAGTTCGACTCAATCGATTGAAAAGGGGATCTATTATGTTAGATAACCTTTGGTTCTGGACAAGTGACAAAATTAAACGAGTATGAAAAGGAGGCTTGTAACCTCTTAGCCATGAATGTGGTGCACTTCACACCCATAATTAAGAACTCACATGGACATAATTTCCAAAGCTCTCGGCGCATTGTCACTCAGATTGGAAATTTGCTTCCGGTAGATCAAAATTTCCGGATGCGAGACCGAAATTGACAAAACCTAAAGAAAAACCCACATGCCTTCTGATAGGGGTGTGGTTTGATTGTGGTGGAAGTCGTCCCTCTGCTCGCGTCCTAAGAGTTTGATACTCCTCTTTGGACTATGTCCCAGTTCGCTGCTAAGAAAGAGTTCCACGTTGTGCTGCATCCTTTTTGATGTCGTCCGCACCTGTGGTTTGTTTTTGGAGAATTCATCCTTTCGGATGCTCTCGACAAAGACTGAGATAAAACTCGTCAGCATAAAAACTCAATTAAAAAGGGAGACAATGTCTTTTACCATGTCGACATTTAATTTTTCTCCTCGACATTTGACATCCACTCGATCGGTTTGACGTAAAGCAAATAGAGCTTATGTCTTGTGTATGTAATGCAATCTTCAATGTATTCTTCATTTGATGTTGAAATAAATAAAAATAGATGCAGTGTGCTGATATTTATCTTGATGTCGTCTTTCATTTTCTTCTTGATGTTTACTTTGTCAAAAATAAAATGATACAGTTGATGCCGATGGATGAATATTTTCTTCAGATGCACGATTCTCTTTCTGGCAGTGCATGATTTCTTGCGGGGCATGGGTATCTTCCCACGATGTATGAATATTAACTCGCGATGCATGATTTTCCGCAATGCATGACGCAATGCATGAATATTGACTCGCGATGCATGATCTTTTGCGGGGCATGAATATCTTCCCGCAATGCATAAATTCCGCAAGGTATGAAATTTTCTTGCGATGCATAAATTTCAGGTATGAAATGTTCTCGCGATGTATAATTTTTGCGAGGCATAAATATCTTCTCGCGATTAACTTGTGATGCATAAATATTAACTCGCGATGCATAATTTTCCGTAATGCATGAATATTGACTCGCGATGCATGATCTTTTGCGGGGCATGGATATCTTCCCGCAATGTATAAATTCCGCAAGGTATGAAATCTTCTTGCGATTATAAATTTCAGCGAGGTATGAAATCTTCTCACGATGCATAATTTTCTGCGAGGCATGAATATCTTCTCGCGATTAACTTGTGATGCATAACTATTAACTCGGGATGCATGATTTTCCGCAATGCATGAATATTGACTCGTGATGCATGATTTTCCGCGATGCATGAATTTGACTCTCGATGCATGACCTTCTGCGGGGCATGAATATCTTCCCGCAATGTATAAGTTCCGTAAGGTATGAAATCTTCTTGCGATTATAAATTTCAGTGAGGTATGAAATCTTCTCACGATGTATAATTTTCTGCGAGGCATGAATATCTCCTCGTGATTAACTTGTGATGCATAAATATGATTTTCTGCAATGCATGAATATTGCCTCGCGATGCATGATCTTCCGCGATGCATGAAAATTGCCTCTCGATGCATGATCTTCCGCGATGCATGAGTATTGACCTGCGATGCATGATCTTCTGCGGGGCATGAATATCTTCCCGCAATGTATAAATTCCGCAAGGTATGAAATCTTCTTGCGATTATAACTTTCAGTGAGGTATGAAATCTTCTCACGGTGTATAATTTTCTGCGAGGCATAAATATCTTCTCGCAATTAACTTGTGATGCATAAATATTAACTCGCGATGCATGATTTTCCGCAATGCATGAATATTGACTCGCGATGCATGATCTTCCGCGATGCATGAATATTGACTCTCGATGCATGATCTTCCGCGATGCATGAGTATTGACTTGCGATGCATGATCTTCTGCGAAGCATGAATATCTTCCCGCAATGTATAAATTCCGCAAGGTATGAAATCTTCTTGCGATTATAACTTTCAGCGAGGTACGAATATCTTCTCGCAACGTCATCATTGATACCAAATGAAGATGGTGTTTCCATTGAGCAACATAGCGATCTTCTGGGTGCTTTCTAGATAATCATATCGTCTTAATTGAAAATAACGATAAAATAATTCTTTCAGATAGTGTATTGTCCTGATCGACAATAAAATAAATGACCCCTCCGGGTAGTGTATAATATCATATCTGACATTATGATGCAACTGACGTCCTTTACGGAAATCATAGACTCTTTCTTGAGATTTCGTTTGATTCACCTTCGAATCCAGCTGGACATTCCTTGCAAACTTCACGTTGTTGGGAATTGACTGAAATAAACAAATCATATTCCCAAGTTTCCGCCATAAGCGATATAACATGATTTCTTTATTTAGGAAAGCTGTTGATTTTGGGAGAGTTTTCTCTTCCTTTGACTTTCCCATATTCATCCATCGGAAGAAATCTGCTGGTATCAAAGCAAAGCTATAAACCTGCATCCACAGAAAAATTGTTAGTTTTTAAAAGGACTGATCTGTGTCGATTCTTCAGTTGTCTGCTCCTTGTCCTGCTATCTCCGGTAGATCTTCCTGATCTCCCAACTCTTGATAAATAAAACAAAATATTTTATGCCAAAACAAATGAAACATAAAAGGAAAAACTTTAAAAAACAAATAAATTTTCGAAAAGTAATTTTGAAAAAGGTCACTGCCAAGTGTCATGTCACGTCTGACTTAGTAAACTTATTCGAATCTGATGATTGGAAGTATATCTGATTATTTGCTGGGGAGTATTCAAAGTCACTCTGGACTTGTCGATAAATCCATGTTTGAAATTTTGAGGCCATCTTCAAAATTTCTGTCCCAGTTAATTGTCTTGGCTTATCTTCGACTATCGCTGAGTAAATTACAGAATTTTTGAGACCCTCTCAAAAATTCTGTCCCAGTTGCAAGTCTCGAAATATCTTTAGTCTTGACTTGTTGAGGAAACATCTTATTCTCGAGAATTCTATCCCAGTTTCTATTATAAGAGGAATAGAAATCTTTTGGGATATATGACCGAACCCTTGTGGCGCCTACGTATCCCGTTGAGGCAGGAATCAGGTCAAACGTAGTTCCCCCTCAAAGGTTAATAAAGATAAGAAAGTTACAAAGAAATCGACCGAGGCCGATATAGGCCGCCTACGTATCTCATTCTTGAGAATTCAGGTCAAACGTAGTTCAAATATACAGAAATATTAAAAGGGATAAATGGGATGACCGAAACAACATTTGCCAACCAAGTCGGGGATTGCGTCACCTCCACTAATCGAGACTTAATCTGTTTGATAATCTCCTCTTTAATCTTTAGACTTAACTCGGGCTTGAACTTCCAAACTTTTTACTTCACCGGATCGAACCCTGGATTAATCGATAGTTTATGAGATACAACATCGGTACTCAACCCTTGCATGTCGTCAACTTCCCAGACGAACACATCAATGTATTCATTGAGTAAGTGTATTAGATCCTTCTCTTAATTTCATTCAAGTGAACGCTAATTTTGGCCTCTTTAACGAACTCTTGGTCTCCCAGACTTACAGTTTCAGTTTTCTCTATATTTGGTTTATGCTGATTTTCAAACTGCAGAAATTCTTCAGCAACATATTCCAGTACCTCATTTTTCTCTTCGTAATCATCCACCTCGTCGTCACCTGCCTCACTTCATCTCGTGACATGACATTGGTAGGTTTAAAACTTATATTACAGAACCCATAAATAGACAAAGTCAGACAAGTAAAAATATAGCAAATAAGTAAATAAACTAAATTTTAAATAAAGAGGCTTTCATTCCAAAAAGGGAAATAATGAAAACTTTGGCTCTGGCAAAGGCCCATGTTGCCTTTTTCAAACATCACGAGGGAAATTTAAAACGCATGTGATTAAGAAAAATGTAAAATGGTGGGTCTCGGGCCTCTTCCGTACTACCACCGATTTAAATATGCCTAAAAACAATGCCCTTCTACCAAGGAGTTCGGGGAATCAGGAACGGCGTGGAGGTCCAATTATGCAGAATCTCTCCTGGTTCAGCATCACGGATACCGGCTAGCTCGACCTCTTCCTCAATAACAACATCGATCTCCTCGAAAAGGCCGCAGATTCCTTCCCCAATGTCGTCAGGGTCGATTGGAGTTATCACCTTTGTCACACACCAATCGTCGTTTGCCTCTATCATATTCACATTGCCGCCTCCGTGATTTGGCAAAGGGTTGGTGTTGACATTAGGTGCAGCTGGTTGTAGAGAGACCACTTCTTGGTCGATTAGATCCTGAATTTTGTGCTTGAGGTTGATACAATCCTCAGTATCATGCCCAATGTTGTTGGAATGATAAGCACATCTCTGATCTGGCCTATAGAATTTCGAATTGATATCCACGGGCTTAGGCCCCACAGGATGGATATATCCGGCCGCAGCTAGTCGCTCGTATAGCTTTGTTCGACTTTCCGCAAGCGCGGTGAAATTCCTTGTAGGTTTCTTCTCAAACCGAGGTCGAGGTGGATCATAGCTTCCTTGTGGGGGAGGCATCTGTTGATAACCTCGGTTATTCGGACGCGGAGCTTGACCTCTGGGATATGAATTGGCTTGGTAGTTTGTCAATGGAGCTTGGCAATTCGGGTGGAGATTTTGATATGGTGGAGCTTGGACTTGATATGTAGGAGGGAGTGCTTGGTAGCTCGACTGTACGTTGGCACAGTTGGGAGTAATACCTTGGTAGTGAGAAGACAGAACTTGGTAAAGTGGAGGATGGCTTTGGTATGTGGGAGATGGATTTTGATAAATTGGAGGTGAACTTTGGTACACTAGAGGAGGATTTTAGTATACTGGAGATGGATTTTGGTATATTGGAGGAGAATTATTTTTCTGACCAGCTTGGTAAGAGTTTTGAAAAGGTCGAGAATGACCTTGGAAATGGGAGTACGAAGGTCTTCTTGGGTTTTTCTCGCTCTCATATGAAACAACAGCCACGTCTTCTCTCTTGTTTTTCAACAACCCTGAAGATTCGGGCGATGCGGCTACACGGGCTATTTTCCCTGATTTTAAACCGTCCTCGATAGTCTCACCAATCTTGACTATCTCGGCAAACTTTGCCCCAACGAGCAACATAATTCTGTCATAATACTTTGGTTCTTGCACCCGTATGAACACCTCGACGATTTCTTTTTCAGACATAGGTGGCCTCACCCTTGCCGCTTCCTTCCTCCATCTATAGGCAAACTCCCTATAGCTTTCAGTTGGTTTCTGCTTCATCTTCTCTAGAGAATACCGATCGGGAACTATCTCGACATTGTATGCAAATCGATCAATGAAGTCTTTGGCCAGCGCATTCCAACTGGGCCACTGCCTGGTTTCGTGTGAAGTAAACCACTCTAGGGCCTCCCCACATAGACTTCGGCTGAAAAGCCGCATCAACAAGGCCTCATCCCTGCCAACTCCCACGAGTTGGTCACTATATGCTCTAAGATGAGCCATGGGGTTGCCTACTCCTCCGAAGGTGTCAAACTTTGGAATTTTGAATCCTTAGGGAAGGTTCAAGTCTGGGTGGATGCACAACTCTTCGTAACTGAGTCCAGCGACGTCTGGGATGCACTGTAGCTCTTTCATAGCCCTTTTGATTTCATCTTTTATATCGATCTTTGCATCTTCCTTTGCCTTCCATTCTCTTTCCTGCTCTTCATAGTGATCCAACTCAGAACCGTGTACCTCGTGCTCAACAGGGACGGGGATTTGGAAAGTGTTTCTTTTGGATAAGGGTGGAGCTATGGAAGGACTCTGAGCATTTTGAGCGGTTTGGTAATTTTGTGGATAAGTCTGAGGATTAGTATTTTGATTTAAGTGGTGGTGGGATGTTTGGGGATTAAAAGCGTTTTGATTTTGATTTTGATTTTGGTTTTGAGGTGGTGGAGCGGATTTATGTTGGGTATTTTGAGGATGAGAGGGCATTTGGAGGTGGTTATTTTGAGGAGGAGGTGGAGTTTGGTAGGATGCGGAAGCATATTTGGGGGTTTGGGTTGTTAGATCTATCGCAGACGGATTATGCACAGGTGTAGAAGGCTGGTTCTGAGTTGGATCTGTGTTTGATGAAGGGAAGTAGATCGGAGGTCTTCCATCAGCAATATTAGGACCAAATCCAGGTGGAGGCGTATCCTGTCTCCGTTGCATTTCAACTCTCATTTCGGCAACCTGTTGCATCAGCTGCATGATCAGTTCGTTCTGTTCCGCTACGGTGGGCTGAGCCACCACAACGTCAGTAAGACTCACTTCGTCGTTGTTGTCTCCCATAACTGTCTTTCCTTTGTCTGAATTTTGTCTAGGGAAGGAATCAGTAGGACCTTTCGATCTGGTGAAGTAAGGATGATATGCCAGCTTTGGTCGACACAGATCAGTTAAAAAGTACCTGAGAAGTGAAACAACTCAAAGGCAGATTTGTCAGTGCAGATTCAGAGTACAAAATGCATAATATCACACAGAGAGCAGATAAACAGACAAGTATACAGACAAATATCGCGTCTTAGCATGCTTGTGACCCTTTTATGCCAAGGGTAGGCCTACCGATTTGAAGGATGTATATGTCATTTGAAACATCTCATTGTCCCAAAACCCAAATTTATACAAATTTATGAATAAAACTTAAATGGGGATACATAATTGGGAAAATGGGATACAAAATATTCAGTGCCACGCAGGGGTACAATCTTATACTATGCTTCCTTTAAACTTTTTGTCGTCTCCGGGTGCCAACGTCTTTGGATGAACTAGTAGCTTGTGAAACTATTTCTTAGAATTAACTATAATCTAATATTTACCCCACGGGACACTAATCTTTCAAACAACGTATACATCCTTCCAATTTAAACACATAAGTATGATCGTCCGTTTAGGTCGTAAACCATTTTAGACTCAAGGTGGTCTTT